>VWZE01009452.1:698-106820 GCA_013396675.1 Eubucco bourcierii
CAGTTGCTCTGGGGATTTGAAGATGTGACAGCTACCTTTCTGGCATTGTTGCTTTTGTTTCTCCCCCTCTGCAGTTCCCTGACTCTCTTCAAAAGAACTGAAGTAGGTTGACCATCCCACTTGTTCATGTTCTAACCAAATTGGTCATGCAGGATTATCCAAAGTGACGCACACGATTTCTGGTATCTAGGTGGAATTTGTCTCCTGGGCTGGAATTGCCTTGCAGGAGTTGGGTGTCTGTTCCTGATGGCAGAAGCATGCACCCATTCAGATGACAAAGGAATGGTATTATTTGCCAGACTGGAAACAGAGGTTTTAATTTCCTCATTCATTTATTTCATGCTGTCTTTAATGCCATCCTTTGTCTCTGTACCCAGAATTGTTATGGCAGAGACTAGGGCAGAATGCAACAAGCTGTCCTCTGTCTGCCTCAGTTGGTCAGTGAATTCACCAACAGTGAGAGGCCTTCCATTATCACTCCTTGCTAGAAACCTGCTAGCCAAGATGTTTGCATAAGATGAAGCAGCAAGCTTAATAAGCTTCTTTGTGAGATCTGTTCCAAGAGGAATGCCATCAGGCTCATGTGTACCATGATCTCCATGCTTCCTTCACAGCAAACTCCTTCAGAAGCTTAATTTCCTGCTCAGTTGTGTTCCACTTCTTAGCTGCTCATGGCAAAACACCTCGGGAAGGATATCTCATAGCCACAGCCAACAGGAGGCATGTCCACAAGCTAACCTTACCCAGAGGGCTTGCCAGGTATTTGTCCATTCCACTCTCTTTTGTGAGTGGCCCTAGTTGCTTTGCAGACTTTGTCTCCTACCTGTAGGGCATTTGCACAAATAGCACAGCATCTCACCAGCCAGCTCAGGATCGGCTCTCCGGATTCCCTTGCATATTCCTTTCTAACTTCCTTGATCTCTTTGACAGGATCATTGGAATCCTAGATGTCATCCTTCTCCTTTTCCTCTGGCTGTCCTGGTTGTCCCTGGCCTAGAAAGAGAACTTTCCTAAGAGCATTCTTAAACTCCTCAGAACCATCCTCCTTCTTGGCAGCCATTCTGACATAGCTTTTCTTATCACTGTATTGTGATCTAAGCATATCGGCCAAATCTTTAAGGGTGTATGTCTCCTCCTCCTCTTCCTCCAGTGGTGGTGGTTACTGTGTGCCAGAAGTTCCTTCTCCTACCTCCTCTGTTGAGTCACTCTTTGTCATGTGTTTGGTCTTCTGTTTAGCTTTGGCCAGGGCAAGAATGATTGATGGCTGCTGATCTGAACCACTGGGGGTCTGAGCTGCTACCTGAGAAGTGGGATTTGGTTTAGGATTAGAAACTGCTACCTGGGGATTCAAACTGACTGAAGTGACAGCAGAAACCTCAGCAGTTGGAACTGTACTTTCATTAGCTGGAACTGTACTTGTACTTCTGTTATCTGTATTGTTCTGGTTAGATTTAGGACCTTTCGCCGAATTCCCAGAAGCTGCAGGAGGAGGGGTAGCGGTGGACATGGCGGTCCCCTCTTGCTCTCCCCTTGAACAGATACTGTTTTGAGAATCTTTCTCAGTGTTTTGTAAAGTTTGTAAAGTTTGCTTCTTATCTCCTTGAATTCTGTCCAAGGTCAAAGTCTACTTGCAAACCTTTAGAACTCCGTCTCTTGCCCTTCCCTTTCTTTAAGGAAGCAGTAGCAGATTTCTGGACACATACTACAGAAATTAGACATAAACCCAGAATTATTAGGGTTAAAAATCACACATAATAAATATACCACTGTGTTATGAGTAAGGAATTCACTGCATGGATTTGGAATTTCAAATTTAGGGAGAATTACTCTCATCAGAGACGTTGATACATTTGTAATATTTCCTGACACATTAAAAGCAGATTTTGTTATATTTTCTGTAAGACTAAAACTAAGTCAGCCAAAAGCATACTCTCCATAACTCCAAAACAGTCTTTTAATCTTTATCCACATTAGATCAATCAGGAAAGAACCAATCTTCCCAACAATCAAACGGTAGACCCAAATGAGGAATGCCGGCCAGGCCACCCCCCAAAATATATAAAATAACTTCATCTTAACTTCCAGACTGAACCAGCAATAAATCAAATTTAATTTGGCCCATGTTGGAAGCACCAAAATAAAATGATGTGATGGTTTGGGAGTTACCCGTCCCCCCACACTTTGTAAAATGACCCAGACTAGAACTTAGCTGGCTGAAAGTTAAGGAATGAAGCTCTATTTACAGTTCAGCCCAATATACAAGCAAATATATACACTATATACAGGAATATTTACAGAAATGTATACAAGTTAAAGGTAATACAGAAACACAACTCCCCCCAGGACCCCAAGGTGAGCTTGGAGGATCGGCCAGGGGGGTCAGAAGAAAAGTGGTTAGTGAAGATTAATCGGCAAAGAGGAGCCAGAAGCTAGACCACCCGAGACGCTGTGACCCCAGAAAGAGACAGAGACTGCCTTATCTAATGTTTTGATTTATTTTCCCAAATATCTCAGCAAACCTGTGAGTGAAGTAGACATCACCATGTTTTCCTTTCACAGCCTATAGTGTAATTTTCTCTATTAAAATATTCCAATTAGCCTCAAACCGGCACAATTAGACAGATAGTTCTCAGCAAAACTCTGAGCAAAGTAGAGAGGGGTGGATTGTGGTGGCTTGAGGCTAATTTGAACATTTTAATGAAAAAAATTAGATTATAGACTGTGAAAAGAAAAACAATGGTGATGTCTACTTCACTTATAGGCTTGCTGAGATGTATGAAAACAAGGACACAAACATAGATAAGTCAGAGTCTCTCTGTCGGAGCTGGTGTGTTTTCTCCCTGGGTTTTTGTGGCTGTGTAACACAACTAATCATTCTGCTTCTAACCCCACTTTGCCAATCCTCCAAACTTACCTTGCATGTAAGGCAGACCCTGGGGTAAGGTGGAGGGGTGGAAAGAAGGTGGAAGGGTGGTTGGGAGCCCCTCCTGGGGACTCTGATTTCTGGGAGGGGTATTGTGTTTCCGTATTACTTTTAACTTGTGTATTTCAGTAAATATTTGTGTATATAGTGTATATCTCTGCTTGTAAATTGTGCTAAGCTGTAAATAGAACTTCATTCCTTAACTTTCAGCCGACCAAGTCTAGTCTGGGTGATTTTCATTGAGTGTGTGTGGGGGTAACTCCCAAACCAACACGAGTGTACAGAAAAGGTTTTGTTGTGAGCGGTCATTTAATTAAATTCTCCCATTTTTCCTGTTTTCAGCAATCGTGAGTGTTTTTGCACTTGCTTTCTCCAGATTGTCTGTCCAGGGAGCCTCTCTAGGCTGAAGAGTGAGTCACTTCAATATTCCTTATACAGAAGTCACTGACTGTCTTCATGCCTGGTCTTCACATTTTGCTGTATTCTGCTAAATTGTCTTGAAGAAGTTTTGTGGGCAAATTAGCATGCTCTAAAAAAAAGTCATTGATCCTATATAGAGTCAGTACTCACTGGGATCTCAATCAGGTCTTGGAGCTGCGCTGAGGGCCCAATAATCCTACAACTGACATTTCATGTTTTATTGCAGTGCCATGACGTCAGTTTATAGACCAGACTACACCTGTCATTCTTTAGTTCCTTTTAAATACAGCTTTTATATGGATTGTGCTGCAAATACAAATGGCATCTTGTAGGATATTTGCTCTGCAGACCACTCTCTGCTACACCATTTCCAGAGCAGAAAAGGGGAGACTGGGCTGCTCTTTCCACGCTTGTCTGCCTGGCTATATTAGTAGCAATTTCAGTGAATACAGAATCATCTGGGTCTTGTGAGAAGGCATGTTTTCTTTTGTGGCTTTGAATTTGCCTTTGAAGCTGACTATTTATGGCTAGTTTATTCATGGGCACTCTGTTGTATTTGTCACTATCCTTTCAGACAGGAATATGGAAATATATCTACTGTTTTGGTTTGGGGTTTTTTTGTGTCCCATTTTGCTGTTTATACAAACAAACAAAAATAAGTGTCTTGAAGTGATAATAATAAATGTTACTGTTTAGAGAGGCCAGCTGAAGTATGGGCTGGATGAATGGGCAGTGAGGTGGACTGTAAACTAGCTAAAGGTGTAATACTGATTAATCTGAAGACCTATGAAACCTGATTCATTTGATACTGTGCTGTGGGGAGTTGTTTCAATACTTTTGAGCTAGGCGAATGAGTGTGCAGCTCTCTTCCAGGCTACCAGACTGAAACAGCTTGGCAGAATATCTGATAAGCATTGGAACTATGCAAGAGAGACTAAGGGCCCCATGAGTTTCAACCTAGTAGATGCCTTTGCAGTCTTGTGTCATGGATACTTGCACACAGTTGATGAGAATGTGGAACCACTAAAGAAAAGGGCCTTGCCTCAATGAGCAGCCACAAGCACTAAAAATTTGGTGTTAACCATAATTTTAGAGGTGAATAAATGCTGTTGCTAAGCTACAGGGGCAAATTGGATGGTTAAGTAGGGAACATGAAACAGTAAAAAGGCATTTTTATCTGAGTGGGTTTAAATTAAAGTGGATGTAAAAATTGCACAGAATGTTGTGTCCAAAGAAAAGCAACAAAGCTGATTAAGGGTCTGAAGAACAAGTCCTGTGAGGAGTAGATGAGGGAACTGAATTTCAGCCTGCAGAAAAGGAGGCTCAGGGGAGACTTTTTCGCTGTCTACAATTCCCTGAAAGGAGGTTGTAGCCAGGTGGGGATTGGTCTCTTCTCACAAGTAACAAGAAATAGAGCAATAGGAACTGGTATTGAGTTGTGCCAAGAGAGGTTTAGAATGGATATTAGGAAAAATATTTTTTTGCTGAAAGGATTGTCAAAACTTGGAACAGGCTGCCCAGGCTGTGGAGTCACCATTCTGGGAGGGATTTAAAAGATGTGTAAATGTCGTACTGAAGGGCGTGGATTACTGGTGAATTTGGAGTTGTTAACAGCTGGAGTTGATGATCTTAAGGGTCTCTTCTCACCTAAAAATTTTTATCATTCTGTTTGTTAAAAGCAAGAGATGGTACTTTGTGAGGAGAAACTTCCACGGGCAAGTTAGTGCCTTACTCATTTCTTACTGTCCTTACAAGATCCTGTGTGAAACTGAAGGGAGATGCTTTTATTGAATCATTTTTCTTAGCTCATATTTCTGCTGGGTTTTTTTGTTTACAAACAAAATTGTGTTCATTTGAGGTAGAATATATTTCTTTATATTGCGAAGAGACAATTAAGCAGTGGAAGGAGCCCAAACTGCCCATTTCTGCTGTCTCTTTCATTTGACAATTTACTTCAGCTTTTGGTACTAATTAATAGTTTTTTTTCATATTTCATTTGGCTAACACTAGGAATTCAATGCATTTATTGTGTCAAATGAGTATGTCTCTATTTTCATTACTCTGCATGGTTTAGTTTCAAGAATCCAGGGTGTGTTGATAAATGGACCTTTTACTGTAACAAGGAAAAAAAATCATCTTAAAGCAGCTAGAGAGCAAACACTTGCATGTGAAACTCTCAAGATGATCTTCATACACCAGGATTCTTACTTTGCTGGTACCATGCCTGCTAACATATACTGACTGCTCACAAGTGGATTCTGCACAAGTGAGAGCACAACAGGTTAGGTGCCAAAACCCTCTAATTTGCAAAGAGTGCATATGGCTTGAACTTAAACTTCAAACAAAGATCCACTTGAGGTCAAAATGCCTGAAACTTTCCAGAAATTACAAGCTGACTAATTCTATCTCACAAAAGGAGAATTCCTATGAAAACTCAGTGTTCAGTCAAAGGGTATATCTGCTCCAGCCCAAAGACACACATCAAGCATTTTTTCTTTCAGCTTCAGACAGCTGTCACCTGCAGGTATCATCTCCCAGTGTCTCCTGTTAAGGAGGGAAATAGTGCCAAATACAGACACATATTTGAAGAAAGGTTTTAGTAATGCAAGAGCTATATTGTGTAAGTTTTAGCATTACTGTGCCACAAGAATAATGGTTCACCGTAATTTTTTCCCTCTTTTTCAGCATTTCTTACTGCTTTTCCTCGGTGAGAATGGCAAGGATTCGGATTCCTAGCACAGTCGTTATACTTTTAATTACAGTTCAGACTGGATTCTTACTCTTCATGTATGCTCGGTACAGTAGCTTCATGTCTCACTCTGAGGAGAAGCCAGCTCAAGTCCACATTCTCATTCTCTCCTCCTGGCGCTCAGGATCTTCTTTTGTTGGTCAACTTTTCAGCCAGCACCCCAGCGTCTTCTACCTGATGGAACCTGCATGGCATGTCTGGGTTAAGATGTACCAGAACAGTGCCAAAGTCTTACACATGGCAGTGCGGGACCTAGTTAGATCGGTTTTTCTGTGTGACATGTCTGTGTTTGATGCTTATATGCCTTGGAAAAAGAACTTATCTGACCTTTTCCAGTGGGCAGTGAGTAGGGCTCTGTGTTCAGCTCCTGCTTGTGACTCCTTTCAGCGTACTGACATAACCAGTGAAATGGCATGCAAGACTCTTTGTGGACGGTACCCATTCGGCAAAGTGGAGGAGGCCTGTAAAACTTACAGCCATGTTGTCATCAAGGAGGTTCGTTTCTTTGACTTGAAAGTCCTCTATCCCCTTCTCACTGATCCGTCCCTGAATCTCAAAATTATTCACTTGGTCCGTGACCCGAGGGCAGTGGTCAAGTCACGGGAAGAACTGGCCAAGGCATTAGCCCGTGACAATGGAATCGTTTTGAATACCAATGGCACTAAAGTGGAAGACAGCAAATACAAAGTAATGCAAGAGATCTGTAGAAGTCATGTTCAGATTTATGAAACGGCTACTCAAAAACCACCGAACTTCCTTAAAGATCGCTATTTAATGATACGTTTTGAAGATCTGGTCAGAGATCCATTAGCAGAAATCTCAGAGATGTATAAATTTGCTGATCTTAGTTTGACCCCCGTGCTCAAAAGCTGGATCTATAACATCACACACGGAGAGGGACCCGGGAAAAAAAAAGAAGCCTTCAAAATTACATCTCGAGATGCCGTCAGTGTTTCACAGGCCTGGAGGAATGTTCTTCCCTTCCAGAAAATTAAGAAAATTCAGGAAGTTTGCAAAGGTGCTCTAAACATGCTTGGCTATCAGATGGTGGATTCAGAAAAAGAACAAAGAGATCTGTCACTGGATTTAGTGTTGCCTAGGCGACAAAATCAATTCAGTTGGTCATCATTTAACTCAAAGTAATGAGACATTACTTTTGAGAGGTCTGTTGGGGAGGGGGGTAGATGATTGAGTATTTGTCTACTGTGCAGCACAGAGGTAATTTGAAAATCCATGGCTGATGAGTTTAACTATCTTCCTGTCTAATGAATGGAAGGAGGTTGGTTTTATTTTTCTGAGTTTCTTATGCTGCAAAAAAAAAAAGCAATAGAGAAATGCCATGACATATTTGTCAGATATCAAATTTACAGCTGAGCTGTGCTGTTCTCAGCATTGTTTTTAAAATATAATGTAAGTACTTTCTATTAAAAGATGAATTGTCAAAAATGTCTCCATTTGATAGTAGTTTGCTCTGGATTTATTCTTTAAATATTTAAGAATCTCAGTTCTTAATTTTTGTATAAATGGAACAAAGTAGAACTAAATTATTTTGCTTTCTTCCAGAATTGCTCAACTTCCTTCTTTTCTTTAACATTGTTGTGCAGTTGTGTATTTTTTTTTTCCAGACTTGTTAATATTTCAAATTTTAACATATAAGTCCTGCAGTTGTGCAAAAGCTGGGGCAACCATAGAAGTTCCATTTTAAAGGCATAGGCAGAAACTTGTTTTGTCGATAGATTTCTCAGTGCTTTCCCTGGAATGGCAAAATTTGCAATCAGATACTTGAATGTGAGTGTACAAAGCAAAAGATGAAGAAACTTTGAATGAAATCACTGTGGAAACAGCTCGTTAATTCCACCTCAATTGTGTGTTCTAGCACAGTAACACAGAATGGGCATGCTCTTGCTCCTGCAGCACAATTCTTGCTGTTATTCTTTCTTCAGCACTACAAGTTGTTGGTGGTGAAGATCACTGACAAAATTCCAAGTGCCTTGGAAATCTGCATATTGATTGTACTGCTTTATGGAAGTGATCAACTTCAGTAGGACTGGATTCTTCTGGATTGTTTGGATAACACACTGCACATGAATTGATGCTCACAGTGTGGCAGGTAGGTTCACTGGAAGTACAGTTTAGTACAATCCTATGTGTTGCTTCTTGCATGTGGTCAACTTTGATTTGGTGGCTAAACCCAAGCTTATAAACAGCAACTGTAAAGTGTTTGTGACGTGTCTTACAGTTCTGCTGCACTCACAAAGAAGGGAAAGAGTTTCAAGCTCTGGGCAGAAATTCTTTGACTTCTCTCAGCTGTATTCTTTTTCACATGTGCTTTGGTTTTTCTTCCATAAAACTGAAATTTTGGAAGTTTCCTTGTACAGTTTTTTGTTGTTTAGATTTTTTTTTAATTGAGTTTTTTTTTGACTTGGGCATTGTGATTTACTTGTTCATTTTTCTGGTTTTACTGCTCAAGGTATAGGTTTTCAAATTTGACCTCAGGCATATGTTGTAAAGCTCCAGCAACCATTTGGGTTCTGACATTTCCAGTTTTTCAGCTAGAGTTCAGGGTTTACAGTTTATTGTTAAATAGACAGGTCTAAATCCTGAGATAATAAACTTTGGACTGTTGATCCCAGAGAGAAAGGCACTTACACTTCACAAAGCATTGACCAAAATTCCATTTAGAGAACTTTGTGCCAGAAGGAAAATAGGTTTGTATAAGTAGCTCTGTGTCCTTCAGGTGCTAAGGACTCTGATTTGCGCAGAACAATCAAGGCTTGGCATATCTTGCAGAACCTCTCTTTAGGAAGGGTCTACCAATATCTTGGTAAAGAGGTCTTAGAGGATTTTCTTAAAATAATTTTGTGCATTATTTCTGTCATCAAAAAAATGCTGCTTTGCTTTATGGTAATGATATGCAGATGCCATATTACTAGTGCCAAATGGGATCTGCCAGCAGGCTCCTTTGATGCAGTTAGACAGCTAAGTTTATTTGGTTAGGAAGGGATATGTGCAACACCACACAGGCTGGAAGTGAAGTTAGATGTGCAGCATAGCATAGGTCAGGCCTGCACCTTCTCAGGTTATGTGCATCACCACCAACTCAATCATACAAGTCTTTTGTTTAGGATTGCTACAGTAATGTTCCAACAACTTGGCATTCAGCTCTGCCCTCTTATCCGAGGTCTGAGTTTGATGCGGTGTAGGCATGACATGCTGAATCAGACTGCTGAAGTGGCAGGTGATCTGAGAGCTGTGCAGGTTTTTTTGTGGAGTCCTAGTTAAGGAAGGGGTAAGGCAAAAGAACAAGTGGGTGAGGTCAGGCTAGTTCCCTCAAATCCTATTTCCGGAAGAGAAGTGGAGGGTGCGGCTCGTGGCTCCTTACTGACTTGTCGAATCAAGGGCTGAAGTAGAAACCCTTCCCCACCACAGTGATGAATGCTGTTTCAGTAATGACTCTTAAGGGAATCACAGGGGTTGGGTGAGCACAGTGGCACTGAGCCACGTGGCAGCCTCGTTCCCGGGTGTTCGGTGCCTTAATAACTGC
Source organism: Eubucco bourcierii (assembly GCA_013396675.1). Taxonomy (NCBI): domain Eukaryota; kingdom Metazoa; phylum Chordata; class Aves; order Piciformes; family Ramphastidae; genus Eubucco; species Eubucco bourcierii. The sequence goes on from VWZE01009452.1 coordinate 10,335, forward strand.
TGTTATTTTTTACATTCGTGGCTAGCTGTAGGAGCTGCAGTCGCTTTCCATTCACTAAGAAGTGCTTGGGGACAGCGCTCAAGGAAGGGAGGCTATTGCTTTGGATAGAGAGTGAGATGGTCTGAAGGTCTCTTCAAGACTGCTTTTGGGTCAGTGAGGGGGGTCCCAGAGACCACCAGTGCTGTTCACAGGGCTGCTGGGGATTTATGCGTGTTCAGGCATTTCCCATTATCCCCCCACCAGGCACCCCGGCCTGCGGCACCCTGAGAATTGTCTAGTGTGTCTGTGACAGAGAGTGGGGGAAACCACTGTGGATGGTGCTGAGAGACAGGGGTTCTCGGGCCACTGGGCTGCCTGCTTTGGGCTGGCACTGCCTCCCGGAGGCTTCCTACGGTTGGCCTTTGTCCAGCGAGAGCCGAGGCGCGCATGCGCAGTCGTGCAGCTCTTCTCCATGCTCTTTGCTGCCGCCATGCGTCTGGAACCCGGTACTGCAACTCATGCGCGGTGCTGTTCCAGTGCTGCACGCTTGTCGTCCTGCGGTACGGTCAGTGCAAGCATGATGCCGCCCGGTAAGGAAATAGCGCGACCGTCCCACATGCACGGTGCCGGCGAGTGTCAGGTGCGCAAAACGTGGAACTGCAGCGCCGAGGCCACCGCTGAGGTGACTGAAGCCTTTCGGCGGTTGCGGGGGTGTCTCTTGGCCGCCCAGGTGTGGCGGGACGGGAAGCTTCACGCTGTTGGCTGCGGCAGGTTCAGGGTCTGTTAGCAGCCAGCTAGGTCGGGGCCGGCCCAGGGAGTTACCCGGAAGCTGATGGAAGGGGAGAGGGGAAGGAGGCAGGCAGCCTCTCCGGGAGCAGCCGCCGAGCCTCATCCCACCTCGCCAAAGGTCCCCTTGAGTCTCCCCTGGCTCGACTCGCTCTGTGCGGCTTCCCCCAGATCCAGCAGCTCTTCTGAAATCTGTCCCGTACCCTCTGGGGACTCCCAAGCCCTTTCCTGATGTGGCAAGCTGGCCCTCGATGTGTCTCTAGAAGCCCCTGCAGAAGGGCAAGTCATGGCAAGCTACAATAACAACCGTGTTGTTTCTTTTTTCCCTCTTCCAGAAGCTATGCTGATGATGTGGTTGTCCATTCTTCCCACGAGGATGGGTTGTCTTTGCCTGGCTTTACTCTTGCTGCACGGTGACAAAAAGGGAAAGAGATGAAGAGAACTAAACGAAGAGCTCAGGGACCATCTGCATGCATCAAGTTTGGGCACTAATGTCGGATAAAGAAACGTTTGTTTAAGGAACATCTGTAGTTTTATCCAGGAATTTGGCAGAGTTGGATAAACATTTCAGTATCCTGAGATGACTCAATACCATAGAAGGATAATGTGGGGAAGGGGATGCCTCTATCCAAATGATTACTGTAGACCTTGTGCAAGCACATAACTATTTTCCCAATGAAACAAAAGGAAAATATACCTGCATTAAAATATACTTGAACAACCTTATGAATGCGTAGTAAGTACAACAAATAATGGTATTAGAAAACAAATAATGGTATTAGAAAAGTGTTACTATGTAGAACTCAACTGCTTGGAATCCTCGGTGGTGTGTGGGCTGTGTGGAAATACCCCCTTATACCTGGCACTGAATCAGTTAGGTCTCTTCTCTAAATACATACCTGTTTCTAGAGTCTTAGATAACAGTGATGTCATTTAGGGGAAGTGATGATGCAGCAGAGGAGCAGGAGAGTGGGGAATAAAAGCATCCCTCCAAAAAGGGTGCTTGACAACCTGGATGCTTGAAATATCTGAAAATTCTGGGGAGGGATTAAAAGTTATTTAAAACTCTTAAGTATGGGTGTGGGGTGTTGAAATAGAGAAAAATAAAATCTCTAATTTTTACATAGATTTTGAAAAAATGTATTAATTTATATACTGAAAAAGGAATTTAGCATAAACCCCCTTTTATCTACTATGTTGTACAAAGGATTTTAGAACATAAAAAAGCTGTCGCCTTGGAGTTGTCACACGGACATTGGAGTCAATTTCTTACTACGCGGTTGGCCCTCCGTCTATTGTTTTGGGTCGGCGCTTGCGCAGTGGAGCTAAACGTTGCTATGGCAGTGGAGCCACGCGTTGCTATGGAGTCGACGCAAGCGCTACCGTGCCCTGCACTGCTGTGCTCGCTGGTGCCACCAGGTGTCTATGGTTAGGTAATGCAGCTGCGCGGTCAAGGCAGTCGGTGCTGCGATACCTGTGGGGTGCTGCCGCTGCTCTCTCTGCTGTCTGGGTAAGGAAACGCCTCGGCCGTTCCATGTGAGCGAAGTCTCTAGGGTCTCCAGACTCTTCATAAAAGTAGGAATACTGGAGGGTTTTTTTGCGATTAAGAAGTTGAAAAGATTCATACTTGGATGTATGCCCTTTTTGTTCAGTCTATTGCCTAAAGTTGGGTTTACCTAAAGATAAGTGTGTTATCTGTTCCATGATCTACTCCATTTGAAAATTCATATTCTGATCATGTGTGTAATATTTAGGCTGATGTTTTAGTAAAGAGGCCGGTTCCCTAAAGGAAAACTTTGTTACTCAATTACTGAGATTTTATTTTTTTTTTAATACCTGTGTAAATTAGTGAAATTAATCTAAAAATTATTTCCTAAAGTCATCTAGTCATCTAGGAAAAGTAATTTTTTTAATGGATGAAAAATAGTTCAACCCCAAACAAACTCTTCCATATTCTTTGAATTTTGGTAGTTTTTGAAACGTGGCTTTGTTAAACGATACTACTGTGTAAAAATCAAATTGGCCTAACAGTTCTCTCCTGTGTGTTGAGTATGTGCTTTCATTAGTAACAACGATCAACTCTTGCCGTTTTTTACTAGGTTTTGGAAAAGACACTGAAACAAGAAGTGCACTAGATTTAGTTGGCTTTGTTTATTTGATTGATTTATAATTAAGAGAAGTATTTGTTGCATCCCAACTATTATATTTTGCTGTAGCTTATGGGAATAATCTACTTGAAATGGTATGAAACAGTGCTGGTTCTAATTATATATTTAATTAAGAGTCTGTGGGCTAGAAGGTACATGTTAAAAGCAGTTGAGTTAACCCACTGTAACTTACTGTCCATTACCATTTTAGGCTACTGCTTCATAAACAGAGATTAAAAGAGTGACAGAAGCATAAATGGAGGCAAGATTGAAGAGAAAGCTGCAGAGGAAAGTCACCAAAAGACTAGAGCTGGGAAAAGAAAGGTGAGGCTAGGGTAAAAAGCAGTGCTTTCTTCCTTTTTTTTTCCAATTTTGTCATGTACTATTGCTTAGGTCAAGATACGGTGAGAAGATCCTAGCTGACCCCTGCAGCATTTTAAACATTTCACACACATGAGTCAGCAACTGTAAGAGCTGTGGAAATGGGGCAAAATCAAATACTGAGACTTCATTGTAAGGAAAGCAGATGATCTGCTACCTTGAGCAGTCTTTTACCTAGAATTAGTTACAAAAGACGTCAATCAAACATAGAGTGATTGCCTTCAGTTTGTCACATCACACCTTCACATTATGTGAAGAAGATGAGGAATCCTTCCTGGAGGCTTCATTCTTTACTGATTCCTTGGGCTGTAGGAAACAATAGAAATTCCTTACGGATTCTTTGGATTGTAGAAACAAGAATATTTCCTCATTATTCCCATGCATAGGTTTTCCATATGCCCTTATTTCAGCCATAAGCTTTGGTTTTTAACTTTCCAGTGATAATATCCTTTAGTATTTTTAACATGGAGGAGCTCAAAGTGGAAGTCAGGCAAATTAAAATATTAGGTAATGTTCTTATCACTCAAAATTCTTTAATTTTCAAAGATGAAGATGAGCTAATTACTTTAAAACTTTAAAGGTAGTTTCTGGCTTTGTAGGTAGTGTGTAATTCTGTATTACTCACTAAACCAGAATATTTCTCATAGTGTCAGCCTGACTGACATGTGCTAATTCTGATACACAGTGTAAGATGTTTCAAATGAGTGTAGACACCAGCCTTTGGTGCTGTCACATTGTTCGTAGTTATTTAAACGTTAGCTCCAAAATATACTTTATGTAAACCTGTTTTAAATAGGCTTTTGTTTAATGTGCTGATGCGTGACATTTGAAAATTTGGTTCCTATCACTTAGGAGCAAACTCCTCTCAAATCTAGAAAATCTCTGTGGAAGAGTGTTACACTGGATTTAGGTCAGTCCATCTGTGGCTCTCAGAGCTACTGACCTTGGCAGATGCAGGCTTCCTGATTTTGTAGCAGTTTTCTGCTCCAGACCCTGGAGACTTTAACATCCTGAGCTGTAGGGGCTGCAGTCTATATGAAGTGCTTCCCAGAGATGCAGAATCTGGAAGACCAGGTTTCTCAACAGCTCTTTAGGCAGGATTGCTGAGAAGCTCACTAGAAACCTGCCTGGCTTCTGCTGCAACCTGGCCAGAACTGAATCAGATATGTTTTCTTTGCCAAACCTGCAAATTCTGACAATGTAAATTCTGTGTTTCCAGTTAGTTTTGCTGAGACAAAAATAGTTTGAGATTCTGAAACACAGAGAAATATGATGACCAAAACAAAAGACATTGAAGTTTTTGAGAATGATGTTTATAAATAGGAAATACAAGCATGAATGAATTTATTCTTCCTGTCTACTCCACGTATACAAATAATTGAAAAATACTCCAAGCCAGGCTTAGGAAGATTTAGTGCCAGGCATTTGCATTCATTGTGGTTTATGTTGTCAATGCAAAACCATCAGTCTGCTTCTCACCTAAACATTTTATTAAATTACAGGGATAAAGCGTAGTTTTGAGGAAAATGGGTGTTTAGTAAGTACTATAAAGTAATTTACAAAAGTAATTAAAAAAAAAAAAGTGAAATGACTCTGTGTCAGTCACATTAGTTAAAATTCTGATTAACAGAACAACTTTATCATGTGAAAATCCAGGGTTTTCTTAAGAAAAAAATTTCCTGTAAAGATTGTCAGGCTCTTTATTAATAATGACATTACTTTGATCAGTAGTAAGGCCCCAGCCAGGGAAAACAGAATATACAATTAGATGTTCCTCAGTGAGAATTTATTGTTACAGTATTACCTGATTTCAGCAACACCGCAGATTCCACTTTTTGTATGTGTATGTATAGCTCATTGAATTTGATTATAAGTTATATATAAGATGTTTCTGACTGCATTAAGTGCACCCATTTACATAGACTCTTGTAATTAGAACACTTATTCTAGCTTTCTTGGACTTGTATATAGAGCACTATACGTAATAGCAGGAAGGGTTTTTGAGCTGATTGAAACAGAAATTAATTTTTAGAAAATTCTGAAAGATACTGAAAATATTACCAGCTTTTCAGATTTGGAGAAAGGATTCTGCTCTTAGCATGACAGAAGGTGTTTCTTGTACTCATTTGACTGCTTCCAAAAAATTGTGGAGTATAATGAGAAAGCTTCATAAAGAGCTAGGAAGGATTAAACAACAGCAGCTGTACTTCTGAATAATTTAGGTTTCGTTTGCAAAATTATACAGGAAAGGATTATCATTTATACTTCCATCTGAGAAAACGGAGCTGGAAGAGTTGTTATAAAAAGTGACAATGTGCAAACCATCCAAAATAGCACAGGGACTATCATTTTTGGCTAGATCATGCAGATCTGTGCGCCAAGACACTTGTAGACTTATGAGTGGGAAGTAAATATTGTAGAAAGAGTTTCCTTTGTCTAGACAGGCAGGAGAGCAGAACTCTCCCATAAAGCTTAAACTAGTCCTTGAGAGTAATCTCTGTCAGGTGTACCAGGGGACATATGCATCAGCTGGCTCCAGAGGGATATATTAATTCTGTTGGTTATAGTTATTTATAGTAAAAGATCCTAGGGGATTTCTACCCCCTTTCTCCTTTTTGAAAGCCAGCTACTGAGTATGTGGCTGTTGAGAGCTTCAGGCATAGATGCCTTTTGATCAAAAGCAGAGTAAATTGTGCCCCTTTTGCCTAAGCTATCTTGCCCTGCAGCTACGAGGTATATGTAGAACACAAAGCAACCCTTCTCTGCTGTCTCAGCACTTGCTGTGCACATCCATAAGGCTGAGGCAGAACACAATGTTTCCTGTTCATCTTAAAGGAAATCTAATTTGTAAAATACAAATTCTGCATCAATTACTTGACACTGTGTTTCTTTAAAAAAAAAAACACATTGATAATGTAAATGACTAAGCTACAAACTTTTAATTTTCAAACTTTATTGGTGACATTTGAGTTTTACTGGTTAGTTTTCACTTGTGCAAAAAATACAGTATTATAAAATAAATGCTGGATTCTATTTCTTTATTATCAGAAACATTCTTCTAGTTAAACTACATTTGACCTAAACGTTTTCTTTTACAAATCTGGAGGCATTAGGGAGTTGATGAATTGTGACTGGAGATGTAACTTTAGGCCACTGGTACTGCTTAAGGAGAATCCAAGGGTAAAAGTGGGATTTTTACAATAAAGAGCTGTCGGAAATCAGCAAGCAGGTGCTTTCACTAGACACTCAAGTGTCAGAAAAGCTTCTTTGACACCCGCGGCAGACTGCAGGACATCACCTGTGCACTGATGCCTGAGGTAAGGAGGAAGAACTTTGCTCTTGGGGAAGATGCGGTGCTTGGGGAGACAGAGCAGGCGGTGACACCATTACACGGGGAGGATAATGTGGGCTAACGGACAGTTAACCCAGCAGGGACTTAGTCCAGAAGCGCAGAGCGGTGTAGCCTGTGCCCGCTCGGGACGCGCACACCACTGCCCGCCGCAGGAGGCAGAAGCGGTGACGGCCCCAGCCCTGCCCCGCGGCCCCGGCCCCTCCCCGCCCGCCCACTGACCGTGCTGCTGCAGGGAGCGGCGGGCAGCGGCGCGCAGCCCGCTTCGCAGCCTGCCCCGCTCGCAGCCGTTATGGGCACCCGCGGAGCCCCACACGTCGTCGGCTGCCTTCTGCTGTGCTGGGCGCTGGCCGCCGCCCGCACCTCCCCGCGGAGGAGACCCTCGTTCGAGGGGCACGTCGCAGAGAACCGCCCGGCAGGCACGCGTGTGCGCGGGCTAAGCATTCCCCTGACGCGTCTGGGGCCCGAGCCCTGGTGCGCCAAGGTGCAGGGGCGCCGCTGGCATCTGCAGCTGTTGGGCGAGGGCCACTCGCACTTCCAGGTGTCGCTGCACGCCCGCACGGCCCGCGTCTGGCTGCGCACCAGCCGCCCGCTGGACCGCGAGGCGCGGGCGCTCTACTCCTTCCGCCTGGGGCTGTGCTGCAAGCGCTGCCTGCCCCGCGGCTCCGCGGCCGCCGAGCTGGCCGCGCTCACCGTCCGCGTGCTGGACGACAACGACAACGCGCCGCGCTTCGTGGGGGCGCCCGTCGGCGGCGTCACGCAGCTCCGCGTGGACGAGACGCTGGCGCTGAGGTCCCAGGTGTGGCAGGCGCGGGCCGAGGACGCGGACGCGGGTGCCAACGCGGAGCTGCGCTACTTCGCCCTTCCGCGCAGCGCCCACTTCTTCGTGGTGCCGCGCAGCGGACGCGTGCTGCTGGTGCGCTCCCTGCTCCATCTGCGCGCGCCCATACCGCTGCGCCTCTACGCGCGAGACCGCGGCCGCCCCGCGCTGCTGAGCGAACCCCTGGAGCTAGAGGTGTTGCCGCAGGCCAAGCAGCTGCCGCCGCCGCCCGCCGTCCGCCGCCGCCGCCGGCGNCACCCGCCGCGCCTCTGGCGCTCTCCCTGCCCGAGGACGCCCGCCCGGGCATCCATCTGGCCACGCTGGCCTCGGCACGCTTCGCCTCAGCCTGGTTCGAGCTGGTGTCGCCGCCCGTCGAGGAGGCGCCGGTGCGCGTGGAGCGGGACAGCGGCGAAGTGACGCTGGCCGCGGTCCTAGACAGGGAGGCGGCAGCCGCCTGGGAGCTCGTTGTCCGCGTCCAGGAGCGCCGAGGTAGGTGCGGACGTGAGGGCACGGGCAAGGATAGACCCGCCGACCCAGGCTGCCCCCGGGGGCATAGACTGTCCCTACGGTGGGACCGCCGGCCCGGGCTGTCCCCGGGCTGCAGGTGAAAAAAGGGGAGGGTCTTACACAGAACAGTGGTCTTGTCCCGTCAGAGAACTGGAGGATGGTTTACCTTTCAAGGGGTAACGTTTCCGCAAGTGACAACAGGCACTCAAGGATGGTTTAGCATCAGGTGTCATACTCTGCTGTGTTGTGAAACACAGTTTTGGAACTTGTAAATCTGCAGATTAATAATAGTGAAACACCACAGGTGACAAGGTGACACAGTTTGTCCGTATGGGCTGTGCAGCTCTGTTAAAACACTTGAAGCAATAAGGTGGTTGTCAGAATTCAACTGTTTCACCTGTTAAAATTCTTAGTCATTAATGAGCAGCATGAAGAATGTGGGGTGTAACCCAGGAGTGTTACTTTTGGTATGTACATGTGGAAATACAGCATGTCACCATGCTTCTTACACACAACTAGATTCTATTAAAATATTTCCCATTCCTCTGATCTTGTAAACGCTAAACTTGAAGCATGCAGACAAAGTGACTGAGTTTTGAGTCATTGCTGAAGTTAAGCATGTTTGACTCAGAAGCACAGTATGAGTTTCTCAAGATACCGTGCCTTTGTGTGCGTTTGGCTGCTCTTTTTGAATGAGTGAGGAGCCCAATGTGCACCACTACCCCGACAGGTTTATGCTTTAAACTGTCATCTTTCATAGGGTCTTATTCTAGTTAAATAAGCTAATTTAGTTTATCTCTGGCTAGATTACATCTATTACTCTTTACATTTCTTTTTACATTTGAATTGTCATCTTGGTTGTTTGTCATCTGTGAAAATACAGCTTAGTTTAAGCATATTTTAAAGTCACAGGCTGGTGGATATCTGTCTACATTCATTATGTCTCTTGTTATTTTCATGTTAATTTTGATTATAACGATGATCTGAAGATTGTCTGTAATATAAGCATTCTGTAGAAAATCGTATCAGTGGAAACGAGATGGTTGGCTTGATTCCACCTTGGAAAGGTTTAGAAAGGATTTTATATAGTGTGACGTTGAGTGCATGCAAAATTAACTCAGAGTAACTTCTGTTAGCCACAGAGCAGCACAATAGTGAGAGATGAAAAGCTTCCCATACTATTCCTTTCCCTCATCGCTTCTGTTTTCTGACTGAGAAGCAGTCCATACGACTGGGACAGTTTATTCCTTGGTGTCTGCTAAATCCCCGAGGACGCCAGCAAGGATTCTAATTAGTGCTGGCAGTTTCATTGATATGGGTACTCCCCCTGTGAAGCAGGCTAAGTCACCAACTCATTTCACTTGGGTCCTGAGGAACGACTCTCCTGATCTTTCTGTCATTCTCTCTTGGTTTTTGTCATGCCTGTCGCTGCAGCGCATTGATGTCAGTCACTTGTACTGGCTTTACAGAGTGTTCTGGCTTGAGCTTTGTCTGCTAACTAGGGGTTTATAGAGCAATTTCCAAAACACAGACGCCTTCTGTGTCCTATCTTCGCTATTCAATCTTTAGCAAGGCTAGATGCCAAAGGGGATGTCATTAGTCAGAGACAGTGACAAAATCTATTGGGTCAGTCTGAGTTTGCTTCTAGGATGATCAGCCCTTTGTTGGTGTCACAGCTCCCTCTGTCAGGATCAAGAAGATGTTGTTAGAAAAGTGGTAGCTAACCTTGCCTCTGGTTAGAGTCTCACCTTTGTGATGGGTTTTACTCTTGTCTAGTCTGAATATAGAAATCTGAGATTGCCTGGAACAAAGCTTTTGACTTCCATCATGTCAGAGATTTCTTTTCCAAAGCAATGCTTGTTAACCCAGTGTTAAAAAAAGAAATAAGTAACAATTTTCAGATTTTTTTTTAATCATCATGTAGTTTTACTAAATCGGATGGAGTGTTTTCCACTAGTCTGATACATGAGTTCTACTAGTAGGAAGTTGTAAGATAGTATCTTGGAAGTATGAAATCAAGTAGACAGCAATTAGTTTGGGACAGTACAAGTAGTGTACTTTAGATGCTAGCAATTTAAGTGTAAGAAATAAAAGTAGAGATAAAGGTTAATAGTGACCTGACACCTTTAAAAATCTTTTAAAGTTAAGAACACTTACCTTCTCATTTTATACAAGTTAAAATACGTAGGTATCGGAAGTGTATTTATAAAGTTGTGTTGCATTCCTTACTCGCACTCATATTACTTAACTTCAGTGATATGAGAAAAGGTAAACAAAAGGATGCCACAGGAGAAGAATAAAGATGGTTAGCAGAGCTAGGTGTTTTCATTTGAAGCTGAGAAGATTGCAGAAACTCCAGGAAAAACCTCCACTATTTACAGAAGTGAGCTTTCAGGATGAGTTAAAGTGTAGAGATAGTTACACTGACTTTTGTTGTGAATAGAAGTTTAAGGTCAGGCTCTTTCCAGTTTGCTTTACTTTTAATATTTGTGTTGGCATATTTTATGTTGTACACAACAGTACATATCCCGGCAGCTCTGGTTTTAGGGTGTTACAGCTTATGGTATCAGGTATTGATTTGTGTTCAAGTGGTATAAAGTTGCATTACTTCCTTCTTTAATGTATTTTTCCTTTTCTACCCCCTTCACTAAATTCCTACTGTCTGGCAGCTGAGCGTTGAAAACTAATAACTTAAGAAAAAAATATTCTAGCATTAATCTCTCCTTCAACCCAGGCAATAATGTCAAAGGTAGAACAAGATTTTTAGGTGGCACATGATTTTTGTCACATGAAGCCTAGATTCTTTGTCCTTTATCTTTTTGGTGTAGTCTATTATGATTCATTTATATGGTGCACTTTAAAGCAGTAAAGACTGCTTAAAAGCATTGTGTATCAAGTGGTCCTGATGCATCTCTAGGAAGAAAAATGGATTCCCTCCCCCCCACCCCAATGGAGCAGTCTCAAAATAGTACAGAAAAGACTGATATATAGTAATAAGGCAACATTCATCAGTGTTGCTTTCTTGTTTATGTGACAACCTTCAACCTTTAGTTCATAATTGTGTCCCATGACTATGTAAGAGATGTCTTGCTCCCGTGTTAATTTTTGTTCCAAGAAGCACGAAGGACGTGTAACAGGATGTGTTAATTTTTTTTCTCTTTAGCTACAGTAGAATTTTAAATATTTTTCTGTTTGCTTCCTCTCAGTTCTGTCCTGCATAATCAACATGGCACTGTGTCCAGAGTGGGTGTTCCATTGAAGTAAATACTGTTCCAGATGCAACGAGGCCTTGAGCATCTCAATATTTGGATAACAGTCTACACTTTCTTAGAAGAAGAGTTTCCTCATTCTGAGTTGCAGGCTGTTGAAGGTGTGAGCTAACCTAGCTCACCCCACTTGGGATGGGAAATAACTACCAACATAACAGATAGGAAAGAGTCAATGTGAAGTATTTCTTAGTAGAACTGTAGTATGGCATAGGCTTGGTACTAGTATACATTTTTCTTCATCAGGGGTATCCTTGAGGGGCATCTGCAGCATGAACAGCTCTTTGACATGCAGGGTTGGGATTTTTGGCAAAGATGCTGGTTTAATGTGAACAAATCACTACTATCAGTGTTGTCATTACCAGTGTGAGTACATGCAGTAGTTACTTTTTGAGTGGACATATTTTGGTTATAAATCTAATGAATTTTTTTTTTTTTTAAAAGGTGTGGATGCCAAAAATAAGTCCATAATTTGTTTGGTATTATTTGAAATAAATAACTATTTTGTACAATTTAGTCCTCCAGTAAAATTAATGGCAATTTGTATAGAAGAGGGTATGTTACTGGTTTATGTTTATTCCCTGTATATTTTTTTGTGGCTACCTTCACAGCTTAAATTACTTTGCCTGGACCTTGAACAGTAAATGCAATCTTGAGAGCTGAAGCCACTCATTTGAAATTGAAATATAGTCCAACAATTTTTCATAATTTACGAATGTATTGACCAAAAGAAAAAAAAAGAAAAAACAACTCTCACAAACCCCAAACCAAAGAGAGACACCAGGAAAATCTCATACATCAGTTTGATCAAAAGAGGTGCTAAACAGAATTCCATAATTCCAGAGCTTAATTTGCTGAGAGTGTTTTTTGGCACAAGGTTCTTGATGAACAAATTCCTCCAGTGACCGCACTGACCACTCGGCTCTGGCCTATATTCTTCAGTTAACCTTGCCTGAGGAAGTGATGACTATGCTCACATTTTCTGTAGCATTTCAGATTTTATCCCACTTAATTTACTGGAATACAATTTACTTATTCTTCACCTAATACTAGTCTAGATTTTTACCCAGTGAACAGAAGGTAACATTTTTCAGACTGCCATATACATTAATATTTTAATATTGAGCTAGCATTTAATTTGGGAAGAAGCCATTATTATTCCATTAATGCTCCAGGGAAGTGCATGAAAGATTCCGTCTCTCTAATCCTCTGTCATCTCGAACTCCTTTGACCTTACTTCATCCACGGGCATTAGCTTTGTAATCCCCTGTCATTCATTTTTTCTTCTCAGAGGATTTACTGAGAGTGATATTTGACATACCTTCCAAATAGTTAACTGCAATCACTTATGTTTTAAGTATATTTGTCCCGTTTAAATCAACATACAGAGTGGAGGTATCAGTTTTAGTGATATTTTAAATCTTGAGGGTTCTCATGCTTGGAAGCAAAAGATCATCTGTTTTATCCTTTACTAGCTATATTGATTCTGTGGGGATCATCCCTATGAATTAAGTAGCTTCTGGGTTATGCTTCATTTTTTTACAATTCTTGTTACCGCCTTTATGTATTGCAACCATGTTAACATGGTTGGACTTTAATTGAAATAATCATTTATTATTCAGCAGATGTGTATGGTTGAGCTGCAATGGATTTCATGATGTTAAGTCAAAAGAAAATGTACATTCTTTGTGTTTGGGGCTAGTGTAGGTGTTTACAGGTTTGGAATGTTACTCTTTTTGTGGCAGGAAAGAATGACTGGGGAAGCTTTAGTGTGCGATGTTGATGTTTATTCAGTCAGAATGTTTTGATACTATATGCTGTCTGCTCCAAGCAGTCAGATTAAAAATGTCTTTGTGAGACTACTGGGACTTGAGTACCAAAGCTGTTTATCATATCAAATGTTCAGTTTCTGCAAGAGAAATAAGCTTTTTTTTTTTTTTTTTTTTTTTAAGATCTAACTAGATTTCAGCACAAATCTGTTAATCTGATTGAAGTAGTAAATTATAGAACCTATGGACAGGATCTCCCTCAAAGCTGCTTTATAACATCTCCAGTTGGACATCGATTCTCTGACTGACATGGCAATTATATTACACTTTATTTGATTACATAAAAAAAACACCCCGAAATCCTAACTTACCTTTTCCAGTAAGTCTCAGAAGTATAATGGCCAAATTTGTGAACAGAGTATTTTTAAACCTTGCTTTATTTTGAGTTTAGAGTTTAGAATAAAAGAGAGTCTGAGATCCCAGAGTAAGTTTTCCTTTGACCTTTAAGTGCTTTGGTCTAAAGAGGGGGCACATTCAGTATTTAGAAGACAGCTTAATATTATGAATATTCACTTAATATACATAATTTAATAATATGCAGTGTTTCGGACATAAACACATTTTCCTTTCCATTTCTGATGAAAGAGGTCATAATTTCTTAAATAGAAAAAAGCCCTGAAAATCTGATTGTCGTAGCTGCTTGATGTTACGTATATACAATTTACTTCTTTAAGTGGGCATAGCATGTAAAATCAGTGTTAACGAAGCGCCAGCTTTGGGGTAAGGACGGTTGGGGGCGATAGAGCAGTGGAGAGTTGAAATAGGTAAGGAAGGCTTTGTCTGTGTGACAGCTTACTCCTCAGCACAGTTTGAAATGGAAACTGAGATTTGTCAGCCTTTGTTCCCTACTGCAAAAAAAAAACAAACAACAAAAAAACCCCCACGTTTGTGAAGTCTCACAGCCTTGTGTAATTTCTTTCTGTGCTAACAGTGCACTCAGTGGATAGCAGTTTATTGATTTTTCCTAGCCCTAATGACAACAGTTCTGTGTGGTCTGATGCATATAAATGTTGATATTTGATGTTCCACGGTCAGGTTTCTTTTTTTCATTCTCTTTTCCTGGAAAATTAAAATTAATGATGATTTCCCATCTCTCATGTGTTTAGGTTTGCAGTGCAGATAGCGCTAGTTCAAAAGACTTTCTGTGCATAATGATAAAAAAGAGGTAAAGCAGGACGGATTTGTGAAGTTACTGATTGTGGTACCAATCTTTTTTTTTTTTTTTTTTTTTTTTTTTTTTTTTTTTTTTTTTTTTTTTTTTTTTTTTTTTGTTCCTTGCACATAATGAGTTACAGAGAAGCAAAAGAGATTTCCCCCAAGAAATTCTAAGTAAAATTTCAAGACAGTTTCTCGTTTTACAGTGATAGGGCAGCTGCTGCCTGTTTAGCTAAGTTATCTCCACACCATAATGCATTTTGACAATCAATAATCATTTCTTAAGAAACATATTTTACTGTCTAAGGATATCTGTTGTGTTTGTTAATTTGTAGTAGTTATTTCACATCTGTGCATCCTTGGTTTTTCTGTCTGCCACTCTCAGCAGATGGTTAACACACTGGGAAGTCCAAGTCCCTGATAACATGGTTATCACTTTACTAGCTTTTAATTGGTAATTTATATTAAGATCCACTATGCCAGAATCGTTTAGCTCCTCTGATGCTTTCTTTACTTTTGTTTTCTGGTTTGCTTTCCCTTCTGTTTTAAAAGCCGTGTGAGGGTTAAGGAAGAGATGTGACAGACTGTCATTATTCTATCTGCAAAAAGGATAAGGCATATTAGGAGGGAATGTGGGCTTTCCACAGCTTGAGCCCATCAAAGTTATCTCTTTAGAAGGTTTATGTTTTATGAATGAGCAAACTCCTGTACTTAAAAGTAGCCCATCATATATTTGATGAATTTTCAGAAATGACAGTAGAGAAATGTTCATGCATAATTGTCCTGTTTTTTGAAGGATATACAGTAGGACTGGGTACAATAACCAGTAGCTTTTATCTCATGTTATATGAAAATGGGAACAGAGATTTCCCCTGATTGCAGCTAGAGGCTTAAGACATTAAGCTTTTTTTTTTTTTTTTTTTTTTTTTTTTTTTTTTTTTTTTTTTTTTTTTTTTNTATTTAGTTTTTTTTTTTTTTTTTTTTTTTGGATTGTGTTTTTCCATACTTTAATTCAGTAGATATTTTACCTGAAGACATATTATAGAATCAGGTGTTTAAAAAAGTTCAGTATGATACTTGAAAATACCATACTCCTCAAAACAACAATGTCCTTTCAGCCAAACTCAAAATGTTCTACTTTCATTAACCTAAACAAATAACAAACCCCTGGGTTTCCAAAAACATTTGTCTATTTAAGGTAAATGTCTTAGAGCAACTTGAAACCAAACCAAACCAAAAATGCCGACTTTGAATACTTAATTTGCTGCTAGGTGTAGACCAGAATTTAATAGCAGTGTTGACCTAAGGGTTTGAAAGATTTTCAACACTCTCATAATCTCCTTTTAAGAATAAATTTAAATGACCTAAAAATGCCAGGAGCAACTTAGCTTCTCACCCATTATTGTTTAATCATAATAATATAATACCTCTTCCATTGGTACATTCTGGGAATGTATAGTATTTGTCCACAATTGCAGAGACATGTTCAGTCAAGTACATACTCTATATTGTCAGATTTTTAAGATCAGGATGTCTGGTATTGTCCATTTTATCAGTGGGACTGATGCAGAGAAGACTACAGTTTTAACAAATACAAGGATTTTACTTTCAAGTCTCAACAGAAGTATCCATTGGATTTTTGATAGAAAGGACAGTCATATAACCCTAATGAAATCAGAAGTCTGAGAATATGTCAGATTGCAGAAATTGACAGCATCTTTTATAATTTGACATGGTGAAAAGAGATGGGTTTAGAGGCAACTCCAGCCTACAGTATTGAAATGGCAATCAAACTGTTTCAACATCCTTGATTTTTCAGGGCTTGGTTTAACCAGGATAACATTCAAATGTTAACTGAATGATTAATTATTTAAACCCTCTCCTCCTTCCTACCACCTTAGTGTAACATTGTAGGTGGTGGTGGAGAATATTTTTTTCCAGTTGATATATGAACTAACAGGATTTATTAATTTGCAGCCTCTCTGTGCAGTCCAATGTATCTTTATAACCTAACATCCATACCAGGTTGGAGGAGTTAGTTCATGTTACTTTCCTAGAAAGGTGAACACCATGAAAGAGGCTTTTTCAGATAAATTTGGATTCAGTAGAGTCATAAAGAAATAGTGGAGACCCAGATCAGGACATTTGGTCACTTCTTGTAATTTTCAGCACGTTCTGCTATTTTAACAAGTCTTGAACTTTAACTACTCTAGAAGTTCATGATTTTGAAAGGACTTTATGTTTTAAATAAAACTCGCTAGAGGGCAGGGATGCCATCCAGAGGGGCCTGGAGAGGTGGGCCCAGGCCAACCTCATAAAATTCAACAAGGCCAAGTGTAAGGTCCTGCACCTGGGTAGGCACAATTCCAAGCACAAATCCAGGCTGGGTGGTGAATGGCTGGAGAGCAGCCCTGAGGAAGAGGATCTTGAGGTCTGGGTTGATGAGAAGCTCAACATGAGCCTGCAGTGTGCACATGCAGCCCAGACAGCAACTGAGTCCTGGACTGCATCAAGAGAAGCGTGGCCAGCAGGGCAAGGGAGGTGATTCTGCCCCTTTACTCTGCTCTCCTCAGAGCCCACCTGGAGTCCTGTGTGCAGTTCTGGAGCCCTCAGCACAGGAAGGACATGGAAGTGTTGGAGCAGGTCCAGAGGAGGACCACAAAGATGATCAGAGGGCTGGAGCAGCTCTCCTATGAGGACAGGCTGAGAGAGTTGGGGCTCTTCAGCCTGGAGAAGAGAAGGC
Source organism: Eubucco bourcierii (assembly GCA_013396675.1). Taxonomy (NCBI): domain Eukaryota; kingdom Metazoa; phylum Chordata; class Aves; order Piciformes; family Ramphastidae; genus Eubucco; species Eubucco bourcierii. The sequence continues at coordinate 27,297 of VWZE01009452.1, forward strand.
TTTGAGGGGACCTTATAGTAGCCTTCCAGTATCTGAAGTGGGCTACAGGAAGGCTGGGGAGGGACTATTTACAAAGTCTTGTAATGACAAGACAAGGGGCAATAGGTTTAAACTGGCAGAGGGGAGATTTAGACTGGATGTTAGGAGGAAGTTCTTTCCAGTGAGGGTGGTGAGACACTGGAACAGGTTGCCCAGGGTTTTTGGACAAAATATGTAACCCAGTTTTTGTAGTATATGAATATTAAGGTTTTTTTTTTGTTTTTGTTTTTTTTTTTGTTTTTTTTTAAGTAACAGTTTCTTATATAAATGTGCTATGTATCTCACCAAGGGATCAAATTTCTAACTTCCAATAATTAATTTTAAGTGTTACATTTTCTCCTGTGTATTGAGCTTTCCCCTTTTTAAAGCTTCTCAGTCATAACAACTGAGCTTGACAAAACTCTATCTGCCTTCTGGTCAGGGAGATTTGGAAAAAGGATTCTGGAGAGGACAGTGGCAGTAACCAATGCACTGCTGCTTTCTGAAGGGCATTTGAATAACAGATTTTCATGCTTTTCCTTGGAAGTGACTTTCTTTCAACCAAATGAATTTTGTCTTAAACTAGCAAGATTTTTAGATACTACACAAATCCTACCTGTGTTATGGCCTAGACCTTGTGGATTTGAAGGAATGTTATTTGGTATCTTGATATAGCTGAGGTGCCCTATGTTTTATACATCTATTGAAAGGTTAAATGAGTGTAGTGCTAAAATTAGTCATCATCAATGTAAAATGATGGAAGTCTAACAACTAAAATTTGTCATCATCAACATATAATGATGGAAGTCTGAGAACTAGGGAAATTATTTAGGCAACCTGTGACATTCTTTGAAATGCTTCTGCCCTAGAAATCAACAGTTGGATTACGTCGATGTGTAATCCCTACAAAGATGAGGTAGGTAGCGAACTGGTTGAATCAGCTGTGTAGATCTAGCAGTTTGCCTACAGGGAAGCCTGAAGAAGATATTGTAATGATTCTAGTTTTCTTTTAGTTAATTACTGCTGCTTTTAAACAGCATTTTTATTATGTTTAAACTTCCCAGCAAGTCACTTACTAGTTTGCTTAGGTATTTTGTTTTTAAAGATGGAAATTATGAAGCATGTCATGTTATGTGTTTCCTGTGAGCAGAAGCTTGGACCAGCTAGTGTATTACATTACCTGATGGAGCTGGAATGCAGAATATAGCAACATAATCCTTCTATTTATCAGTTTTCAACTACAAATAGGAATTAAAAATAAGCAATTATATATAGATACCTGTGATGAGGTTTCAGCAGTGGATTACGAAGACTGATTTTGGTGACAGGGAATGAATTTTGGTACTGCTGCTTTCATCAGTAATACTGAGTGAAAAGGAAGTGATTCCAACTGTGAGGAGTATCAGAGAAAAAGTCTTCAGGATGAACTGCCCTAAGAAGGCTTTTTGATGATACATGAATTGACTCTAATAGGGAGTTAAGCAGCTAAAGTAGGAAAAATCTCTGGACTTGTTTATAATTTTAGTTTTTTGTATAAATTTAAAAGAGAACTGTGTAGAGGCCTTAGTTTTGATACTGCAAAGGGCAAGTTTGCAAATACGTGAGAAAAGTAGTCTGCTCACAGAACCTGTTTTCATTAATTTCTGTTAGCAAAGAAAAATAAGAAAAGAGGGAAAATACTTTCTGATCAAATAAAAAGATGATTTTACCCTTTTGAATGTGGCATATAATTTTCTATATGGCTTATAAAAACACTTGTTTTGAATATGAGATGTGGCAGTGTTATGTTACTGTCACGTTTATGTGCAGCAAGAGCCATTTTGAGTTTTATCTCTTGATGCTCAGCATCTGTGAGAAAGCAATTTAAATTTTTCTGTTGTCTTAAGCTGGGGAAGAAAATCTGTCAAATGCAAAATCTGTGTGTGTGTGCCAACAATGTAATTAGCAGAACTATTCCTTTAGTGGGATTTTATGGAATGGATGACATTGTGTAAGATACCTATAGTGTTCCTAGCTTGGAATTCGAGTATCTAGCTTTTAATATTGAGGCAGTTGTTACTGGTAGTGCGTTACAAAACAGTTACAAATTCTTTAAGGGGTAATTAAGCCTGTGTTAGATTCCTGACTTAGCATCTCAGTATTGGGTTGATTGCACTGCTGAATATAAGTGCAGGTATCTTCACTTCTTGTCAGGGCCTGGTGTCTAGAACAGAAAATTTAAGCAGAACCCGCTTATGCATTTGTAGGATTTAACCCAAATCCAGAGGATTACCAGTTTTAAGCTGTTTCTGTGAAGATTTTGAGTGGAATTGTAACATATTAATTCTCTCATAATGTAGCAATATTACTGCATATGTACTTCTTATATACTACTAATAAACTATTATTAATAATAATATAAGTGCAGATACATAATAATTTACAACTACTATTAATATACTAACAAACAGGTATACAAGGTACATACGAGGAGTGCTTTAGCGGAAACAGTCACCGAGACACCTGATCAAGAGATGTATCTGAAATTTCCTTCTTTCCACTGTCTTGAAGCACAAATAATCTTCATACATAAAGGAGAAAAAGAATTCTATATACCTTTAAAAAAAAAAAGGTTAAAGGTCTGGTTTGAGCTCCATTCTGTGTGGGAAAGCACAAGTACTCTACAGGCAAGCAGCTGTGTCAGAAAATAGACTCGTGGTAATCACAGCAAATGAAAAACTTTAAAATATTTGCTGTGCTCATTAGAATGTGGAGTTGTGCTTAAAAAAAAAATCGCTTTCATGAACTTACACTTTGAAATTAAAGCATTGTCCTGTTAGACTTACACATATTACACGTTATTGTCCACGTCAGTCTCTTCATCACACTTGTTGTCCTCTGGCAAGTCCTTGTCGGATCATGCTTCATTGGACACTCTGATGTTGTTTCTACAAGTTGTCAGGTCACATTTGTAGGTCTCTGTGCGGAGTACAGTCCTGTTCAGTGTTCCTGTTACAGTTTTTGCTTTGATGTATGGTATGCAGTCAAGGGAAGGCTAACTTAGAGTCATTTTTCTCCAGAATTCCTTCATCTGAAAGAAAAATCATGATGATTTAATTTATTTTTTGCTTATGAATCAGATCGTCTATGGTCGATAGAAGAAAGATAACATACCAATAAGATCTGTAAGGTCATTTGCAGTGGAAACATATACTGGTCAAGAGAGGCACTTTTGCCTGTCTCTTCAATTATGTGCATTGCAGTTCCTGCTCACTACCCTAACAAAATTCTTAAGAGTATTCAGATGTTTCAGAGGTAACCAACATTGCTGAAAGCTTGGATTTTGCCAAGATGTCAAATGACATTAAAGTCTTTCAACTATTAAAACACAAATATCTGGAGGAACATGCTCAGGTCTTTTTTAGCTTTTGATAAATAAAGTTTGCTAGAGCCTGTGAGGATCAGTCTCAAAACTGATGCAGTTTTCCCACAGTTTCCATATGAGGTTTTTTTTTCAGTTGTAACTATGTACTAAGTATCAGCATAGCAATATTTAGCAAACTGACAATCAGTAAGTGACAAGAGTGGATTTTGTATCTAGGTTTATTGCTACTTGTTCAGTTTGTGTCTTAGTTTTTTGGTAGAGGAATACATGCATGTTAAGAACTTTAGCACAGCTTGAAACAGAATGAGTTCAGGGGTTGATTAGGATATTGATTTCCAGACTCCGGAGGATTAGTTAACCTTTCTACTCCTGGCAGGGTTACCAAGGTGGCATTCAAATCCTCAATAGATCTTGCTATTATAGAGGGAGATTTTCAAAGGTTCTTAACTCGGCTTCTGATTTAACACTTACTATTTTAAGCCTGCGGTGTGCTCAGGCAAGCTAAGGTAATAGTGGATATTTGCGAACTTGTGACACCATCCGCAAGACCTGTTCTTTTGAGGAGAGGGGCAATTCTGACACTGTCTTCTCCCTTTTGCACTTACTCTTTTTGGACCATCTTTTAATTAAAATCTTTGGATTGTTCAAGCAGATGCTGATCCCATTTGACACCTCTCATTTAGAGCTTACCCTTGTGGGGCACCATGGTGTATTTCAACCTCAGACTCAGATCAAGATTGAACAAGTTCCTTTCCCTGCTGTTTCTTCAGGTGGCTTGGAGTTTGGGAACAGATTCTGACATGAAACACATCTGGTTCTATTTAGTGTGGTAGTGGGAAATAACATCCACGCTGCTACTTTTCCCCTTGTGATTTTTGGATGTGTTTATGGATACTTCTTTTGTGCTATGGAGAGGAGAAAGCAAGCAGTGGCTTTTACAGGGCCTGTCTAAATGTTGAAGGGAATTGTGCCTGGATGTCTGTGAGGTGAAAGCAGTATCAATGTGGGCTACAGTACTCTTACATTGGTGTCAGTATTTTCTTTTTTTTTTTCAATGAGGCAATTCATGTTTATCTTTGAAATCATCCACGTGCAATGTTATAAAGAACATTCAACTAAAGAAACCAAACTGAACATCTTTACACCTGGCGTCCCAACACTTCTGATTGCAGAACTGCAATATATGTTCAAGGCTGTTTTTCAGGAAATGGATCACTTCTGTGCTTTACAGTTTGATAGATCAGAAATTCAGGTTTGCTGTAGCCATGATTGGGTTTTTTTTGTTTGTTTGTTTGTGGGTTTTTTTGTTTGTTTTTTTTTTGTTTGTTTGTTTTTTTGGGGTGTGCCCCTTTTTTTTCTGGCTTACATGCCAACAATATTGCAAACAGCACACACTCAGCAACTCATACTTGTTTCCATTACTCTGAATGCCACTAAGCTAAGTATGCCTTTGTTTGTGTTTGACCATTAGGAAGGGATTGGTACTTGCTGCACTTGACACTTACTGTGACAGACGTGAACGACAATGCACCTGAATGGGCCATGGAGCCTTTCCCGTTCTTGGCTGTGGTTTCCCCTGAAGCTGCAGGAGGTACTGAAGTATACAAGCTGCTTGCTGTGGATGCAGATGAAGGGATCAGTGGAACTGTAGAATACTTTCTTTTGGAAGGTAAACTTTAACCCTGTCATTTCCTGTGTATTAAGTTTCACTATTGTGGATTTTTTGTGGTGTTTTATTTTTGTTAGTAAAAGATCTTTCCTCCTGCAAAAGGCTCCTAAGTCTTCATTTCTGTGTGTAGGTTAAATCAACTTGTAGTGAGGCTATGGACAGATTTGCCAGCTTCGGAGGGTGTTGTCCCTGCAAAATTTGATTTCTGGTCAAATTGACCCCCAAAGGATGGTCAGGACCAGAGCAGTCAGTACTTCTCAGGCCTTTGGCAGTGAGGTGGCAATAGCAGCAGTGATTAGCACCTCTCTGCTGGACTGCTTGTTATGAGATGGGGCAGTATGTGCCCCACAGTTTGTTGGGCAGAGGGGTTTTATGTTCCTTCTTCCTTGTGGGAGTTGTGCTTGTGGTTAGCTTCTTGTCAGTTTTAAGGGTCTGGTTTGTGCTTTAGCTTGACAGAACCAGTATGAACTCATTAATAGTTTTCTTTTAATGTGACTCTTAAACTTCAGCAATAGTTTGTCTTAAAAGAGGGAGGAGGGCAATACCTCTCCAAAGGAGAATTTGTTCCTCTTGGCCAGGACTTCTGCTGGATATTTTCTGGTAAGGGGTGTTTCGGGTCAAACAACAGCAGAGTATTGGAGAATAAAGAACAGTGGCCATTGTCCAGAGAAGTAAAATGCAACTTAGAAATGTAATAATGAATGTAATTGCTGATTTTTGATATCTAAGTTAGAAACAAAGTTTTGGATTTTAGTGTGCATGCTGATTCTAAGGCAAAATCAGCCTGGGAATTGATACTGCATTTTCCTCTCAATCAAGTAAAAATGTTCTTGCTGACAACAAACTGTGAATTTGTTCTCTTTAGGTGGTGAAGACAGATTTGAAGTTGAGAGAGACACTGGCTGGATTAAAACAACAGGTTTGCCATTGATGAGGGACAAGGAGTATATACTGACTGTCCTAGCAACAGATAAACTTGGCAGCAAAGGGTCTCCAGCCTCTGTTTCTATCCTCGCTGGATTTCGACCACCACAGTTCACCAACATATCATACTTGGTTTATGTTCCTGAAAGTATGCCACAAGGAGAATGGTAAGTAACAGTGAAGAGTAATGCAGTGAGGCTGTGTTCCACATTTAAGTTCTGTTTGATCTCCCCAAAGCCTCAATATTGTTTGTGATTCATAAATAGATACTGTGAGTAGCAGTTCAGGTATCTTACTGGAAGGGGTCAAGATACAGTTTGATTGATGCATTTTTTTTAGTTACCCTTTTATACAGAAAAACAGTATTGAATAATTATGTTTTATTGTATTTTAAAGTAATGTGGGAGGTGTTAGTAGGTGCTGATTGTGTCTTAATTTTCAAACAGAATTCAAAATGTAAGTTAGAACTGTTACATCCCGAAGAAAGATATCCTGGTAGGAAAGAATATAATAATTTTGTGTGTCAAATCTGGAGAAGTGCATTCCCCATCAAGTGAAAACTGGAAAAAACAAAAGACTGCCTTTGCTGTGTTCATCTTCATGACAAACTAAGCAAAAACGAAGATGCTACAAAACTTGCCATGTTATTTTCCATTCTTTGTCTAACCGTTCAGTTCCATCTTTCCCAAACTATTTTGTTCTTCAGGTAGACATTTCCAGTTGAACTGAGAATGTTTTTGTTCAGTAAATATCTTTGTTGTATGACCATTCAACTCTTAATCATATTATCTATGATGTTCTATTTTACTGTTCAGTCTACAACATTGAGTTTTACAGTGTTTAAATAGAATACAAAAGAATAATAGCAATTGTTAAAGAACAACCTTACCTATTATTAAAACTGCAATGAACTGAAATATCACTGGCACAAAAGAAATGCCAAAACTCGGAAGTGCTACACTACTGAAAAGGTACCTGCTATCTTGGATTCAATAATGTTTAGGATTAAATGCAATTAAATTCTTTATAAGTATTAAACATGGTTATTATAATACCAGAAGAGGTTTGAATGTATATACAATGTGTGCAGTGAAAGTGGTTTCTTTTTTTTTGTTGACCAGAAATAGTCATGAAAAATCCACATAGAATCCTAAAGTTCTGATATTTAAATTGGACCACAAGTATGCAGAAAAACAGAGCTGTTGTCATGCACTGGATTTCTGGGTTTAGGATTTCACAGTTGCAGGCTAATTTAAAACTGCTAGTGAATGGGGGAATGTTACCAAATCTTCCCCTTCCTTTCGTCTGCCACTTGTGCTAATAACCTAGCTGCATGGGCAGGCTGATGGAATGAAAGACAAAGCCAAAAAAAAAAGGAAAAAAAAGTTTTCACTTGGGTAGTTAAATGTGTTCACAGCGTGACCTTGTGATTTTTAGTGCTGACAGGAGAGGAGAGGTGCTGTGAACATGCAGCCAAGGTAGGGAGTTAGAAGGAGGACAGAGTAATTCCTGTTGGCAGGAACACACTCGTGCACTGGCTGAAACTTGAGTGTGAGACCACATCATAGAAAAAATAAGGAAAAAAAACCCTGAAGTGAGGTAATGACCTACAGCAACCTTTTTTATTGTTTCATTAATGCACCTGAGGGGAGTGAGAGGAGAGCAACATACAGTGAGGGAAAAGCTATTTGCACAAATGGAGTTTTGACTTTTTTGATCACGATTGTCACTGGATCGTATGTGTTGTTTTATTCTCCTGGGAGACAGAATTCTTTATTTTCTAAGAAACTTGCATGCTAAGGCGTCAAACACTAGAGGAATTAGTATTGTATTTTAAACCCCTTAAAATATTTATGTTTTAATGTCATATTTTACTTCATGCTGCAAGTGTTTTCTCACTTGAAGAGTTTAAACACGTTGGACTTCAATGGAAAAAAGATAGTGCCAGACAAGAGCTAAAACCATATGTTTGGTATAACTGGCATGCTAGTGACTGCTTTTTATCCTTTTGCAGTTATCTGTTGAAAATTTAGGGTGAGATGACTGCAGCAGCAAACTTACCATGCTGTGGTGAAAATTAATCTTTCGTGTCTTGTTTTATCTATTAGTTTCCTGCCTGAAAGCTGTCATTACCATATAGGAAAGTTAGAACAGGCAAATTCATCACCAGCAAAAATTAAATCCTCTGTTCCCGTGGTTTTAATCCTTTGTTTTGCTTCCTAGAATTGTATCCTTATCTGTTTAACCTCAAGGTGATAGAACTACTGTGTAACAAAATGTTTGCATTTAGTGTTTAGCTATTGCTGACCTACAGGACTGCATCATAATTTTTGATCTGTATAATTTATGTCATATTTTTCAGTATCTTTTATTATGTGCTAAAGATTTTAATTTTTTTTTTAATTAAAATGCAGCTTTCTTACAGTCACTGCTGTGTCATATCAAAAGAAATCCCTGAGCTACAGTTTACTGACTAATCCTAGTGGACTATTCAGCATCGATCATGGAACAGGAGATATAAGTTTAACTCGGAGTGTGGATTATGAGAGTGACCAGCACCAGTATCTTCTTCTGGTCAGAGCAGAGGAAAATGAACAGTTCAGCAGTACAGCTGAAGTAAGTGTTCACTTCTGTTAGTCTCTGTGATTTTTCCATTTTCTGTCAGCCTTTCCAGATTCCTGTACAGATTCACTAGAGGCTCTCATTTCCCCATCTCATCCTGTCTGTTCTACTGTCTATGTTTAAAGTTTTTCTGACTATTTGAGGGCAGGTTTAGGTAGTCTTAGAGTTCCAGAGCAGATGCTGGAAGGCTGTTTCTGTGAGGGATCAACATGCCATCCCATCATAGGTCTTAGCCCATATCTGGGAAGATATGGAAATGGATACAGCCAAGCCAGGTTTCCTTTTACTCTAAACCTTCATGAAGTATGATGAGTTTTTGAGATTGCTCCAGTTTTGTTTCAAACTGCTTGTTCTAAAGGCAGAGCAGAAAATTATTTGTTTCATATCAAGAACACTAAGTGAACTGTTGAAGAGAGAAAGTAATAAAACCTCACAGATGTTGAAAAAAAATGGTTCATACTGTGTAGTTATTTGGATTCAAGGATTCACAGAGCTGGGAAATACATGCTTACTCCTGCTGCAGGAAGATGTAGTGGGAACAGGAGGCAGAATTACTAGGACCAAGTGTGAGTTCACAGGGACAGAGAAACAAATGAACAGTTTGTCAATGTAACAAATAGTGGCTGTAGCACACCAGAGACCCATGATTGCTCTTGACCCTTTTATGTACTAGGAGTGCATAAGATTTAAGATTAGGAGTGCTAGAATATGACTTGAAGATTATGAGATGATGAGTGGAAAACGTTGCTGCAAGGGACTGGGACTTGGCAATTCCTAGTATCATAGAATCATAGAGTGGCTTGAGATGGAAGGCACCTTAAGGATCATGTAGTTCCAACCTCCCCTGCCATGGGCAGGGACACATCCTACAAGACCAGGTTGCTCAAAGCCTCATCCATCCTGGTCTTAAATCCATTCCAGTGTCTCACCACCCTCACAATAAAGAATTTATTCATAATGTCTAATCTAAATCTACCCTGCTGTATTCTGGAATCTAATACTTCAATGGCTTTCAGTAAGAAAAAAGCAATCTAAGAAAACTGGCTTAGCCTGTGTGATACAGCTTCTGGAGACCTGAAGGATGAAGTCATTACCTTGATTAACTTTGCTGTTTAACGTACCCCTCTTCTCCAATTAAGGTTTTGGTTGTAATCACAGATGTGAATGATTGTGCCCCTGAATTTCATCAGATGATTTACAGCAAAGCTGATGTTCCTGAAACAGTTACAATGACAACTGCACTTCTGCAAGGTTAGTGCTTCTAGTCCAGTTTGTTACATCCAGTGTGAGTATTTTATTTTCTTCTCGCAATTAGAATTCAGTTCAGAAGGCAGAATTACCTGGCCCAGCATTGGTAGTTGCAACTCTCTGAAGACAAATGGCACTTTGTAGAATTGGGTCATAACTATTTACTGCTGGCACAGCCAAAATGTTTCTGGGGGACAGGAGACATAGGAAAGAAATCCTTGTAGAATTTTGAAGTAACAGGGCTTTGGTTGTGGTTGGTATTGTAGCAGCAGGTTTATAGTAGCAATCTTGCAGTGTTTCTTTATTTGAAGGAAGAGAGTGATGTTGAATCAGAAATAGTGGACATATCAGCTCACCCTCTCTTCCTCTCTTGTGTTATGTGGGCTTACCGTAGGGAGTATTGCTCTCTTGTGTTAAAAGCCTCTCACAGGGTTTGACTGTTTTATGTGAGGGGTGTTTTTGGATGCTTGAGAAAATTACTTTGCTTCTTCCCAGTGTAACTAATCATTTAATATTTAAGTTATAATGGTCAGTAAATTATGTTTTTTGGTTTTTTTTTAATTTTCTAAGCTGCAGAAATCTTACCTTGAAAATATTTTTGAAGAAATCAGTAGACCCTGGCAGTAAGACAAATTTATGTCAACTAAGCTGCTGTAAAAGGGCCTTATATTAGTCTCTAACTCTTAAATGAACTCTTTTAAATCTTGAGGGGAAAAAGGAAATTAGGCTACAGGAAAATTTCTGTTCCTTGGTAAATAGGATTTTATAACTGTGAAGGTTTGGGAGTTACCCACCCCCCCACACTTTGTAAAATGACCCAGACTAGCACTCAGTCGGCTGGAAGTTAAATGATGAAGCTATATTTACAGCTTTGCACAATGTACAGCAGATATTTACACTATAGACAGAATATTTACAGAAATATACAAGTAAAAGGTAATACAGCAACACAACTCCCCTCCCAGAAATCAGAGACCCCAGGAGGGGCTCCCAACCACCCTTCCACCTTCTCCCCACCCCTGTACCTTACCCCAAGGTTTGCCTTACGTGCAAGGTAAATTAGGAGGATCAGCCAGGGGGGTTAGAAGAAAAGTGGTTAGTGAGGATTAATCAGCAGAGGAGCCAGAGCCCAGAAGCTGCTAGATCCCACCAGCAGCTCCTGCTCAAACAAGCGACAGAGAGCAACTGACTTATCAATTGTTTTGGTTAGTGTTCCCAAACAATTCCCCAGCAAGCGTATGAGTGAAGTAGACATCATGATGTTTTCCTTTCACAGCCTATAGTGTAAGTTTCTCCATTAAAATATTCCAATTAGCCTCAAACCAGCATAATAACCTCTTATTGTTCTACTTAGTGATTTATCCTGTAGCAATGGTTGTTTGTCAGTTACTGTCCTCGTAACTGAATTTGAGATTTGTAGGTTATGGGTAGGATCTGACAACCACATAACTTGAATCAGTTGCACAATATTATACAACAATAATTGTTGTATCAGTTGTATAATATTTCCTCTTTAATTACACAGGGTGTGATCTACCCACTTGATCTTAAGTCAGCAGTATAGGTCAGGTGGATATGAGAATAACAGAATCATAGAGTGGCAGGGTTGGAAGGGACCTCAAGGATCATCTAGTTCCAACCCCCTGACATAGGCAGGGGCACCTCCCACTAGTACAGGTCACTCAGGGCCTCATCCAACCTGGCCTTGAACACCTCCAGGGAGGGATCATCCACAACCTCCCTGGGCAACCTGTTCCAGTGCCTCACCACCCTCACTGGAAAGAACTTCCTCCTAACATACAGTCTAAATCTCCCCTCTGCAACTTTAAACCTATTGCCCCTTGTCATTACAAGACTTTGTAAATAGTCCCTCCCCAGCCTTCCTGTAGGCCCCCTTCAGATACTGGAAGGCTACTATAAGGTCTCCTCGAAGCCTTCTCTTCTCCAGGCTGCAGAGCCCCAACTCTCTCAGCCTGTCCTCATAGGAGAGCTGCTCCAGCCCTCTGATCATCTTTGTGGCCCTCCTCTGGACCCGCTCCAACACTTCCATGTCCTTCCTGTGCTGAGGGTTCCAGAACTNACTACAGGCTCATGTTGAGCTTTTCGTCAACCCAGACTCCAAGATCCTTTTCCTCAGGGCTGCTCTCCAGCCATTCACCACCCAGCCTGTATTTGTGCTTGGGATTGTGCCTACCCAGGTGCAGGACCTTACACTTGGCCTTGCTGAATTTCATGAGGTTGGCCTGGGCCCACCTCTCCAGCCTGTGGGAATGTGGTCTTAGTAGAACAGGGGTCCTTGAATCCAGCAGACAAAAGCAAGACGTCGTGACTGAATTCAATCAGGGACTTAAATTTTTCTTTCTTTCTTCTCTTTCTCTTTTTTTTTTTTTTTTTTAAACAACTTACATTCAGGCAAGGGTTAGTTTAATAAAAAGCACAAGGGATAGCAGGGTTTTATAAATTATTTCAAGCACCACATGCCAAAGCAAATGCTATTATGGTTTTATACTACACACTAATTCTCTTGTTGAAGTGCTTAACATTGCAATTCACAGACTTTGATCTACACAATGTCTTTCTTTCCTGTTTTAATAGTGACAGCCACTGACTGCGATTCAAAGGAGAACGCGGAGTTGCTGTATTATACTTTGAGTCAAGACTTCACTATTAGTTCTCATGGAACTATTTTTCCAGCAACGCGCCTGGACTATGAACGACCAAACCATCTGTATGAGTTTGTGGTGCTGGCTGTGGACAAAGGGGAAGAGCCAAAGACTGGGACAGCAACTGTTAGGATCCACATTTCAAATGTGAATGATGAAGCACCTGAGTTTTCTCAGAGAATGTAAATGCATATTCTTAAAACTCTGTTATCTTTGGTTTTTTATGTTTTGGTTGGAAGGCTGATCATTGCAGCAAGGTAACTGGCTTAGATTTGGTCAAATCTGGGAATTGGACTGGCAAATGTGGAACAGTCGTTTGACTTTGAGACTCTCTTCTGATATCAGTTTTGGGAAGAAAAACAAAAACCAAAGAAGACATCTTTAAATTTGGTTCCTAACTTTAAGGTTTAGGCATACTTTCAGTAGTAAGACTTGTGTAACTACCTAGAGAGGTAATATATGGAATCATAGAATGATTTGGGTCAGAAGGAGCCTCTTGGGTCAGAAGGAGCCTCCAAAGGTCATCTAGTCCAACCCTCTTGCAGTCAGGAGGGGCATCCTCCACTAGGTCAGGTTGTCCAGAACCCTGTTGAGCTTGACCTTGAATATCTCCAATAACAGAGCCTCAATTACCTCTCTGGGCAACCTGTCCCAGTGTTCCTCTAACTTCATGGTAAAGAACTTCCTCCTAACATCCAACCTAAATTTATTCTTCTCTGATTTAAACCCATTGCCCCTGTCCTTATCTCTACATAGACGCTCCATAGTAGGACTTGTGTATCTACTTACCAAGATCTCTTTTGACAGATCTTGCATTTAGGCTTTTTCCAATATGTACTGAAAGCAGTGGTGCAGTCATTTCAAATTATGCATTTCAGGAGGACCTATCTACCACCAGAAGAAATCAAGCAGAAAAAGCAGGCACCACCTCAGTGTTGTCCTCAACCCTCATCTGGAGTGCATGGTGGAATTTTGCCTTTTAGTTAGGCAATGTAAACTTAAACAGAGTCAGCACTCTGCATCTTTGGTTTATAATTGTTCAAGAAAAAATGCTTAAATGACAGAATCCTAAATGCCCACTGAATTGTAAAAACCACGACACGAATGTCAATAAGTGGAGTTCACTTAATTTCACGTAGACCTATGCCCTACAAACTCTATTTTTACTCTCCCTCTCTCTATAGTTTTTTTTTCTCTAAACATCAGTAAACATTTTAATTCCATATCTGGGGCTCAAAATCATCTGAAGCAGTGTCAAAAGTAATATAAACTTGGATTTGCATTCGAGGCTTAGTAATGGAATCACAGTCAGCCTCTGAACCTGTCTTCTACTCTTGAAAATCGAAGTTGCTCAGAACAAAACCCAGGCAGAGATTTTAGTGATGCTGAGTTTGTGGTTTAGGTGAATGAACCATCAGAGTTTTCCGACAGTCCTTATTTTATGTAAAGGTAACCTTTGGCTTCACAGTCTTGTGCCTGCTTTTCTTTTCCAAACACTGCTTAGGAGATACGGCTTGGAAAAGTTGGTATTTTGTAAATTCTTATTGGATCTCTATGCATTTTCAAATACTAAATTAGATTAAGTTTCCCAGTCTTCATATGATGCTTATTTTTCATGCATGTATTTGTTTTAATATGCAGGGTCATTCCTGACTTTTTAATCAGAAATGAGTGACACTGTTAAAGAATCTGTAAACATCTCTCTAACAAATTGGAAGCTGAAAAGAAAACATAGTATAAAAAAACGCCAGCACCCTGACAACTGTAATATTTAAGGCATACGGAAGGATATGATTAAAGTTAACATTATTTTAAATTACCAAACATTCACAAGAAGCTTTCCTATTCCCTGTGCAGTAGCAGGCAAACTTCTGTTCTGTCTGTATGTAGATTGGCACTGGAATTGAATTCATCTCCTGGAATTGAAGCTATCTCAAGTTTTTGTTCAACTAGTGCAACTAGGCTTTGATTTTACTTTATCTTTCTCGTTTTGAAAAATATCTTCCAACACAAAAGTGAGTTTCAGCCAGAACTTGAAGTTTTCTGTGAAAGAGATTCATTGTGAACATTTGTATGATAGGTCCTGCTGAGAGTCTAGTTTGCAATTAATGTTATACTCTCTGACAGGCTAATACAAATCAAGATGATGATGTCCTTCTAGCTTCTTGTTTAAATAGATTTACAGTCCAGTAAAATCTACCATTCCTTGTCACGAGATTTCTTTCATCACAATTCTTCTTTATCTCAGTTATGAAATGCTTAAGGCTACCGCTGTGTTTCATTTTGTCAGTTTTCACTTTCTCTTTTTTAAGAGACCTCTTCTGATGCCTGGAACTCTTCTGTCCCTGTTTTTCATGTTCCAAATTATCAGAATTGTTGTTCATTTGCTTTTTAGATGCAGAGTTAACAGTGTCCTGGAGGTTGTGACTGAGCTAAACCAGAGTAATTTACTTCTCTTACTTCATTGCATGTTAAATTAGGGGAAGAAAAAACCCAACAGTTTCTGTGAGGGTTTGATGAAAACACACATATCTAGAAGAAAAGTAAAAAATCTCAGGGGGAGGTTTCCTATGCATCCATTTTCTTTTTCATATATTTTTTTCCTGTTAGCAGCATATGGTGAGTGGGTCCGTAAGCACTCTGAACTCAGTAGTACATATGAATTTTATATTGTTGGATACAGCCAACTGTAGTTCATTCTTGTGACTGAGTTTTGGAATATCTTCTGTGGGCAGATAATGTAGTATGCATAGTTTGGACTATGTTCAATCCATTCAGATGAAAGGAATAAATACTAATAGTAAACAGGGGCCTGTTCTACTCCAGAGAGTGTTAAGTTTAGGCTGATAATACCTCTTAAGAGCTTACAATGTTAGTGATGTGGTAAAACTGACATTATACACATGTCCTCCAGATCTGATTCTCATCTTAGTTGTGTTGATGCAAAAACTACACCAAAAGCATTTCTAGAGCTTGTGTCGGAATGTGTGCTGTCAATTTAGTAAACCTTTGGTTTGATTCTGTGAGTCATGCAACTTCTTTTTTTAAATTAAAAAATAAAAGAGTGAATTGTCCAAGTAATGCATGTCTCATTGCACATAAAAGCTTCAATACTGCTTAAAGTTTGCATTAGAAAACTCTGGGAGGTAATGACAGAAAGATACGGGTGGTAGGATAGATCATCAATAACACTTCATTGCTTAACGAAGAAGCATCTCGTTGGTTTCACTGTATTAATAAATTACAAATCTCTGCACAGGCAGCCAGTGGATGTTGTAAAGCGTAGTTCTCTATATGTTATTTCCTGTCCAAATTCGTAAATGTGCTGCCATAATTTCTTTTAACAGCTACAGAAGTTTTGTTTCTGAAGATGCAGGCCCAAATACGCTGATTGCTACAGTTCATGCTGTTGACCCTGATGGAGATGGTGTGACATACGCTATTCTGTCTGGAAATGAAAAAGGAAACTTTGTTATTGATCCTAAGAAAGGTAATATTATATTAGCTATTTGCTGCTGCTGTCATAATGATGATTCTCATGTGATGGAGCTTGAATTTGGTTTTCCTTATGTAGCAGTTACAAAAGCTGGGTAGCATATGCTATTTTATAAGCTAATACTAACCTGATTTTTAAAAAGGGCAGGAAAAAGATGCAATTGTTCTAGACATTCATAATGTTGAAAAAAATTTCCTAAAAGCTTTGTACAATTGATCTTACTTGTTCATTATTTACTTTCAGTAAGTGACTTAATAGAGAGCATGGTTATAAGTAACAGGTAAGTTAATAGATAACAAGTTAATAGAGAATGTTGTTACTGATAGTAATAACATACTGATAGCAGTGTGACATTCCGAAATGTCAAACAAGGATCTGAATAGTATTTAAAACCAAAAATACACACAAACACATCATCTGAGTAGGCTGGCATGTATTAATGGGGCTGATTTGCTGTCGATTGTTTGAAAAAAACAAAAGGGAATGTTTTGAGACAGAAATAGGCAACCAGATCAAAAGCCTGTTGAAGAACTAAAGTAACCTAAGTAACTTCAATTAAAGTATTTTATGATTAACCTGTTTTGAACTCCAATCAAAATCTGAATTTTTAAGTGTTGAATATATAGGGAGGAATGAGCCTCTTAAAATTATTCCTTCTTTTTATTTCATAGAGTTCACTTAGCATGAAATTTTAATGTCGATGCAAATCATGTTTTTGCAATATTAATGGTAGGTTCTGAAATGTTCCCAAAAATACTATCTGCAGGTAACTTGCAAGTGTTAAAGTGTGATCCTGAATTTACTGAGAGCTCCTTTTACGCTTTCTGACTTAAAAATAGAGCTGTAGCTTCCAAGAGTTAAATTTCTAAAGATACTTTAGCACCTGAAGAGGAGCAACGATTTGAAAAGTGCCTTAATTGCCACAGGGATAGTATATCTGGTGCTTCTGAAAATCTTTATTGTAGTGCATAAAGAATCTTAGGACTAGCTCCATAGTTTTAATATAGATAATAATTTATATGTACTTTTATGCTTTTTTTTTTAACCAATTAACTTAATTTTAGAACCATTAGCATTTTTTTCAAAACACTTTTGGGCTTCTGCTGCTTAATAAGCCAGTAAAGGTTTATACAGTTGCTTGCAGCAGTTTCCTTTCAGAAATAATGTCATGGGAGTAGTCTGTGATCCCTTGATGCAGAAATGCCAAGGTAAAGTGGAGAAGTGTCAAAAGTAAGTGCTGCAGCTAAAACAATACATTTGCAAGTTAATTGATCTGTAACAATACAATTTCTATTGTGCCTGATGAATCACAGAGGTGATTGATGGATGATGGAGCAAAGGAATGACAGCTTCTTACTGCATGGTCTCAGACAACTGTAGTCTCTTTGGCTTTCATAGCAAATCTTCCATACATCTTTCTCTGACAATCCCTTTATGTCTCATCTAGCAGGATGTATCATTTGAGTGACTTGGGAGAGTAGCAAAATGCAGGTTTTCTGAGAACTTACCTATATTGCTAGGTGTTGCTGTGATTGTGGTGCACAAAGGTAAACTTCAACTAGTTTCAGCTGAGCTAGCATCAGTAGGTATGAAAGTAAACCTAGTGATACATGCTTCATTGCAGTAATAGTACAGGAACATACATAGACTCACTGATGGGGCAGGTGCAGGTAAAACAGAAGTCTGCCACAAAGTTTTTCTGGATTTTTTTTGTTTTGTTTTGGGTTTTTTTTTCTGCAACAGTTAGAGGAAAGCTAACGTATGCAGGTCAGCTGAATTGTGGCTGTTGTGTCGTTTAGCTCTGCAGTCATAGCTGCAGACAAACCAACCTGTTATACTGACTTAATTTTGTTTTATTATCGGACTGCAATGAAAATACCATAGCTAAATTAAAGTCTTGTGGTTTTATCATGAGTAGGTAAACCAGGATGGTTTGGCATTGGCGAGAATTATAACAGTAATTGATTAATACAGTAAAAAAACCAAAACCAACCACAACCTGCTGTTGTTTTTACAGGGCTAGTTAGACTTCGTTCAAGTCCATTTCCAAAGCTGCAGGGACCAGAATATGTACTTAATGTCACAGCTACTGATGATAATGCCTCTGGAGGGCCCCATTCTCTTACAAGTACTGCCCAGGTTGTTGTGAAAATTGACGATGTCAACAATAATAAACCTGTATTTCAGAAGGTAAATACATGAGGCTCTGTAGTAAATATTTAAGACTGTGTTGTCACTGCAAGTGATGCAGCAGATGAACTATTCAAGAAGTGATCTACTTTTGCTTCTGTTTTGAGCACTGGTGCTTCTTTATCTTTTCCATCCCTCTCCTAAGACTTAACAGGATTTGTTCTCCTCTTGGGGCAGAACAGTTCCTGTGATCACTGCCTCTACCCTGAATCACGTCTCATCTCTGACATGTTAGAAGATGAGAGTGAGTGAAAAACTTTTGGAGGTTCAGTGAGGAGGAATCGCTAGCTCTATGCACTGGACTTGTCTTGCAAAATATTCCAAAATACCTCTTTGAATTACATTGGCTTCTTCTGTTGTTGTGCACTTGGAACTGATGAAAGAGAAAAATGGAAGTGCTGTAGCTTAATTTGTAAATTATAAATGTTTGAATATATTTTTAGGATGTTAGTTCCCGTTTAAGATCTGTTGTCTAATAATTTCAAGTTTGATGCTGATGGCTAAAATGTTCATAAGCAATGTTGCATATTTCAAGAAATTAGTGACTTTATGTCAGTCTTTGAAATTCTCAGTAATCTGTCCTTGATAAGTTACTTTGTGTAGAAGTCTCTTTTCGACCAAAGCAGTTTTGTGGTTTGGGCAATTATATGCCCTTATGCCCTCTTTTTTGGTAAGACTTCTGCTAATAGAGAAAAATATTTGCATTTGGAAATATATGCAACTGTAACTTTGTCTCCAAATGTTTTCATTAGTTGGAGATGCTCAGTGACCCTGTCTCCTGTGTTGTTTTTATAATCACAAAATAGCAAGTAAATCCTGTAAATTAATTGTGTTACAGATAAAACAGTAACATCAGTGTATATGAATGGAAGCATAGCTAAATCTTTTCTCTCTTTTTCTCTGTACTATATCTGTAAATCAAGTAACAAGGTAAATTCTTAATTTTTTTTTTCCCCTCCCTTCCCCTTAGTGTCATCACTATCAGGAACATGCTTCTGTTTTGGAAAACCAGCCTTCAGGGACAGCTGTACTGCAGGTTGAAGCTACTGATGCTGATGAAGGAGCCAATGGTATGGTGAAATATGGCTTGATGCACAGAGGTGGTGTCCTACCAGCATTTAGTATTCATCCTGACACAGGTAAAGTGAATATCACAACTGATACTGGAGACCAGTTTGTTACACTGATGGAAAAAAAATTAAATACAATCAGATTTCATACTTTTTAATGTAGGTTTTTTTGAT
Source organism: Eubucco bourcierii (assembly GCA_013396675.1). Classification (NCBI taxonomy): domain Eukaryota; kingdom Metazoa; phylum Chordata; class Aves; order Piciformes; family Ramphastidae; genus Eubucco; species Eubucco bourcierii. The sequence continues at coordinate 46,735 of VWZE01009452.1, forward strand.
AGCAGACAGAATATAAACCATGTTAACTGCATGAAGTCTCCTTTTACTTTCATGCATGACCGGTACTGAACTAGAACTGATGCTTTCCCTGAAATGTGGAGGTTATTTGTGAAATAACTCTTGTGGGTTTTTTTATTAGAGTAAAAAAAAAAAAAACCAACCCACAAAATTTTAAGTGCATGTTATCTTGCAGCATTGCTAATGGCATATAAATGATTTATCCAAATGACAGGAGCCTTGTAAACAGCAAAGAGACAAAATCTTACAAGGCTGAAACTAAATGCAGGCTGAATTTCTGGAGAATAAAAGACATGAAATATACCTTTGTTTTTATTAATTTTTTTCCCCACTTATTCCCTTGAACATAGTTTGTTACTTATCTCCATTTTTAAAATTCAGATGCAGTTAAGTGTGTATGAAGTCTGTATCTGCCTGAGCAGCACAGTTTAAGCTGCTGGAATTGTTAAATCTTGGGATTGAATCCTTGAACCCAGGGTTCACACTGCAGGTGTATTTAACCTGTTGCACTGTTTCTCAATGTGTTGGCAGACAAATAAACATCTGAACTTAGAATGTTGTCAAATGCATAGTCTTTTAACTCCCTGGTATTAAATTTGTTTTCAGGAGTTCTGACAACTGCTCAGGTATTTGATCGAGAAAAGCAGAGGGAATATCCCATCACTGTGACAGCAACAGATCAGGCAGCGGAACCGCTCATTGGAATATGTCAGATAAATGTTATCATCCTGGACCAAAATGACAATGATCCCAGATTTGAAAACACCCACTATGAATGTAATTGAGAGTCATTGGATAGAGTTTCGGTGCCCTGACTGAGCTTACCTGATGTCTAAGATTTTTGAGTTTTGTCTTTTCTGGCAGTAGCTCATGTGACCACCTAGGTGATTGCAGCCAGAGATGCATTACCTTAATTAGTTGCAGAACTGCTATTCTTTGTAATGTGCAATGTAATAAGTACAGTCTGGACTCTTAGGCCTTCCTAAGTGTTTTTGTGGGATAATTCCTTAAAGCAATAGTTATGTCTGTATCTTTGCTGACTTGAGTACACTGAGTGTCTGTGGTACTACACAGAGATAAGAATGTGAGTGTGCAGCACTGTGCAATAACTGTATCCTTTCTTTTCTGATTAATAGACTTTTGTCATAACTTTTCCCATTTGAATTTCCTAACTCTTTATTGTTTGTTGTTTTACTTTTCTTTCTTGATTCATAAAACCCACCTTCCTGTTCATGGATAAACACCCAGGCATGTATAATATTCATTAAAAAATGAAGACTGGTAGTTCTCAAATCCTAGGAAGTAGTTTCTGATCATGTGGTCCTTTTCTTCTGGTTTTATGCACTAAATTAAAATTCATACAGTGCAATTAGTCCCTTAGCAAAACTACAGGATGAAAAAAAAAAAAAAGTAGTGTCTTATGGGAAATAAGAATTCCAAATTCTGAATGTGATATTGCGAAGTTCTGATGTCATCTGTAGCTCTGGAGTGATGGCCATTGTTCCAAGGAAGATAAAGTTACACCTCCTATACATTGCTAATTTAGTGTATTTTATTCTTTATTTAATGTACTTTGACAGGTGTACTTCAGCAAATTAATGATCAGTTTGAAATGTCCATTCCCTACATTAGATTTCCTAAGAGAGGACACAAGAGTTGGGACGAGTTTTCTTCGTGTTGCAGCCCATGATGATGACTACAGCTCAAATGCTGCCATTACATATTCAATAGCAAATGAAGAACCCAATTATTTGCAAATTAATCCTACTACAGGCTGGGTGTTTGTGAACCAACCCATATCTCAGGTATGACACTTGCTTTCCTCTTAAAGCTGGCTATCTTAGGAGAGACTGAGGTCTTGAGATTGTGCTACGCTTCATATTAAAGGATCAATATGTCATGTTTAAATTAAACTCAAGTCTAAGGCTTTTAGCTGATGAGTTCATTGATTGTGACTTACACATAAGCCAGCTCTGCTTTCAGCTGGAAAGTAACCACTGACAGCACTGCCCCTGAGAACTTCCCATTTCATTAGTTTTGACATATTAACACTAAGGACTGTGATGGTTTGGGAGTTCCACATGCCCCCACACTTTGTAAAATGACCCAGACTAGAACTCAGCTGGCTGGAAGTTAAGGACTGAAGCTCTATTTACAGCTCAGCACAATGTACAGCAGATATATACACTATAGGCAGAATATTTACAGAAATATACAAGTGAAAGGTAATACAGCAACACAACTCCCCTCCCAGAAATCAGAGACCCCAGGAGGGGCTCCCAACCACCCTTCCTCCTTCTCCCCACCCCTGTACCTTACCCCAAGGTTTGCCTTACGCGTGAGGTAAATTAGGAGGACCGGCCAAGGGGGTTAGAAGAAAAGTGGTTAGTGAAAATTAATCGGCAGAGGAGCAAAGAACCAGAAGCTGCTAGATTGCCCCAGCAGCTGCTGTTCCAGCAAGAGCCAGACAGACTGACTTGTCTGTTGTTTTGGTTATTGTTCCCAAACAATTTCTTAGCAAGTGTATGAGGGAAGTAGACATCATGATATTTTCCTTTCACAGCCTATAGTGTAATTTTCTCTATTAAAATAGTCTAATTAGCCTCAAACCAGCACAAGGACTTAAAGACTGAGTCTGTAAGCAGGGCAGCAAGAACCCAGGTGTAGGACTTTGCTGTGTTAACGAGCAATGAGTTAAGACACAAATCTGAATGTGAAAGTGTGTGAAATTTTACTGCTGGTACCAATTCCCAACTCGATACATGTCAGTCATGGTGGAGTAAGCACAGCTATACCTCAGTATGGTGAATCAAGGTAGTTTCAGGAAGTTATCCAAAATCTACCAGTGGCAGCTTTTTCTAAATACCTGCATCTGCATAAGCAGTTTGATCTTTTCAGAGTTGTAATTTATACTGTAAGTTACTGCTGTAGATATCAATCTTTAAATACCTAACAGAGATTTAAGTTCTAAGTAACTGATGCACAGAACTTTGGCGAAAGTGTTATCTTTTAAATTATATTTTCCTTGTTGAATTTAAGAGCTTACAGATCTAATAACAAAAACTGTTGGTAGGTAAGCTTAAGAACTTAGAGGCTCCACAAAGTGTGTACTTTTGTTTTTGTTTTAAACTTGGTGTGAAATGTGCTAAGGTTTATTGAGACAAATAGCAACATCTTTCAACAATATTGAGTAAAGCAAATAGTGGACTTTTGATAAACCTTGGACCTACTCCATATTCTGAGCTCATTATTGTGCACTTGTGGAAGTGTTCCTTCTGTACAGATTTTTTAAGTGTACCTTTACATTTACTAATTTATTTGGAAAAACAAAAAAAATATTCATTTATTTGAAAAAAAATCAACAAACCCCAAACCTGACTCAAAAGTCTCTGTAACAAGAACTGTCTTTACTGCTCAGAGGTCATCTATAATTCGAGAGATTATTGCTACAGATGGAGGTAACAGGAGCAGTAAAGTAGAACTTGCGGTTACTATTACCAGTGCCAAAAACCAGCCTCCACAGTGGGAAAGAGAAAGCTATGAAGTCGTTGTTCCAGAGAATACTACACGAGATGCATCAATTCTGGTAAGGTTGGGACAGGCTTGTCTTTCTATCTGTAGCTCAAGGGACATTGAGTAATTGAATGCTTAGATGTAGTGAGCTTTTATAACAGTCTTGGGTATTGACTAGTTATCTGCTAGCACTTTTCTTTCAGAAACTCTAACAGTAACTTGCATTTTTGCTTTAATTTGTATGTGTTGCAACCATTACTTAATTTTCTTCCACTTGAACAGCACTATAGGTGTTCCAGATTTTTGACTGGGTACCTGAGGTGATTACTGGACTTAAAGTACTTAGAGTTGTTTGATTTGATTCCTCAGAGTGCATAATTGGAAGAGCTTTATGAAGTAACTTCAAAAATTATACTTTAAGGATAAAATAATGAGTAACCAAATGTGAAATGACTGGTGACCTTTGGCTGCAGCTGTGTGCAAGCTGAAGATGTATTGAGTAGGTTTATTAGTATTATTAGTATTAGTATTAGATTTGGTATCAGGAAATAACATGTTCTAGTGTTTTCATTTGAGAGTTGTAGGTCTAGGCAAATCAATACACAAAAGCTTTTTGTTGTGCTTCAGAAAGTGTTGATTATGCAAAATTTTTGAACCATGCAGACAATCAAAGCAACTTCTCCCCTTGGTGATCCCCGTGTGACTTACAACCTAGAAGAGGGACTCGTTCCAGAGACCAACATGCCAGTTCGTTTCTACCTGACTCCAAACAGACATGATGGTTCTGCTTCAATCCTAGTAGCTGAGCCACTAGATTATGAAACAACAAAGAATTTTCTGCTGAGAGTTCGAGCACAGAATGTTGCTGCAGTTCCTCTGGCATCATTCACTACAGTCTATATTAACGTAACAGGTGTGTAAGCTGTTGGGTGATGTTACAGTATATTTGTAGTACTTTTTTTTCCCTTTAAAGTTCAATAGTTTTCTGTGTGCCATTTTTGATATTTTAGATGTCAACGACAATGTTCCATTCTTCACTTCACCTATTTATGAAGCCTCAGTAACAGAGGGAGCTGCTGTGGGGACATTTGTTGTTCAAGTGTCTGCCACTGACCTTGACCTTGGTCAGAATGGTGAGGTAAGCAAGTGGACACCTACATCTTCTGTGATGAAAGATATGGAATAGCTTCCAATGGTTAAACAGACTGTAAGTCTTCAAACTAGAAAAGGGATAACTAGTAGGGGAATGTGGGGCAAAATAGTTAATTACGTGTTTTTCTCTCTTGCTGTGTGAAAAATGCAACTGAGGCCAGTGAGTGAAGAAATAGGTCAGCCTGACCTCAGTGCCAGGGAAAATGATGGATCAGGTTATCTTGGGGGCAATAACTGCACATCTGAGGGATGCCCAAGGGCTCAGGTCCAGCCAACATGGATTCAGGAAGGGCAGATCCTGCCTCTCCAACCTGATCTCCTTCTATGATCAGGTGACCCGCCTGGTGGATGTGGGGAGGCCTGTGGATGTGGTCTACCTGGACTTCAGCAGGGCCTTTGACACTGTCCCCCACAGCAAACTGCTGGCTAAGCTGTCAGCTCGTGGCTTGGGTGCCAACACTCTGCGCTGGGTTAGGAACTGGCTGCAGGGCCGAGCCCAGAGAGTGGTGGTGAATGGTGCCACATCCAGCTGGAGGCCGGGCACTAGCAGTGTGCCCCAGGGATCAGTGCTGGGCCCCATCCTCTGTAACATCTTCATTGATGATCTGGACGAGGGCATCGAGTCAGTCACCAGCAAGTTTGCAGATGACACCAAGCTGGGGGCTGATGTTGCTGGGTTGGAGGGCAGAAGGGNGTGCCCAGGTGGCCAAGAAGGCCAATGGCATCCTGGCCTGCATCAGGAATAGTGTGGCCAGCAGGAGCAGGGAGGTCAGTCTTCTCCTGTACTCTGCACTGGTTAGGCCACACCTTGAGTACTGTGTCCAGTTCTGGGCCCCTCAATTTAAGAAGGACATTGAGGTGCTTGAGCATGTCCAGAGAAGGGCAACAAGGCTGGTGAGAGGCCTTGAGCACAAGCCCTATGAAGAGAGGCTGAGGGAACTGGGATTGTTTAACCTGGAGAAGAGGAGGCTCAGGGGAGACCTTCTTGCCGTCTACAACTACCTGAAGGATGGTTGTAACCAGGAGGAGGTTGCTTTCTTCTCTCAGGCAACCAGCACCAGAACAAGAGGACACAGTCTCAAGCTGCATCAGGGGAAGTTTAGGCTGGAGGTGAGGAGAAATTTCTTCACTGAGAGAGTCATTGGCTACTGGAATGGGCTGCTGAGGGAGGTGATGGAGTCACCATCCCTGGAGGTGTTCAAAGCGGGTTTGGACATGGCACTTGGTGCCGTGGTCTAGTCTTGAGGTCTGTGGTATCGGGTTGGACTTGATGATCTTTGAGGTCTCTTCCAACCTTGGTGATACTGTGAAATACAACCTGTAGTTCAGGTGAAAAACTTACCCTGGTTTGAAAAAGTCTACATAGACCTGAAGTGTGATTTGATAAACTAATGGAAAAAAAAAGTCTTAAAAGCTTCTGTGAGTTGTAAATTGTGGAGGGTATTGAAAACTGAACCCTTACAAAATACATCAGGTTAACAGCAAAACTGATATATTTATTACTGATTTTAAAAACTACTAGTAGTTATATTCTTAGAACAAGAATGCAAGCTGAAGTTAAGTGCAGAAAAATGCATTATAGTAGAGACTAAAATATGGTCCATGATATTGAGCAAGTTCATATCAGCTCCCCTGTGGCTGTTAGTACCTGGGATATTTAGCTGAGTTTGAGTGCTGTCACACAAGTGCTGTGCTTACATGATCTTAGGAACCAAGACTAGTTTATTTACTTTACAGTTTGGCAGTCTTCATAGAGCTGACTTTTAGCTAGGTGGCTCAAAATGGCAGTTTTACCCAGCTTTCTCTTTACACAGGACTGTTCTCCCTTTAATTTGTGAACTATTCAACAAAATGAAGGTATAAAATTAACGACTTCTTTTTAATCCTTTAGATAACCTACTCCCTGTTACATGATAGTGGCAGAGACTACATATCTTTTAGCTTGGATTCAGAGACAGGCTCAATATGCACTGCCTCAGTGTTTGACAGAGAGAAGAAAGCATCCTATCTTCTGGAAGTCAAGTCTGTAGATGGCTCTGAATCAGCTCGACCTGGAAAACATGGAAAGCCAAACTCTGGTAAGACTATCTGTTACAAGCATAATTTAACCTGGATTTATCTTTGAAAACAGAAGCTTGGAAATGCAAGATTAAATATTAATTTCCCTCTTTCAGGAGCTCTTGTGAGAGGGTATAGTTTGTTGTGTTTTGTTTTTTACTGTTTGTGCAACACTTGTGTCAGAGTTACTTTATGTGGTTATCAGGCAAATATTTTGGTCTGAAATTAAAAGGATTTAGTGTTTAGAGAGTGTTTACTAGTCAGCAAAGATACGCTTGTTATCTGCAAGGTGCAGACCTTTGAATAGTGGAGGTGTGTCTCAAAGCACTCTGTCAGTAAAAAGTAATTATGAAGTAGCAAAGTACAAGATAGAAAATCCCATTCTCAATTTATGACTGCACTTAAAGACTTAAAATTTGGCTTCTCTGGCCTTAGGACAAAAAGTTATAACCAAGAACTGTACAATCGCCATATTAGGCATCACTTATTCACATATTATCTGTTCAGACAAATTGAATGTGACATGCATTTGATACCCAAGTGCTTTTGAGTAATGTTGGTATATATATTGTCCACAACCCTAAGGGTTTATTTCTGTATTGTCTGCATATTTGTCTTCATTTAATGTGCAGCTAGACAGTTTAAGGAATTGTAGCTGACAGAAGTGGCACGACTGAGTATTTTAGTTTCTTGTTTCTCTAGACACGGCCTACGTGCGCATTTTTATCAGCGACGTGAATGATAACAAGCCTGTCTTCACTCAGAGTGTCTATGAAGTAAATGTGGATGAAGATCAGGAGGTGGGCTCAACTGTCATTACAGTCAGTGCCAATGATGACGATGAAGGTAAAGCATTGGAATTCCCCATAGCTGCATCTAAAATATTAATAAGTTAATTTGGTGCACCAAGACACATTTAGCAGTGTTAGAAATGAAAAAGTCTTTTTTTTTTTCCCCTTTAGATTTTAAAACTTTTTTAAGTGCAGACTGGTTTGGCATGAATGTAAGTTCATAATGGAGCTGAGAGGCATAAGTCAAATAAAACTCTTATTTTGGGAGGCAGTGCATTAATGTGGAAAGATGGGGAATAATTTCTTTGTCACCAAATAAAAAATTATTATAGATTATGTAATTTTCTTACAAATAGGCACCTGTAAAAATGTTCTACTTAACTAGAATGAATCAAACTTGGTTTCAGTGAGATGAATTTGTTTTCTCTACAGACAGTATAGTTGTATTTAAAAAAAAATAATTATTGGTACACATTCTCATTTTTGAGACTGGACTTCCTTAAGTGATGAGGTTTAGCTATATTGCTTTGTCTGCCAATCGTTTGGGAATACAGCTATAAATCATATAAAAAGAAGTACCTACCCAGTGCTTATAAAGCAGAAAGGGAACACTGCAGACTTCTTGCTTTTGGCTGCAGTGCACTGCTGATTTGCTGTATGGCGAAACATGACTTTCTTTTTGTGGCACAAGTCCCAGAGGATTGTTCTGTCACTATGTCTACAAGTGCAAGTGCATCCTGGCTGCATTTGATTCCTCACTCACTTGAGGTTGAGACAAATGTAATTAAGTTGTTGTGAAGAAGGATTATGCTACTGAGGGAACTTCTGGTTTATTACATAGGCTGCCTGTATATCTATAGTGTTGGATCAGGGAACCTAATGTGTTGGATTTATGGCACTTCATTTCTGTCCTTTTAATAGAGATTAAAGATGTAGTTATAAAAGAAGAGAAGAAAAGAAGCATGTGAAGGTAGAGCTTGCAGAAAGGTTAAAAACCCCTTATTTGATGTAAAAATATTGATAAATCAGTATTGTATATGAGAATTTCTGTAAGAACTGTCTCTGGTTTGGTAGATAATTATCCTATTTGTTGGCAAAATCTATGCATAAATGAGTGCAGATTGGTCCTACAGTATGAAGTATTTATAACTCATTCTTATTGGGTGTTAGCAAGTAAGAATTTGTCACGTAGCCTTGGCCAGTTGTATTGATCCTGCAGTGAATTTGAGGGATGATAAGTAAATGCAGAATTAATACTTCATAGGAAGGACACATTTTATAATTGGACATTCTGATACGTAAACTCATGTAGCTGCATGTTTCACAAAACTGTAGTACCAAAAGCAGTTATCATGTAATTTGTACTTCACCTTAACATCCCATGTTTTGATCTGCTTCAAGAACTGTGTGCTTTCTGGTACTGGTGGTAATTGACAGGAACAAATGCTAAATTACGGTATCAGATCACAACTGGAAACACAGGAGGAGTCCTTGATGTTGAACCAGAAACAGGAGCCATTTTTATTGCCCAGCCGCTGGATTACGAAGAAACAAAAATGTATGAGATTCACTTGCTGGCCTCTGATGGGAAATGGGAAGATTATGCAGTTGCCATCATCAATGTCATTAATAAAAATGATGAGACTCCAGTTTTCTCTATCAATGAATACTATGGAAGTATAATTGAGGAACTGGATGGATTACCAGTCTTTGTACTTCAGGTAGAGTATGCCATATTATAATATTTCAGTGAAAGAACACGGATTACTGTGGTACAATTATGTTAGTGATAATCTAGCACAGATATATTGATGAAATTTAGGTTTATTGGGTTTTTAAATGTTTGGGTTTTTTTTTTTTTTTTTTTGTTAGTGGGTGAAGAGAAATGCAATTCTATGGAAAAAGAATTACAAAGATAGTAACTACGGTTAGCAGGGTAGATCATTCGTGATCCTAAAAAGCAAATCATTAACATCTTAAAGTAGCTATCAGAATAGCACAATTAAATTACCTCTACAAATTTAGAAAAAAAAAATCTGATTTTACTATTAGAATACTTACATTTTTATTTTAGTGCAAAGTTTATCTAGTTGTCCCTCAGCTACCTCCAGTTTCCCATTCATCTGACAGGCACACCAGAATCATTGAATGGCTTAGGTTGGAAGGGACCTTAGGGATCATATGCCCTAACCTCCACACCATGTGCATGTCATATACTTTTTATTGGACTTCTTTAGATTGCAGGAGCATATAGGAAGGACATAATGCAGTAATTGCTTGTTTTATAATTCTCAGTCTTTGTTTTCAAAACTTTGTAGGTTATGGCAAATGATCCTGATAGTGATGTGAATGAAGGAGATTTGAGATACTCATTGCATGGGTATGGTGCAGGTGATATTTTCACAATAGATGAGGAAACAGGCAGCATTTACTCACACAAGACACTGGATCGGGAAGAGAGAGCGTTGTGGAGATTTGTTGTATTGGCTACTGATGAAGGTGGAGAAGGACTTACAGGATTTGCTGATGTAATTATTAATGTGTGGGACATAAATGACAATGCACCTGTGTTTACATGTATGCCTGATGGATGCAACGGGAGTGTCTTTGAAAATTCTCCTGCAGAAACGCTGGTCATGGAAATGGGTGCAGTTGATCGTGACGATCCAAATGTAGGTCTTAATGCTGTCCTGACTTACAGGATAACAGAGAATGTAAAAAATGAATTTGGTACTGACATGTTTAATATCAATCCCAATACTGGTACAATTCATGTAGCAGGGGGAACGCTCGACAGAGAAAGGACTGACAATTATTTTCTTACTGTTGAAGCAAGAGATGGGGGAGGGCTAACAGGAACTGGCACTGCCACTATCTGGGTTGCAGACGTCAATGATTATGTACCTAAGTTCACAAAAAAGATGTGGCAGGCAACAATTCCTGAAAACAGTGCCGTCGACTCAGAAGTTCTGCAAGTGTGCGCTGCAGATGCAGATACTGGGGAAAATGCTGACTTAGTATTCAGTATCATCGGGGGAGACCCAGACCAGAAGTTTAGTATTGAGAGAGACAAAGAATGGCAATGTGCCACTATTCGACTAAAAAAAAAACTGGATTTTGAGAATGCACGTGAAAGGCAATTTAATCTTACCCTTACAGTGGAAGATCTTGATTTTTCTAGTCTTGCAGTGTGCCTGATCGAAGTTGAAGACTCCAACGACCACAGCCCAGTATTCCTTTCTCAGATCGTTCAGACAAACCCTTTCTTTGAAAATGTGCCTGTAGGTACTACAGTAACCACGGTGAGAGCTACAGACAAGGATTCCGGTTTGAACGGGAACATTCTGTATTCTATAAAGTCAGATTCTGATCCCATGAGACAGTTTGTGGTTGACCAGCATGGTCACCTGGTTGTGGCAAGTACACTAGATCGTGAAGTCATTGAAAATTACAGTTTAATTGTTCAAGCTTCAGATCAAGGGACACCTGCCCACACTGGAAGTGTTACAGTTTTGATTGATTTGCTTGATGTTAATGACAATGGACCGAGATTTGAGGCGCCATACATGCCTGTAGTTTGGGAAAATATGTTGAGTCCTGGAATAGTGCATATGAACCATACATCAAAATTGCTTCATGCATTTGATCCAGACAGCGAGGAAAATGGGCCACCTTTTACGTTTGCATTGCCAGCAGAGTATCAGAACTCTTCAGATTTTTCTCTTACTGACAACAGAAATAACACAGCAACTGTAACTGCTTTGAGGTCCTTTGACAGAGAAAAGCAGAAAGTGTTTCATCTACCAATAGTTATAACAGATAGTGGGATTCCAGCTGTGAGCTCTACAAACACCCTAACTATAACAATTGGTGATGAGAATGACAACTGCCATGAATCTGGCCACAAGGAAGTCTATGTGAACAGTTACAAAGGTAAGTGCTATCTGGATATTCTAACAGTTTCATGACTATAGTGTGGTATTACACATTATTTCTTTCTCACAGTTCTTAATTTATTTTTAAAATGGTTTGCGTATCTTTAAACTTTAGTTCTGTAAAATACTAAATAAAGTGGAATGAGTACAGTATATTTGCAAAGCTCAGACCCTAGTGTGTAAGAGATCATCTACTGGAGAAATGTTAGCTACAAACAGGTACATATTGCACTTGCAGAAAAAGGTGTATTTTTATCCAATAAAATCTATTTTCTGTTCACTAGTTTCCACCTACAAGGAGGACAAGTCTTTTGTGTGCACATGTGAAAGGATCTGATGTGAAGAGATCTGGAGATGAGAATGGGAGAACTGAAGCAGCTTAGATAAACAGAAGTTCATAGATGAGAATCTGTAGAGCAGTCCTGCCTCCACTGCGACAGCACTGTGTGGCTGAGCAGGACAGAAATCTCTGGAGGGAAGTTTTCTGTTGTCAAAAAAACAATCCAGGAGAAAGGATTTAAATGTTGTTTTTTTGTTTTTTTGTTTTTTAAAGAAAATAATAATCTTTGTGGTGCAGTAAGTGACTACTTCCTCTAGGAAACGTGTTCTAACATAGTCTTTGAACAGATTCTGGATGTGTTCTTGAGCAGTACACAGTACCTAGTTCAAGAAATATTGACAGGAGAGCTGCTGTGATAGCTGCTACAGTACTAAGAGGCTTATAGTGAGAGAGAGAAGAGCAAATGCATCCGTTAAGGAAATGCTTTACACTTTCTTATCAGAGTGGTTTAGCAGAGGATGAACAATTTAGTAATGTTTTCTAAAAGTTGTCTCGAATTTCTATGTCTTACTGTGTTTTATCCTGAAATTACCTGTAAAACTTGACCTTCGACTAGTCCTGGTGGCCCTTACTAAGCATGGTTTATTATGCCAGATACTTCATTCCAGATAGACTTGACTGTATCTCAGTTATCATTTCACTGGTAGAATTTCTAATAATTAGAGAAGATTAATCTATAGAAAATATTTCTGCACTGAACTATCTTTGCTGACTATCAGTATGCCTAAATTAGAAAAAGACATGACCTGATCCTAGTGTAGAAGTGAGAGAATGAAGTTTCTAGGCAGGACTGCCTCCAGATTGGAACCTTAAAGATTTTGTGTGTTATTGGATCTTGGCTGTTAAATCCAAAGGTCTTCTTCACTGGAGTTTACTACTTTAGAACAGCTACTTGGATGTTCCACTTCCGTGACAGCCCACAAGGGCCTGAAAAAAAGGCAAAGAAGTGTCACAGCTTGGTGGCTTCTTCCCCATTTCCTTTTCTCCAGTCATGTCCTTGTCTTCCAGCTGCACCCTACAAGTTGCTCTTTTGCTGGATTCCACTTGTATAGTGTTTGAAATAATAGAGTAGTGATTTTTTTTTTAAATATGTATACTAATTTTCTGCAGAGTTGTATTTGTTTATCATTCTGCGGTTGGTTTTGTGTTGATTGCAGCTTTTCTTCTTTCATGTGACATCCATAGTGTACTCATGTTTCCAGAAATGGAAGAAGTCCTGTGACAGACTCTACATTATTTTAAGAATCTTGGATCATAACCATCACCAAATTAAGCAGGGATCTGAAAATAATAAATGCATTAATGAATGCAGCAGAATATAAAGTGCACTGAAAAGCAAAAATTAAATGCAGATTTATTATAATTGATCTCAACAGGAAAATGGTCAACAACAGTGCTTGGGGAAGTGTTTGCGCCAGATCGAGATGACTGGGACAATAAAACATTTCTTGCTGAAGAAAAACTGCTCAAGTGAGGATTGTATTTGTGTCAAAATGAGTAATATTTATGCTTTCGTAATTATTTTACTTGCCATGTATTTCTCTGTCTTCAGGATGTGCATAAAGCCAGGGTTATTGAGTGTATTAATGAATGTACCTTCTGAATGCTCTTTTTATTTGGGTGACTGGGTAGAAAGAAGTTCAAGAAATATTTTTGTTTTCCAAGAGAATGGAGGATCACACCATGTTGTTGATTTTTAGCCAGATGTTATAATTAATTTATTTGAAAATGTACATTCTGTAAGATCCAATTTAAAAACGGGCAGAATTTTTAATACTTGCTCTCAAATGTTCGAGTTGATAAAATGTGAAGCCTAAATTTCAGAGGGCAGAATGGAATAATTTAATCAGAAATGAAAGAGGGTTTGTTGATCTCCTTTGATGGCTAAATTTACAATTGCATGTGAAAACCATGACTCAGATTAGTGAACTTTTTTCAGTTAATTGAAATATGGAATTTGATCCTTAATTCCTCCTTACACATTATTTCTTCCTTTCATAAAGTGAGATGGCAGTAGTGCCTTGTATGTATGTATACAGAAGATGGGTGTCAAAACAATTGTGGATTTTTGTATCTGCTGTGAATAAGAGCTTTATGTGGTTGAGAATTAAAAACTGACTTTCTGTCTGTCAGCAGCCCCTGGACCTATTTTCCTATTCAGAGGTTAGTATTCCATAACAGTGGTCATGGAATGTTTCCCTGATGACCGATTACAGTCCCTTGGAGGTGGCAAATGAAGATCCTATCAGAGATTTCATGCAGACCTTATGCCATTCCAGATGTATAGATGTGGATCTGGAACAACTTTGTGTGGTTTTGTCACTTTGTGTTACTTATCTCATAGACCAGGCCATGATGACTATGTTGAACCCCGAGGTTAAATTTACACCCTGCTTTTGTTCAAGTTTGGGAAAGTCTAGGGATTTGGCAGTGAGAGGACACCTTTTTATAAATCCTGCAGATTGTAGTTTCTGAATTAAGGTGTTTCTGGTGCTTTTTAAAGGTTGATAATTCCCCTAAGTTTTGATCCTATAACTTTCATAGTAACATTTAAGGCTTTCTGGTAAAATAAACGCTCGATGTTGAGTCACTGTGGTTTCTTAATGGAAGGTTTATGTCTAGATCTTTCAGATTAAATCAGAGGACTGGTTCTTTGATGATGGTGGATAACACACCTCAAGGAATATACAACTTGGAAGTTAGAGTTTCTGATGGAGTTTGTCCTGATGTTATATCTACAGTGCAAATCCATGTCAAAGAGCTGGAAAACGAAGCCATACAAAACTCAGCCTCTGTGCGTCTGTCAGGTTGGTTTTATTTGCTGGTAAGAATTCCTATCAGCTGCTTCTGTAGCTGAATGATTATGTTATGTAGGTGTTATTATATCAATACTTGATCTACTTGGCACTGTAGGGCATTTTTGGTGTGCTTTCGTATTATTAAATAAGAAATAAATTGAGAAATTATACTGTGTTCTACCAGTATTTAATATTTATCTACTTTTCAATCCCAAACTCAGATGTCACAGCAGAGGAGTTTGTAAGGATAGATGATCAGGGCAAATCAAGACACGACAAGTTCAAGGATTTACTGGCAAAAATGTTACCCGCTAAGCTCAGTGATATCATTGTCTTCAGTGTGATGAACATTGATGGAAAACAGACAGATGTAAGATTTGCAGTCCGTGATGGATCAGCATATTACAGACCTGAGAAACTGCATGCTGAGATGGCAGCATTTAAGAGTGAGGTATGTTCTCTGGGGTTATCTGTGTAATCTGCCATCTGTGAAGCTTGCTCAGATACTGAGTTTGCATAGCTTTCATCCTAAATGTCAGTGCGAGAACATCATGCCTGCAGATCTACATGCTAGATCTCCAGGCTTTTTTGCTTCACTAAGGACGAAAACACTTGTCAAGCAAGTAATTAATTAATTTCTTACTTCCCCTTAGTCCCATACATACTATTAGTATGTTGTTTTACTAGCTTCTGGTTCAGTAAATGTAACCACTTTTTGGTCACAGAAAGCTGACTGGGATGGCATTCTTGTCATGGTGCAATTGCCTGGGTTTTCTTGTCAGTGTTTCATTGAGTAACCTGTAGAACACTCCGTAGAAAAATCCTGCTGAAAGGAATATGCAGGTTAGAAGAAGAGTTGCAACAGATATCCGAGATGGAGACAACCAATTCTGTGATAGTATTTAAATCACTAAAGGACAACTTTACATGCAAAGTGACACTCTCTCCCACTGTTTTTACTGTAACTGGAGTTTTTGAATGTAAGATGTTCTGTTCCTGCTCCTGCATGCCCTGTAATTCAGTCACCCAGATACAATCTGTTTGGCCCTCGCTTTTTTTTTTTCTTTTTTTGTCTTTATGGTCCCCCAGATTTTGGCTTTGCTGAAGCCCTTCAGATGCTGCTGAACAGAGGCTGAATTTACTCCTTGCACAAAGGCAAGGAACTGCTGCTTGACTTCTGACTTACCTTGGACAGAGCACCACTTCCTGACATGTCATTTGTGGCTATGGGAGTATATTTGGGTTGAATACTTGGTACATCTTAGAGAGGATTTATTTAAAGAGAAAGCAGAACTTCCCATTTGTGTGAATATGGAAGAGTCTGCCTGATTCTGGGAATCAATGCCTACGTCTTACTGTTTCTTAAATACTTGTGTGGATTCTGAGACTCCTCAGAGTGACCAAGTAGGAAACAGCAGAGACAGACAGTATCCATGAAGAATGCTTCTTTTGCTTATTTATTGCATTACTGCAATGGTAATAGAGAAAACTGCACAGATCTAAAATATTCTGTGCCATAATATATGACAGGTGAATTAATCAAAATGGTAACAAGAGGATTGATTAACATATTTTAATGAAAAAATATGTTTGTATTAATTATATATCACCTTTTAATATTTAATGAATAAGCTCTAGTAAGTAATCACTAACAGTTTACAGAAAAATCATAGCTGAAGAATTTTTCCAGTAGTTTTTGTACATGTGTTTAACTATAAATGTAGAAAATAAGTAATTAGCAGAAAATAAGTAATTAGCACTGGAATTATTCATTGGATTGCTAAATAAATAATATGTTTACATTACCTCCTTGGGATATGGCTTTACAGTAGCTTTTTTATTTGGGTTTGTTTAGTTGAAAAATAATCCATCCTAATAGTGTAAAGCAGCCAAGGTTGATGTTATACACTGGTTTTCTGTAATGGTGTTACACATCCGTCTGAATGTGCAGTGTAAACTCTCCGCTAATGGTGATAGATGTGGGCAGCAGACATGAAACTGCGTTGACAGGATGCATCATGTCATTGTAAAGTGTATTTTATGCCTTTGGGGACATGTTTTTCAATACATGTTATGATACTTGAGGATATACTGACAGCTGATTACGAAGGTCAAAGTTCTGACAGTGGTGGATTGAGATGACTGCGTGAGTGAAAAAAACACTGAAGTATTTATGTGTCTGTTTTGATATTTTCAAAGTTATTTTTAAGGTCTTTGTTGTGCATTTCATAACTTGAAAAAATACACTCTCATTATACATTTAATATGTTAATCTGATGTGAGTTTTACATTCGTATACTTCAATATAGCCCACTGTGAGTACAGTGAGGTCTCTTGTATTTGGGTTTGGGCATTAAATACACATAATTTTAATGTCAGCAAATAACACATCAAATTCTGAAGCTTTATAATGCACAATCCCCAAACAGGTAGAAGGAAGAAATCTGTCACTCCAGGGAACAAACTTCATGACACCTTGGTGCAGCATGTAGGCTGCTCTCAGAAGCACAAAAACTCTGAAATAATGGCAGCCCTGTTACTACCCTCAGGCTTTTTGTGGACAGCTTGCTTCCCTCTTTGTGCTTTCTGCTAGTTCTTCAGTCTGTTCAGATTAGAAGCTGCAAACTGCAGACACTTTACAAGACTACTTTACAGGACCTATGTATACAGTGAGGCTGTTATTTTCATTTGGATATTTGGGCTTACAGATGCAACCCCAGTTAATGCTAAAACCAATGAACTAGGAATGAATGTAGAATAGAATACAGTATTCACTATGCTGACTTGACCACATTTTGTTTCAGTTAGTTTGACATTAAATTTAAGTGTATGGGGCACAAATCAGTAGACCAAACCTTGATTGCCATGAAATTATCTTGTCAGGCAAGTGTATCTGGACATCATTATTGAATGCAGCTCGGCCCTGTGTTTTCCTATGTCTATATCCTTATGTGCAAGAGAGCATAATAAACAGTGTCTGAGCATAACACAGAAGGATGTTTCTCCTGTCCGCAGCTAAAACATGCCTGTTGCTCTCAGGGTGCAGGAAGTGTGATGCAGACAGCACAGCTCAGAAGGTGAAGTATCACTGCTCTCAGGGCTTTGACCCTTGGAAGTAATGGCAGTAGGCTGGTACAGATTTAACATGTTCAGAGGCAGTTGTGTCAGTGATTCAGTTTTCAGGAAATACTGCTGTGAAGGTTTGGGAGTTCCCCGCCCCCCACACTTTGTGAAATGACCCAGACTAGAACTCAGTCGGCTGGAAGTTAAGAGATGAAGCTATATTTACAGCTTTGCACAATGTACAGCAGATATATACACTATATACAAAATATTTACAGAAATATACAAGTAAAAGATAATACAGCAACACAACTCCCCTCCCAGAAATCAGAGACCCCAGGAGGGGCTCCCAACCACCCTTCCACCTTCTCCCCACTCCTGTACCTTACCCCAAGGTTTGCCTTACGTGCAAGGTAGATAAGGAGGATCGACCAGGGGAGTTAGAAGAATAAGTGGTTAGTGAGGATTAATCAGCAGAGGAGTCAGAGCCAGAAAACTGCTAGATCGCCCCAGCAGCTGCTGTTCCAGCAAGAGACAGACAGAGAGTGACTTTTCTGTATATTTTGGTTATTGTTCCCAAACAATTTCTTAGCAAGCGTATGAGTGAAGTAGACATCACCATGTTTTCCTTTCACAGCCTATAGTGTATTTTTCTCTATTAAAATATTCTAATTAGCCTCAAACCAGCACAACTGCTTCTCTAATGTTTTCCCTGCATTTGTAAAATCGTTGTACTTACCTGTATAGTCGGGGATGCTTCTCGTTAATACTCAAGAAACTAAAGCATCCCACGAAGTCTGCGATGCTTATATTTTTCAGAAATTAAGGACTAACTAAAATCATTCATTAGGACAAGACTGGTAATGTGTTATACTGTATTTTGTCTTAGATCCAGTCAGCTCTGCAATTGAACGTTTCACAGATTGATGTAGATGAATGTGGGAGTGCAAAGTGTAGTGAGAGCAGTGGTTGTACAAACTACCTTGCCATGAGTGACATCCCAACAGTGATGGATACTGGAAGTGTGTCATTTGTCTCAGTAACAACCACCATCAACGCAGTCTGCACCTGTGCAGCCAGGGACCGAGTTCATCAGTCTTGTGCCTCCTACCCTCAAGGCCCTTGTCTCAATGGTGGGATGTGTATCGACACTTTGAATGGTTACAGGTGAGAAAACTTTTGCTGCTGGTTACATTCCTTTCTTTTTTTCCTATTTTTAAATTGTTGACTGGAGATTAAAAGATACAGGTCTAAAAAGATCATAAATGTACTTCTGACTGAAGGAGACACAGAAAAAACCATGGGTGCTCTGAAATGTAAACCCAATGACAACATGTTGTGGATTTAGAGAGCCAACAGAGTAAAGCTCTCGAATTGGAGAAAAAACCATAATTCTATTTGGAGAGAGTGTTACAGATGGAAATTACAAAGCAGATACAGAATCCATAAGCGAACACCCTGAATTTTCCCCCAGCCCAAAACTAAATCTATCATCCTCAGTGCTCCAATCCTCCCCATGCCTCTGCCATCCAAGAGGCCTAAGCACAACCTCTGGAGGCCCCAAACCAGGCCTATCCTTACATGTTTGTCCTGATAATGCAGCTCCTGCCTGGCACAAAGCTGGAGGGGGAGGAAAGGAGCACAAACTGGCCTTGTCGTGAGTTTATGAAGAGATAGCAGAATTATGGGATTGAATAATAATCTTCCAGTCCCCAGAGGACTCTTTTGAACCTTATAGTTCCCCACCTGGGACACAACAGCATCTTTACTAGTGGCACAGTAATGGCACCATAGTCCTAAAAGGCATGGAAATAGTTCGTGAGTAAAAAAGAGAACTCTGGGGAAAAAACTGTAATTTTTAAAGAGTTCCTAATTCGGTATGAAGAAATGGGCAGTGTGTTCTGTTCTGTGTTTTATTTTTCTTTTTCTGGAAGGGTAATAATCAGTGATAGCAGCAGGGATGCCATATAATGGAAAATATGCGTTGTACTCCTAAAATACTTTAATCAAGCACCACTGAGACTCTGCTAAAGTATTTATTGTTTCACTCCTATTTTAAAAATATGATTTAAGTGCTAGTAAAGCAAAAAACCCAGAGCTGTATGTTGGGAAATATTGACTGTTTCATGTGTTGGTGCTCTTTCAGATGTCTTTGTCCCACTTCGTTTCATGGACCAGACTGCCAGCAGACTAAGCACAGTTTCCATGGAAATGGTTATGCATGGTTTCGTCCCATCAGGCCTTGTTTTGAAAGCTCACTCTCTCTAGAGTTTATTACTGTGGTACCAGATGGACTTTTACTATATAGTGGTCCTTTATCAAATCCAGAACCTGGGAGGACAGAAAACTTCATTGCAATAGGTAGTTCTGCAAAAGTGTGTGAAAAAATTAAATATCTTTTGAGATTGGGTTGTCTGTGAACAGTGTAGTAGTTAGAGTATGGATTCTGCCTTCCTAGCTTATGAAATAATTTATTTTCTGCTTTAAAAATATTTTGAAACATTTGCAAATAGGTCTTTCTTCTTTGATGTCTATTTTTATAGCCTGCACCTATAGCTTTAGGTTCATTTCAAAGCTGTAGAAATCAAGGGGAAAGCAAACTAGACAGGTTGAGATGTATATATATATGAATGAAGTTATCCCCCTAGGAAAGCTCTAATGCTATAAAGGAATTTAGGTACTTTGAAGATAGGTATTACATGATTAATGCAGTCTTAGTTGCATGTCATTCTTATTGAGTTTGGTGAGAAAAGAAATCCACTTAAACTGCTTTCAGTCTTGGGGCATTTTTACGCTTTTTTTTTTAAACAGACACTGACTTGATGGATGAATCCAGCGCCAGTGTACCACTGTAGGAAAATTTATACCTAAGTAAAACACATTCCTTAATGTTGACACCTATTTAAGATGTTGCTTCTGCTTATTTTTTGTGAATTAATACATGCTGCACAGTGTGATTGGTATTTTTCTAATTGAAAGGTAATGTTGTTGAACGTTGTTAATCAGTTCCCTCTTTTTTGCTTTGTTTTGCTGTTACTTACAAATTTGAGTAAAAGATGGGAGAGAGCAAAATGTGCATGTGTTAATTGTTTTAGAGCATTGAAAATGTGCTAGAGCATTAAAAATGGCCAGATTGCTTATCAGGACTTAGTTTCAGTGTTTTGGCAGAGAAGCGGAACAAGCTAAAGTGTAAAAATAAATACTGCATTGAATGAACTTACTGAATAATAGAAGTCATAGCATATAATTCTAGTTTTGGGTAGTGAACCCCATTTTATGTGACTTGTGCTAACCAGTAAATCAATGCCTTCATTAGCTGCTAACATATCCAAAACGGAAAGATTCTCCTAGCTGAATTTAAATTCTTGTTCATGTTGTATTAGAACTCTCCAGTGGTATTCCTGTGCTGAAGATGAGCCATGGCTCAGGTTTTGTGATGCTGCAGTTTCCAAGTCAGCTGAATGTAGCAGACAAAAAGTGGCATCATCTAGAAGTCAGGACCAAAGGCCAGGTCAGTTATTTGGTTTTTACCACATCAGAATATTTGCGTTTCCAATAGAATTTCCCTGTGCAGAGAGGAGAGTAGGAAAGCCAGAGAGGGTTATTACATGTAGTATTATTCTAACTGTACTTGTAGATGTTGATTAACAATACAAATTTCAGGAGGACACCATTGTCAGTTTCAAACCTACCTATGTTGTAATCTGTATTCCAGGATCAGAGGAATTTTTTTTCCCCTTCATGTACTTTAAACTCTCCAGCACAGGTGGAAGGTGCATAAAAGCTTAATCGTAATTTGCACATTCAGGCTACACATTTGGACCCTGAAGTTGATTACCTATGTACAAAAAGCAGATAATTATTTATTTGTAAATGCAGTTACAGTTCTTATGAATGTGGTGAAAACTACTCAGAAGCATAAATGTGGAGTTAAGTGCTTTCTTTTGTTAAATGCTTCCACTTTGGCTTTACTCGTTATTGCAAAATGGAAAACAGAGCAGGAAGAAACCGCAATCCTTTTGCTTGATGGTATGCAAAAAGAAAAAGATGGAAATTTGATGCAACTTGTTTCTTGCAAGCTACAGAAATGGTTAATTCAGTGATTGTGTGTGTTGGTATAGGATGTTCGATTCATTTTGGATCGCTGCGGTGCAGCAGTTGTCTCAGAGATAGAAGGAGTAGGCAGATGGCTGTCCACTGAAGATCGCACAAATTGTGAAGTCTCTGGGTCTATCCCACGAGAAACAAGGTACATTGTAGGGGATTCACTGTAAGACATTTTATTGTAGGACCTTTGAACATTTCACTTCTCAAATGGAAGCTAAATCATTAGCGACTGGAAGCTGGAAGCATGTAAGCATTTGCTTTTCTCAGGGACCTTCTGGGCCAAGTCTGGGTCTTGAAACACTAAACAAATTTAAAGGAACCAAGCTTTCTCCAATATTGCTGCCACAGTAAACAGCATCCCAGAACACTCTATGGCTAGTACCAGAGCTTTTGTGGGTACTGCGTACCATCCCTAGTCCACAGGATTTTTCACTTTATTTACCAAGTTACTGTAAGCCTGTTCTTGAAAACCTCATTAAATTAGGCCAGCTGCCCTTTCCTTAACTGCCCAGGATCCTTAACCAGTTTTACTGTCTGATTGGTGTAAGTCTGAGGGCTTCTGCTGACAACTTTTGGTGCATATATAAGACACATCAGGGTCTCTGTCTGATCCAAGGTTACTGCCTTTCTAGGACAGGCAGAAGCACTGCTCACCCCTCAGCTTTCACAGCCTGCTGCACTGCTGCTGCTGAGACATACAATCTAATTTTCCTCCTTGTCCAATACAGTCAAAGTGGGGCGCTGAGTCTGGTGGTTTGAATTACTTGTACTGTTTGGTCAGTCCTTAGCCTTGGTTAAAACTGGAAAAGGTGGAGAATCTTATTCAAAAAGCAGTCATCATTCAAAGCAGAGGGGTGTGTTCGGCTGCATTCTGCAGAGGCTTGGATTTAGTGTAATTCAGCCCTTTAGACTGATGCTTGTTGCCCTTGCTGACACTGAGTTAGGAGAAATTACCTGTATGTGGGAGGGCATGGCTTGGAATTAAATGTGGTCTCAGCAAACTGAAAATAGGACCAGGAATTACAGTCTCAAATAGAGAGAAGGGAACAACTGCTGATTATCAGTAAGAGGTACAGGTGGTAGCTGGAAAGTGTGTCAGAAATGCCACATTAAGCTGAAAAAGGCAAACACTACACAGTAATACCTCAACATGTGTGTGTCTCTGAGGCATGGAAAATAATCCTTCCACTCTGGTTAGTGCTGCTGGGCTTCAACTGGAGTTCTGTGTCCAGTTTGTGCACCATGATGCACAATAGATGTATACAACTGGGTACAGTCCAGAGAAGACTGTAATCAGCTTGCCTTGAGAGTAAGGCCTATCAAGAATGAAGGAATTGAGGTCACTTAACTGAAAGAAGGGAAAACTGAGGAGAGATATGATAAGTCTCAGTTTATATAAAAGAATGTTACAAAGAGGATTTAGACAATCTCGTCTGTACAGGACCTTAAGTTACAGTGAGGGATATTCAGGTTATATTTTAAGGAAACCTTTGTACTAATATAATACTTCAGCTGTGGAACAGATAGTTCCAGCAAGTGTGCTGATTAGTATTGGAATTAAGCCTTGTCAGCAGATGCATGAAGCCCTCCTGGTCATGAAGGAAGCAGATAGAAAGGGGAAAAATACAAGAACAAATGAAAACAAATCAGAGCTGATAACTCTGAGAAAAAGAAGCTCGTTGAGAAATACGTGGGATTCTTTGCCTCAGAGAGATGATTGGAACACATTGCAGAGCCTGTATGTGTGTACTGTACCTTTTAGAACACATTGACCCAACTTTTAGGTTTCTGGCCTTTTACCATCCACAAAACAGTCTTTTTTTTGTAGTATTCCTGCAGTATAGGAGGAATTAGCACATACAGAAGCACTTAAGGAGATTGTGGTGTCTTGAATACAAGCATACCTGAATCGTAATAGTCTTGTAGTTAAACTCCCAACTGACTTCACTGTCATGCCTGAAAAATGAATTACCCTTTAGAAGGATGATGGCTTCTGCTCACTGAGTGTTTCACAGGAGAAAAAAAAATAGGTGCACTCTTTTGTTATTTTATAAAGCCTGTTATATTCCTGCTATTTGGAAATGCAGTGTAGGTGTTTGTTTGTCTGCTTTATTACATAATGCTTATGTCTGAAGTTAAATTCACATCTATTTCTATTATTCATATAATTTGTAAAGGTATTTGAGTATGAACCACGTCCTACAGCTGGGTGGTGTGAAAGAATCATTGCCCTATTCCTACCCACAGTTGCAACACAAACACTTTTCTGGTTGTTTGCACAATGTCGTCTTGGATACTCAGGTAAGAGAAGCGTAGCATTTTGAACTTCATTAGCTTTTTGGCAGATTTGTACTCTACCTGGAACTTTTGCTTCTGTTTATTCAATGCCTGCCTACATCAGTGTAAATTACAAAAACATTATGGGTTTTTCTGTCATAGTTTGAGTAACTACCTTGAAAAGTTGTTTCTCAATTACAAACAGATATATTTGTGAGTCAGAAACTGCCTTTTTTATTTCCTAGTTCATGCCGCTGTCTTCCAAGCTTCTTTGCTCATTCAGGCAACTTCTGAATGGCAGTTGTATAATGGTGTATTTATGCCAGCTGTCTAGCTTGTTATGAAATATTAGGGATTCTTTTACTTTCATAATCAGTTGAGTTTACTCATAGGCAACAGTCTTTATTAAATAAGTTGAAATCTGAATGCCTAAAGGCAAACTTAGCAAAGAACAGACTGCTACATATGTGATGCTTTGAGAATTATCTACCCCCCCCCGACTATACAAAAATCACCCAGACTAGACTCAACCGGCTGGAAGTTAAGAAATGAAGCTCTATTTACAGCTTAGAACAATATACAAGCAGGTATATATACAATAGACAGGAATATTTACAGAAATACACAAGTTAAAGGCAATACAGAAACACAATAACCCTCCCAGAAATGAGAGTCCCCAGAAGGGGCTTCCACCTTCTTTCCACCCCTCTACCTTACCCCAGCATTTGTCTTTTGTGCAAGATAAGTTTGGAGCATCCCCCAGGGGGGTTAGAAGCAGAGTGGTTAGTTAGGTTACTCAGCAGAGGGGCCAGAAGACACACAAGCTACCAGACAGAGACTGAGACTCACTCTTATCTATATTTGTCTCCTTGTTTTATATGTCTCAGCAAGCCTGTGAGTGAAGTAGGCATCACCATTCTTTTCTTTTTACAGCCTATAATCTTTTTTTTTTTTCATTAAAGCATTCCAATTAGCCTCAAACCAGCACAACATAGTATGACCATTTCTGTTTAAAAATAAAGTGTGTATCTTAAGTAATATTTCAGTGTCATATGATTTTTCTCTTGAAGGTTTATGACCTTCAGTCTCCTGCAGAATCCCTGAATAGCTTCCCTGGTTGCACACTTACAGATGGGAGCTGTGAGACTATGGGGTCTTCTTCCTGTGGTGTTCATGGGAGGTGCCTTGGAGACTGGGGCTCCTTTGCTTGTCACTGTTTGCCGGGTTACTATGGCTATCGATGTGATAAAGGTGAAGTCTGTTTTTCAGTTATGTATTTTATAGGCTAGTAAATTTTGCAATACATTGAGCTTAAAATGTTAGCAGGTAATGGCTGTTGAGGTGGTTTCTGTGTAAAGCCATGTTTCAATGTAGTTGTCTGTGTTTTTAGCAGTTTATTTTCTAACTGTCTTTGAGAAATTACTTTCTTGGTATCAGATAATTTCTTTAACCCTGAGAGTGTTTGTGCCATAACTACATAATGGAGACTGCATGACAAAAGATTTGAGAACAAAATTATTTATTTTCATCACAATTTTTTTTAATTTGCAGCTGTTTCAGAAATATCTGATAACCTAAAACTTAAATGTGAGTGTGCAAGTACCACTGTACTGTGCAGAATTAGAACGACACAACAGGAACTGGAAATTACTGCTCTGTTAGTGTTGGGAATAGACTTAGAGATCTGTGCTTTGATGCCGTAGGATCTTTTCTCTAGCCCTCAGTGGAGTCAAAGTTTGCAGCAAAAAGAGATCCATAAGATAGCAGGATGTGAAAATTGGTTTTGTTTTGGTCAGAGCTTCTGCTTTCCTGCTGTCACACAGTAAGGGTATTGTAAGGAGAAGCATTAGCAGGGTCAAGTTAGGAGAGAAATCACCTCTTTACAGAGGAAGATCAAGTGCAAGAGCAGCTGGAGAAGTTGTGGAAGTGGACAAAGAGACGCAAAAGACAGGTAGTGTCTCATGGGTCCCTGCTGTGCATTACAGTTTTTTTTTCTTTTACTTTCAAGTTTTACAACAAATACAATGGAGACAATAATGTTTCCTTACAAAATGGTTTAAAGGTCTTTATCCTGTCTTTTTAGTTTCCAAAGAATATACATTTGGGCCAGGAAGTCACATTCGCTATCAGCTTCCCATCAGCGTGCCGGCTCGTAGGACGCAGTTTGAAGCGATGATTAGGACACGGCAGCCTGACAGTGTCATCACGAGCATGTTGTCTCGAAATAAGGATGAGCACATCACCCTACAGGTGAGCAAGGCATTCCAACCAGTAGTAGTATAGTTAAATCCATGCCAGTACTTAGACCAGAGAAACATTAGGTAAGTTGGAAATGGAACTGAAACAGAGTATGATAGGTATGGTGTCTACTCTCTTGTCTTATTCAGCCACAGTCACAAGCAGCCAATTCTGCATAGTTCAGACCCTACCAAGAATGAT
This sequence comes from Eubucco bourcierii, assembly GCA_013396675.1. Lineage (NCBI taxonomy): Eukaryota > Metazoa > Chordata > Aves > Piciformes > Ramphastidae > Eubucco > Eubucco bourcierii. Next base: position 73,226 of record VWZE01009452.1, read on the forward strand.
GCCTGTAGCACTTCTAATGACAATCTGTTACTGTATACAGACCACTGTCACCTCCTCAGATCAACTGGTTTGAGCTATGGTGTAGAAACGATGCACCAGATTCTCAAACGTTTCAAGAGCCCCATTCATGTGTCTGAAAGAAGCAGGGTAAAATAAATCTGAGTGAAATACATAGTGCTGTGAGTACCCTGCTAGCAGTATTTGAGTTGTCTAGTTTGGTAGAGCCTGAAGTATCTTTATGTTACACTATATGTGCAGTGTAAACTTACCCTAAATGAAAAGAAATCCTTTAAGACTGATGATTTCATACAAATCTTAGTTCAAGTAACATGATAGTTACAGATGAATTTAAAATGTCAAGTGGTGACTTCTTTTCTTTCTTACTACTTTGTTAATTGTTCCCAAGATTGTTCAGGGATTCTTAATGGTCTCATACAATCTGGGTGATGGAGACTACTCTGTAAGCCTCCCCTCCTACCATGTTGATAATGGTGAATGGCATCATATCACACTGGAGAGAAATGAAAATGAATTTACTCTTCGCCTTTATGAAGGAGGTGGGAGGAGAGAAATTCTGAAAGCAGCAGGAGTTTACAAAGAGATTGTGATTGACCCCAGCAGCTTGGTCCTTGGAAACACCTACCCATTCAATCAAAACAAGAGTTTTCAAGGTAAGGAATTCTTGATCTCAGTGTTTAGGATGTGTACACATAAAAATGGTGTCTTGTTACTGCCTGGGCATACGTGTAAGAAGCTTTCTTGTTTATGTGGAGCCCAAAGTAAACAGGCTTCTTGCATGGCAACAGGGACAAGTAAACTCTCTTGACAAGTTAAAAAATGTAGCAGGGGATTGTGTGCAAATACTGTTGGCTTGTTCACAGTGCATGTAGAGCATTCGTAACTGGAGATCCACAGGCATCTCCCAGGTGGACTGTGGATGGCTTATTGCATTATTTACACAGAACTGGTTCATTGCCTGGTTCCATCCAATCCATCCAGCAGCTGTGCTTCCCAACCAAATACAGCTGTCCCTGTGCGGGAAGGAATATTTCCATTTTCTATGTGCATTGCATAGTACACAACAAACTCTGGATTGCTGCCTTTATGCACTGCCTTTGTATTACTGGATTTTACAGTCACTCAGTTGAAACATTAACTAAAATTAGAAATGCTTTATTGAATTAGAGCTAACAATTAATTTTTTTAGGAACTGAGTGGATGAAGTTAAAACCCAAATCAGTTTCCAGCTTGGAAATGGAATAGTTACACAAAGGTGGGGCTGGACTAGATGATCTTTCGAGGTCCTTTCCAGCCCCTAACATTCTGTGATTCTGTGAAGAAGAAACATAAAGAAATGTAGAGTTAAGATATCCTGTAAGAACTTTTTACTCTGTCATCAATTGGCAGCTTGTTCTTCACCTAAAATCCCAGTGTAAGTAATGCACAGGTACACAGCACATCTTTTACATTGACCAGGAAGACACACATCATTACTTGGTTAAATGTGCCTGGTGTCTGTCTGTCATCTCTCTCTCCCTTGCCTTTCACCTCTTCAGCCACGTTCTAGTAAATCTATTTGAACAAGGTGCAGTTTTTCACCAGTAAAAAGTATTTCAGTGATCAACACACAAGTGCAAGAAGAAAACATAAAATGTATGTGCATTAAATAGAGTAACAACTTAGAACCAAAGTGTAGCAAAAATTATTTAGAAAAACACTGTTCTCTGTTCTTTCGTTAGAAGCATTCCAATGACTAAAGTTTATGCTGAGAACTAGGGACCATATTTTGAATTTTTATTTATAGACATAATAGTATTTAAGTTAAATAGATTGAAAAAGTCAAATGGTTACATGAAGGTCATTAACAATTATTGTTGCTATTAAGCAACTGAAACTTTTAACAGTTTTAAATTATTAAATGCACTTAATTCATTGAGGCATGTATTTTTATCTTGAGGCATCTTGTGCATAGAAATGAATGCCACACAGCTTCAGCACAAAATTTCTAGCAGTGACCCAAAGCCGTTTCACTGTTATTTGTGGTTTTTCTCTTCATAAAGTTAGGCTGTAATCTATAACTAAAATTGAACACAGTTTATGCTGGTATACATTGAAGAATGTAACAGATTTTCCACAATATTTGGACTTTTCTATTGAAAACTTAGGTATGTGTTCAGCAGAACACATCTGTGTCTTCAGCACGCACGCACACAGACAGATAGAGGTCTGCGCAGCACTTGGTTCTTGTGGAAAACGCTGTAAATTTCAATGAAAACTTAAATCAGTCAGAAAATGGATAATGACACCATGGAAGTTGAGGTAAATCCAGTCCTAGATTTAAACTTTGGTAGTCCAGGTCCTTTGTTAAACATAAACTGCCAAATTTTACAGCTGCTTCAAATTGTTCTTGCGAAATTGCTTTTAAAAGTCTCTTTTTGCCTTGCCTTAGGGTGTATGAAGGATGTCAGATTTAATAACTACATGATCCCTCTGGATACTCACGTGAAGGAGCTGGTGTCAGTACTGAGTGCCCAAGGTGTCAAAGAAGGCTGTTCTTCAGAGGCTTGTAGGAATAACCCTTGTAACCAGCAGTTTATTTGTATTGATTTGTGGATGATGCATGAATGCAGGTAATTGGTGGAAATAAAAGCGCAAAACCCTCCAGACTGAGGTGGGGAAGGGTGGATGCTGCATAAGTGTGCAATTTGAAGGCTGCTACTGGCAATCTGATCAAATTAGTTGAACTGTGGTGGAACACTAAGCTAGAAGCTTGGAGGAGGCATCACGTTACTCAGAAAATGGTGGCCTTTTAGGTACTGCCCTTAGCTGATGTAAATCTGCACATCTCCTTTGATTCTGTAACAATTTCACCTGATTGTCTTAACTGAAAACATTTAAAGAATAACAGCAAATCCAGAATGTTTGTAAGCCTCGAACACCAGGTGAAGAAGGGTGCATTAGCTGGTGTGGGACAGAATGCTAGTATAGCTATGCTGGCTTGTGGATCTTGTGCTGTGCAGTGTAGATTGTAGATGTGCTCTTTTGTTAGTGTCTGGCTTCTTACACTGTCTTAAGCCATGACCTCTGTTCCCTTATAGGCCACTCAGGTTGAACTAGAAGCACTACATCATAAAGTTCCGAGTTCTCACATGTGGCTGTGGCTTAGCTGAGGCAACACTAACTCAAGTTAGTTGTGCTGTGAAAGTGTACAATTTAAGTGTTACTGACTGACACTGTCCACACAAAGGGATTTTTTTTTCCTTGATAGTCACTGTGACAGAAACAGAAAGAACACAGCATTGCTTGTCCTGCCTAGACAGAACTGCAAACCTTAATCCAGCTATTTTTTCATGGGTAATCTTGCAGTAGCCAGTGGAACTACCTGAGTTCTGAAAGCCCCAGACATAAAAGCTTGTTGTGGAGCTCATTGTTGCATGGCTGCTTTAGGAAAGACTACAATCCTGTAGTTACTCTAAGCAATTTACTTGTAATACCTACTTCAGGAGCTGTATGCAGAGTGTCATCAAAGACTGTTAAAAAATCGTAAATACTGTTTTTCATGCTTACTTCTCTTAAAGTTTAATGGTTTCGTTCTGCCTTCGTCTTTTCAGTTGCCCTGCAGGACACATGATCATGGAGAATGCCACTGGTAGACAGTGTGTCTACACTGCATGCGCTAAAAGGCCCTGTAACTATGGTACCTGCATCTCGCAGTCACCAACCAAGTTCCAATGTCACTGCCCTGATGGCTATACTGGACGTAACTGTGAAATCACGCTGGCGATCTTTCACAAGGATACTGGCCTGAGCTTTAGTTCCATGTTTGCCATCTGCATTTGCTTTTTGGCACTGTTAGGTAGTTATGGCAACTACATCTTGTATTACCTTTGGTGAACTCATTTATCCATCTCGTGCTGAATAGTCATCATCTCATCCTTCTGCTGGAAAACTCAGTTTCCTAGTGGAGACTTGCCTCTGCCTTCATTTTTTTGCCATCAGTAACTTTTCATCCCTGTGAGCGTGTGTTGCTAAGTGAGTCATCATCTGTGAACTGTGGAAAGACCTCGCGGTTTTATTTTCTGCGCATTTTCGCTTCATCGCTAAGGAACTGTTCAGATGCGTAATTGGAAGCAAATTCAATTGAACAGCAAGAGTGGAAATTGCTGCCAGATAAGCATTGCATAAAATATTACTGAGCACGGAACAGATTTTTCTGTCTAGGAGGAATGCACTGTCTGATAGGAATACACTTGGTCAGGCAGGAGCAGCCTCTCACATTTTACCAGTTGTCTCACAACTCTTTTAACAGCTGCCTTTGGCTTCCTCAGTCATTTTTGGGCTTAGATACTTGGTCTCATAGAGGAAAAAGAGGCATTGTGGACTGTTTTGAAGCCACCTGAAATATCATCATTTCCCCCAACTCTGCAAAATAATGCTTGCCATGCAAATATGAACAGCAGATAACCTGGGAAGCTAACTGTTTTCACAGCTTTTAGAATCCCACTTAGCTGAGGTTAACAGACCATTATGTTAAAGGAGGAGGTTTTGCTGTGTCAGAGGAGCTTCATTGTGAGCTGACTTTGTGTGGCTGCCTGTGCTTGACTGCAAACACTTCTTTTAGCTAATAATCCTGCTAATCTTTCAGACCAAAGTTAGGAGCAAGAAACCAAGTGGCATGTGTTGTGAAAATGTTAGTTGATGTAGTTAGCAATGGCATTGTCACACAACTGTAACTGCTGCTAGGAAAAATTTTAATAAAATTCCTTGTCAAGATTTCAGATGCTCTTTCTCTTACACAGCCTCTAGAAGGTGGCCATGCACATAGTGATTAATTAATGCAGTTTTGATTATAAATGCATACATTTCCAATATGTTAGAACTGAGTTGCTTTTCTGATTATGTCTTTGAAACTCAAACGTGGAATGATTTTGCAAGTAAATCAATACTGTGGTGGATTCACATTGGTTTCATATCATGTGAACCTTCCCCATCCCTCCTTGCCACAACAGAACTTCAGCTTGTTTTGTTCAGTTAAAGACACAGTGATGCTTTGGAGCTTGCAGCAGCCCTAGGTCTAATTCTTGGCTCAAAGAAATAATGAACTTCATAAAATGCTTTTAATGGCAGCTCAAGACGGTAAGATTCTAAGCACAGAGTTGGACAGGATTGGTCTCTGCGTGGAAGAGATCCTCTCTTCGGTGGGGTACTTAGAATCATAGAATCATAGAATGGTAAGGTTGGAAGGCACCTCATCTAGTTCCAGCCCCCTGCCATAGGCAGGGACACCTCCCACTAGTACAGGTCACTCAAGGCCTCATCCAGTCTGGCCTTGAACACCTCCAGGGAGGGAGCATACTTCTGGGTTTACACTCTTTGGAACATGGGCTATATTCACCATAAGCTTTGGCTCTCTACTGGTGATCACAGTACAAGAATAGGAGTGATGTAGAACATTTAAAGACTTGCTGAGTATGTCAAAATCAGATCAGTTAAAAAAAATGACTGCAAAAAGGTCACCATATGTGAAAATCTGGCATGTTATGTTAATGGGGGGCATGAAGGAAGAGGTAAATGCACATCTCAGATGAGGCAAATGAACATTTTGGATGCCTTGGTTCAGCTTCGAAGTTGTAGCTACACAGCACAGTGCAAGGCATAGACCTGTGTGCACTGCTTCCAGACTCCCTGTCATCCAGATGCTGCTGCACTGTACTGTGCTCTGCCATGTAGGTTTCTGAGAGATTCTGTTCTCTTTAATTCACTAATAGAGAATTGGTAGTGGTTCATGGTGTGGAGTATGTTTTGAGGACTTGCTATGAGCTTCTGTCAGTTTCTGTAGAGTTGGTAATTCAGTGGTGCACAAGTTTCTGTTTACTTGATATTTCCGCTTATCCAGTGTTGAAGCTTTCCATCTGTCAGTGTGTAAAATGCACCTAAGCATTTAACAAAAATGTTTAAATTCATGAATGTTGAGGCAAAATGTGCCTGATTTTTTTTTTTCCTAGTAAAATGTATAAAAGTAATTCATTCTTTTGTCTCATGCCATTTCGTGCTTCATTTCTGTGTAACTGTCTCCTGCTGTCAGCACATCCTTGCTGAAGTCCTACCCCTTTGTGTACATTTTTACTTGACAGTAAATGCTTAGTCTCTGAGCACCACTTCGGTTGTTCAGTTCTTTGACAACTTCAAGGTTGTCCTTTAAAGAGAATTTAAAATGCTCTTTAAAGGTTTTTTTTCTTCTGTCTCTGATGTTCACTTGTAACTACGTTTCAACATTTGCTGAGAAACACAAAACTAGAGTCCTGCTAGCTGTGGCTGCAAAGCAGTGCTGCAGCACTGGGACAGAAAAGCTGTCCTGCAGCACTGCTGTACACAAGGGTTTTATTTGTTTCTGAATGATGCTCCGTTTTGATCCTGTGTCTTTGCACAGCTCTCTTCAGTGCTGTATTCTTATGGGCTCGCTGGAAGACTCAGAAAGGCCTGAATGGAGGAGTTTACCAAGTATCTGCACATCATGAGGATTTGGAGGACATCAGAGAAAATATCCTCAACTACAATGAAGAAGGTGGTGGGGAACAAGATGAAGTAAGGATCATTGTCTTAAGTTACAACTGAAAGGGAACTGGTGGCTCACCAGGCTAATGAAAATGTATTTTATGTTTAGCCTTTATAACTGAGGACCTTACTTTGCTGATTCATTACTGGTAGATGAATTATTTGCAAGGTTATACACACATGAGTTCATGTTTCTTAAGTAGAGATAAGTGCCTATCAATTTTTAATTTGTCTTAAAGCAAGTGTTCCTATGTGCATATTTAAAAGTGCTTGTAGTTTAGCAGTGAAGAACTAAGAGCTGATGGGTTTGGTTTCATGGCTCAGAAGCCACTGAGGTTCTCAGTGGTAATTCCTGCTGTAGCACTGAGGGCTTGAAAGAGCCTGACATGAACGCTTCCTTGTGGACAGTCTCTTTCTGGAAAGAGACTCTAAGAGCTGTTTTCAGGCTTGAGTTGTTAAGAAAGCAAGGTTCTACATTTGCTCCTTCTAAGCCCTATATCACAGAGTGATTGTAGAAGAACCTTGCTGCTTTTTTTTTTTGAGAGAAATAAACTATTGAGCACAAGCTGTGTTTATACTTAAAGTAGACCAGATTATACCCAAAGTTGATAATACTAACATTTCTGCTACCTGTTTGAAGGATTTCTGCTTGTCAGTTTAAGCCAGAACTTTGAAAGAAACCTGCAGATGAGCATTTAAATAGATCATTTGCTGATCCACAGACATTTGCTATGTTTAAAAAAGGTAAGGAACTTCACTGCCACCTTTGAAACTGTTCATTTCATAGATTTCAAAAGTGGTGTGACTTTACAGAGGTAATAATAGCGAGGCCACTAACGTGATGGGTCAAGAAAAGCCAGTGATTAAAAACAAACATTAAATGTGATCTGTCCCAAAAATGTAAGTATTTTGTTATAAAATATAGAATATGTTTTTAAAAGCCACTTGAGAAAATATTCTTGCTTGTAGAGCATCCCTTATTTCTTAATGAATTAGTGTGAACATAATAACTACAGGGACATATCCATGTGATAGCATAGACAGCTCTATGCATAAATCCTGCTGCTGTTAATCAGATTAACTTCCTCTGCAATACTTTGCATTTTTACACACAGAACGTCCACAGATTGAGGAAATCCACACTTACTGTATGACATGTTTGATTACACTTGGAGAGTTCTTAAAATGCACTCTTTATTTTAAGCGGTGGAATCAAATTGGTGACTGGATCGTCATCTGAGGCTATTGCTCTGTCTTGAGGAAATGCTGCATGGAGCAAAGCCTCTACATGTTCTGTATACTGCTCCTCCTCAACTGCTCAGACTTTATAGTTGCTGAGGTTGCAGCCAAAACTTTCCAGTATCCTTTTTAATACCTAATTGTTTATCTATATTTAAAAACCCTAAAACAGACAGAATCATAGAATCATAGAATGGTAAGGTTGGAAGGGACCTCAAGGATCACCTAGTTCCAACCCCCTGCCATAGGCAGGGACACCTCCCACTAGTACAGCTCACTCAAGGCCTCATCCAACCTGGCCTTGAACACCTCCAGGGAGGGAGCAGCCACAACCTCCTTCGGCAACCTGTGCCAGTGCCTCAACACCCTCACTGGAAAGAACTTCCTCCTAACGTCTAGTCTAAATTTCCCCTCTGCCAGTTTAAACCCAGTGCCCCTTGTCTTGTCATTACAAGACCTTCTAAATAGTTCCTGCCCAGCCTTCCTGTAGGCCCCCTTCAGATACTGAAAGGCTGCTATCAGGTCTCCTTGAAGCCTTCTCTTCTGCAGGCTGCAGAGCCCCAACTCTCTCAGCCTGTCCTCATAGCAGAGCTGCTGCAGCCCTGACAATCTTTGTGGCCCTCCTCTGGACCCACTCCAACTGTTCCATGTCCTTGCTGTGCTGGAGGCTCCAGAACTCCACAGAGTACTCCAGGTGGGGTCTGAGGAGAGCAGAGTAAAGGGGCAGAATCCCCTCCCTTGCCCTGCTGGCCACGCTGCTCTCGATGCAGCCCAGGACTTGGTTGCTGTCTGGGCTGCATGTGCCAGAATCACAACACTTTACTTGTACGCTCATGTTCCCTTAATAACAGGATCTTGAGGGTGCTGGGACAAGAGAGTTTTATCTGTGTAATATTAGCACAGTGTAGGACTACAGGTATAAGAAGCTGTCTTACCAAGGATTTTCTGCACCTGAAATAAATAAAACTGTCCTCAGAGGAATTGTGAGTCCATTAAAACTGTAGTGAGTTAGTGCACTGTTGAGTGTATGTTTAACATACCAAAGCGCCAGGTGTTGTTAAAAGCCAACTCTGAAGCTAGAGGCAAGGATCGACTGGGGCTTGTAGCTGCTGCTGAGGGATGGTCTATAATTAGAAGAGAAGTGTCATTGTAATGAACAGCTAATAGCAGTGAAGGATGATTTTAACATCACCCAGTTCAGCAAAGAGGTGGTCCTTGAATCTGTATTTGGACAAACGCCCATTTAGATTTCCTGTGATGAAAAGTTGCCATCTTTTATCTGGGCCTTACTGGTCCCCATGCCGTTGTAACATGCTCACTGTGAGATCATACTGTAGCTTGCACTTACTTAGAACCTGTCTGAGATAGACAGCTGCACTGTAGGTCTTACATTGTTCATCACTTACAGTATTTAGCCTTTGGATGAACAGAAATAAGCAGCTACTTGGTGTTGAGTCCTGTCACAAACCTCTCCTGTCACTTGCACGGCTTTTAAAGCAGCTCTCTGCTCCTGATTGAAATTCAGCAACTCACCAAGATCACCTAGGTTACTCTGTTAGAAAACAGTTACGTGAGAGACTCAAATCTTCTGAAAAGTGCTGCTTTGAAGGATACTCTGTCATTGGTGGCTGCTATTCAGATGAATAGCATGGGCGATACAAATAATTACTTGTTTGTCATAATCAATTCTGTCTCTTAGCCTGTCAGCAGCTTTCTTTGGCCTGTAAGTCAGTCCAGAGTCAAAACCTCTGGATTGTGGGAAGGTGAAGTATGCTGTAGGACACTTTCCTTTCTTTCAGCTGGCATAAAGACTTTGATCAGTTAATGCAGTTAACATGTATGGTGTTGGCAGCTTTGCTGACGGAAGTTGAACTTCAAGACCTGCAGCACGGACACCATTAAGTGCTTCTGCGCAAGGAAAATCTTTTTAATTTTTCTTTTTTGTAATTGGTAGTTATTTGGCTTGTATAGTCATGCCCCTTCCAGCTAACACAACTCTCATTTCTTCCACAGATTGAGAAAACTTTAGCAGAAAGAACCCTTTAGCAGTAGATGTTTGAAGTACTAATGCAGAAAAGTTTCTTTTAACATGCTGTTCGTGAATATCCTTTCTCACCTTTGTTGCCAGCCTTAGTATTGGTGTTTAGTGATGATAAAATATTTAGATCTGAATTTCAGAACTAATTCTGGGGCTTTTGCTGTCATTTTAATTTAGCTTATAATAAGAAATTAGACTGTATTGTGAACCTCACTGTAGTAGTGCAGGCTGCACAGCTGTTCCCCATGCATTCTCTTCTGCTTAATGGGTTTGGCTTTAAGTGCATTGTGGGAGGCAGAGGTGGCTGAACAAGCCAGTCCTTTGCACGTTCACACCAACCCAACTGCGTTGGCATTGTTCTTTATTTCCACTAAAATGGGGAACTTCAGGGGCTAAGGGCTAACCATTAACTTCCTGTGAATGGTTTCTCACCCCAGGATGCATACAACATCGCAGAACTGCAAGTGTCTATTCAAACCAGCCCAGCCTATTCCCTCCACATGAAGAAAGAAAAGCCGACAGAATGGAACAGTTTCTTCAGTGACGCATCCCCAGGCGTGCTGGAGCAGACCAAAACACCACTGACTAAGGAGGCCTCTTTGACTAGCAGAGACTTTGGCCAGTACTTGTTGGATGTTGTCAGAGATGCTGACCATCATCCCCAGGCTGTGCCCCAAGACTCACTGCAGGTGTTCTGCACCGAAGGAGAAGGCTCACTTGCTAGCAGTCTGAGTACCCTGAGCTCCTCTGAACCGGATGAGGGTATTGTATATGATGACATCAGAGAGTGGGGACCAAAGTTTGAGAAACTAAGTGAACTGTACTCACATAAAAATGCAGAGGACCTGTAGATGAACAGGTCTTCTATTTAAAAAGTTTTGGAAGCAGGGGTGGAGGACAGTTTTTCATGCTCTTGCTATCTACTTCCCCCACTCCCTTTTTTTTTTCCTATTATGGTAGGCAGTCAAATTCCCACTAGTGAGCCATGCTTTGCTAATCTTGGGGTGTTCTGGACATTTACATTTGGAGCTATAAACTTACTGGGAAGAATAAAGGGAGAACTTGGGGTACGTAGCCATTCACATACAGTGTTTAAGAAATAAATGGGGGTTTTTTTTGTAACTAACAGACTCTTTGAGAGATCCTATGCACATAATCTAAGATGGTGCTCAAAGCATGAAGCAAGCATGCTGTGTGTTCTGTTTCCAGTAGAAGCTTTAGCAGTTATCTGAAGAAAAAAACCACATTGGCTCAATGTCATATTATAGCCATCTTGTCTCCCTTGCTGAGCCTCAGTTGCAGCACCTACTCACTGAATGCAGTAAAGCTGAGATGTTATGGATCCAGGTAAAGGACTGAAGCAGCATGGATGGTGATCTTTAGTTGTAACTTAATGAAATCCCTTTAAGTTGTCATTTAAATGCAGAAACAGAATTTAGGCACAATGTAAGTCATCTACTTGCAATTCCATTAATCAAAAGTCCAGGTTTTCTGTGAGCCTAACCTCAGAGATCACTAATGGCAATTACCACAGTTCACCAGAATCTTTCATTCCTAATGGGCTACTGTGGACCAGCCTGAACCATGTCATCTACATCTGTGTTCCTGTCCCTCATGTTTTTCTAGACCTCTTTTTGTAGAAGCATTGCAAGAATGAAGTTTGAGAGGCTGGAGACTATAGAAGGACTGACCAACTACCTGTGTAGTCAGGTAATGTCTTGCCAGGAAAAGCTGACTGGGGACACAGACACGTTTTCAATTAAGGAAAAACTCACCATCCCTTGGATGTTGTCAAAACACCTTGTGTCTTTAGGCTGTCAGAAGGCTGAAGGTCTTTCATAGAATCATAGAATGGTAAGGTTGGAAGGGACCTCAAGGATCATCTAGTTCCAACCCCCTGCCATAGGCAGGGACACCTCTCACTAGTACAGCTCACTCAAGGCCTCATCCAATCTGGCCTTCAACACCTCCAGGGAGGGAGCATCCACAACCTCCCTGGGCAACCTGTTCCAGTGCCTCACCACCCTCACTGTAAAGAACTTCCTCCTAACATCCAGTCTAAATCTCCCCTCTGCCATCAAGTCTTTGATGTATCCAGCAAAAATCCTGTGATAAACAGAACCCTGCCAAAAATCTGATTCAAAGATGGTATTCTTCCAGAACCCATGAATGAATGGCAGCATGTAACAGTATAGGCCTCCCTCAGATATATTTTTGTAGAGAATCTTGATCAGCTGGCGACAGAGAAACACAGGGAAAAGTAGTAGCAACCTGCAGAGGGAGGAATATTATGCTTTAAATTATCAATTCCTTTTCCAGACCTTTCAATGTCCAGCTAGTGTTCTGAATGTCTATGCCTAGCTGTGTCTATATTTGGAAAGAGGAGATCCCATAAAAATTAATGTTGATTTAAAAAAAATTTTTTTTAATTGACACTTCTTGTATAATATAAATGGAGTAAAGTGCAGCAAGACTGTTATTTTGTGCTGTTTATACATTAAAATATATACATTATATATAATCTTATCAGCTGAAAATAGGAATAGAATATAGATCTGAGATAACTCATTTCATTTAAGAGAAAACAAACCAATCTGTTATAAGGGACATAAAACCTATTTTGCTTAGAGTTGCATCAGTAGCTTGTTTTGGCTGTTACTTTTTGTTAAAAAAAATTCATATATGTGCACATAAATAGGTCAATGCAGTCTGCTGGCAAGATGAATTTGCACCTTTTCCAAATGAAACATCCTTGCAGTATCTTATTCTTCTGTGCTTTTGGGACACACTTTGGGAAACTGGAAGCACACACTCAGCAAATGGCTACATGCTGCAGATGTAGCATTTTCATCTGGAAGAGCTAAATGCTGTTTCCCTCCATGCCTTAGTTTTGAGTCATAGGTGGTACAAAGTCTTTGATTTTGTAATTTGACTGCTAGGTTAGGTGCGAGGAAACACAGACTACAATACCTTTCAGCGTTCACAAGTCAGGTATGTCAGCTTCTGTACTTCATGATCATAGCAGTAATTAGCAGGATGTGGAAAATGAAGTAAATATATTACACAAAGCCCAAATAGCAGTAATGTTGTCTGCATACTTTGTGTTCTTTCCATAGCTATGGATATGCTCCTATTTTGTCTGGTTTTATTTTAATTTGCTTGTATGTAAGCTCTGTGGGGTAAGGACTACCTTTATTTGTTTGTACAGTGTCGTGTATCTAAGGCACCATACTCGTGTAATAAACTTTCTGTATATGAGGTCTCTTCCTTCCATATATTTAAGGTTGGACTCTGCAGACATTTCTCATTGCCATGAGTCACAAAAGCTGTTCTGCCTGAAAAGCCAAAGGAAGCAGCGGTTGGTTCTCGCCAAGGTGTCAGCTCAAGCTCTAGTTACACACTGGCAAGATGTTACTGTTTTGGAGCTTTCAGAGGGCTGCAGCTGCCTGGGGCCACAGGCCAGGGTGTTTCTCAGATACCCACAGGCTTTTTGCATGTTGCATGGTTGCGGTTTTTGCAACGGCAGACAGTTAGTCTTAGAAGGAAGAACTCCTTAATTTTACATTCAGTAGAATCACCCAGGTTGTGTTACCCATACTGTAACAATTCCCATGTGTGTACCAAGTTGAGGTTTGCAACAGAATGCTGTTGGCAGAGGAGTTGGTGGGGGTTTGCTCTAAACGTGTCACAGCTAAAACAAATTACATCTAGGGGAAAAAAAAGTAACTCACCTTCCCTGGAATGTGCCCAAATAACTTGACTACAGAGTATGTCGAGACATGGAGGCCTTGGTTCCATTTGCTGCAGCACTTAGGCCATCTACTATGGGCTTTTTACTGTCAGTGACAAGCACTAATGCAGTTCTGTAGCCTGGTAACTGGAAGCACAAAGGCAGATGGGTTGTGCAGTCACAGCTGCAGAGTTGCTGAGGTTGAGATGTCTCCTATGACCCGTCCCAAACAGGAAACGTGGAAGCCATCCTGAAGCTGCTGCTGTACTACTGCTTCTTCCCCTATTAACAGCTATGGCACTAATTTTTAAGAAAACAAAGTAACAACCACAACTTGATGCTGCTTCTGCAGCTGCAGTTAGCCATACTTCCTACAGCAGGTACAGCTTAAAACAAAAGGTTAGAGATCATTTTCAAAACTGCTAGAGGACCTTGTGTAGATACAACCTCAGTAACAGGACATACTCACCTGTGGCTCTCATGGTCTATTAAAAAATACTTTTCATCCTTCTAAGGATTACTAATTAGTCCACTTAATTTACATGCTGCACTTCTAATTACTGCACGATTGCTGAACTCCTATCTTCACTTGTTCTGCACTTAGACACACACAAATACATCAGTACCTCTACAAAAAACTTTGTCACAGCATAGCAGTACCAGCATTCCAGACCAGGAACAGCTGGCTTGACAACAGAGAGCTTTGCATTGGGTGAGGGGGGAGGGAGGGGGGGAGAAAAAAAAAAAAAAAAAAAAAAAAAAAANAAAAAAAAAAATCACTGGGTCCCTAGGTAGTAGGATTTTCAGTAATCTGGTTCTTTCAGTAATCTTCTTCCACGGTCTTTACTCACTTTAAACATGTAGTAAGAACATTTTATTTAGTATAAAATATTTGTAAAAGTCCAAAATTTAAGTAATCATGTGGATATTAGTATTTAATCTGTCTGCCTGTCAACCACATTAATCTTGGTGGTTTTCCCTTTTTAAAATAACATTCCAAGTATATAACATGTAGCCAAGCCATGTGAAAGCTGATTGTCTTAGGTCTGACCTACTGGCTTGTACTAGCAGGTTTCAGAAGGGAAACCGTGGCTGCAAAAAGGAGCAGGATTAGGTGAACAGAAGAAACTTAAGAAAAAGCTCAAGTAAGAGAAATGCTAAAAACCATGGCCAGGTCCTGGGGATTTAATTAACCAATTTGCACCATGTGACAAAACTCCCCCAAACCTCCCTTTGAGAACAGTACCAGGAGTGAAGTTGTGACTGCACTCTGGCATCACAAATGAGAGAGAAACGTACCAGGCAGTTGTAGGTACAGCCTTGCACATCGTGCTTTTCCCTGCCACACCATCAGCAAGATTTCTAAAAGCTTACCTATGTCAGGACATCCTGGCTCAAATAAAGGACTTGAGAGTAAGAATACTAAATCTTGAGCTAAAGTGCAGAAATGAGCAGATCCCTGTTGGTCAAAGCAAATGGTACTTAAACCGAGTAACTGCCTCAGTCTAGCGACCTTGCTAAAGTGAAGGTGTACTGGCCAAAGACTGGTGAAAATCATGACCAACACACCTTTAACTTGTAACAGAGAAGTCCAGCAAGCTGTTAAAACACAAAGATGATTCAGAGTCACTGCTATATGCAGTGGACAAGCTTGAGGAAAGTGCAAATTTCATGCTGAAAAATAACTTTACTTTCCTTCTTATGGACTGAAACAAAGCTGAATTCCCAACTGCTCCTTCCTCAATCCATCCCAACATAAAAGCAACCAAAAAGTGTTTTTCAAATGACACAATTTATTTAGTATACAATAGTCATTACATCTCTTTACAACAACATATTATAAAATAACTGTGTTAGATCTCACCGGCAGAATGTGGAAACAAGTAATGAAAATATGGATCTCAAAGGCTTTTCTCCCCTGAAAACATTCTGGCTACTTGATAACATCTTGTCTCTGCAATCTAAAAATCCCCATAATTCACACCACAATTCCATCAGTAATGTTCCCATTAGAAGTCCTTGCAGACAACAGGCAGCATACACAAGTCTCAATGGTGCCATTCCCATTGCTAATCTTTTGCAAGACCAGTACGTGTCTCGAGGGCTGCTCTCCAGGGGTGGATCATACTTAATACAATGAAACAGTGATGCCACAGCAACCACTTGGAAATAAGGTGCATTGGGATGATGTAGCTCAGGAACAGGTAGTTATTTAAAAAAAAATTCACATTCTTAATGCAAATAAGAAGACAAGGACACAGAAAGTAGAGAAAATAATTACCAGCAACTAAAGCACCACCTACCTCCTAGACTCTTACACCCCTCATCTGATCAGGGAGCACAGCCTCACACCTCAGCCAGCACTGACTACTCACCACTGCTCCAGCCTTCACCACCATGTTTTGCTCTGGCAGGCAAGCCTTTAAATGAGGGACAGAAAAGCAGCTGCTTCCTCTCTCCAAATCCTGTGTTGATGTATGCTGCTTTCCTCTGAGCAGGCAAGGGACTTGGTCCTTGGCATTTCCTATCTTACTGCTTTAAGGAGACTTGTCTTTTGGATTCTGCACCACATAGCCATGAAATACACCCTGGCCTTCAGCATTACATCTTTCTGCCACAGGAGCTGCTGCTCAGAAGTGTCACAAGCTGGCTAGGATTTGAAGACTCTGAACGGCAACAGGTGAGCAAGCTTTGTATCTAATACTTAAAATGTCTGGTGTGCTTGTTTGGGAGGTGTTGCACAAAGAAACTAGGTTACTGTGGCGGTTCTGGATCATTTATGCTTTCCCAAGATCAACAGTAGTTTTAAAAGTGGTGTTGGAAAAAAGAAAAGGACAAAAGCAAACAAAAAAATTGCCCTTTATAGGTCTTACAAAAAGTTTACATTTCTCCTTTGGCAACATTAGAGATGGTGCTTTTTAAAAAAGTCTATTTAAAAATAATTACTGTTACAGTCAGGGCTTCTTAGTCTCAACATTACTTGCAAGTAATTCTGAAAATGAGATGCTAAGCCCAGTGGCGCTTGGGATATCTCATTTCAGTCAGAGGACAGTCACTGCATCTTCAAATAAAGATACAACCACATTGTAAAATAGGACAGTACAGCTGAGACATTCTTCACCTTACGTGTGCTTGTTTTCAATTACTGTAAGGCACTCATTGAGGAATTCACTGACCTATGCTTTCAGCAAGAACAGGCATGCATCATTACAGCCTAATTAAAGTTTTAATACTGATTAAAATGTTTTATTATTGTATTATGTTAAACTGCAGTGGTCTCCAACCTCATTAAGGGATACAGGCTAGAAATTACTCAGGAGTTTCAGCTGCTCAGTTTAACAACCTAGCTACTGTCAATGTTTGATTTAAATACTGTCTGATTAAAACACACTTTCCTTTTGTGTTAGCATGAAAATGCAGAAAGAAGTTGAACAATGTTTGATGAGTATTTACTGAATATTAACACTGACCACGTGACATAACCTTCTCCGTCTCTTCAGTAATTTACTTTAGCACAACTGAAAAGGCAAAACATTTAAATCATTTGGAAATGGACCAGAGCTGAGTTGTGAAAGCTAATCTCATTACACATCCTGATTCAATTAAACATGGAATCTGCCATCGGTAGCACTTTCCCTATCATTAGAAATTAATTGCAGTGGTAATTATTATAACTGAGTTATTTGCACAGGCCACAAACGCTCTTAGAGGTGTTCAAATCTTAATTCAGCATCGGCCTAGAGGCCCTTGATTACTACAATTCTGTTTTTCTAAGAAACAAACGATCCTAGTGGGTGTCTAATTAAAGTTGGGGAGTACTGCTAAGACTTCCAGTCAGATTTAATCTCTTCATTTCAGTACAAACCCAAAGCAGTGCTGAAACACAGCAAAAGCCATGTGTTACCTACATAGCATTTAGAAAGGCGATACAATTCACAAAGTTCTAGCCAGTAAAAAGACAAAGAGTACAAACAAATCACAACACTCTCAGGATTGTGGCCTGTCTTCATTTCATTTTCAAAGATAATTGAAAATAACTGCAGCCCGTTTTTTAGGGTAAAGAACAAGG
This sequence comes from Eubucco bourcierii, assembly GCA_013396675.1. Classification (NCBI taxonomy): domain Eukaryota; kingdom Metazoa; phylum Chordata; class Aves; order Piciformes; family Ramphastidae; genus Eubucco; species Eubucco bourcierii. Next base: position 90,857 of record VWZE01009452.1, read on the forward strand.
ACACAATGAATTTGTGCTGAAATATATAGCTTTGTGTCTGAAATAAGTTAAAGCAAAGCTCCAATACTTGAACATTTTTAAATACCTACATTTCTTGCTGATTTTAGAGATGAATTTTTCTCTCATAAGGTTGGTAGTGCTCAATTTTGGTAGCCTACTGGAATTCACGTGGGGAGAAAAGGATCCCCTGTAGTTCAGAAAGCAAATACAGAAATTAGTTTTAGGTGAGAAATTTGGGGTTTTTTTTGTTTGGTCTGGGAATTTTACAAGGACACAAACATGCAACATGTACCAAGCATGCTCCAACCCTTACTCTCATTAGAAATACACAACACTCCATCATTAAATGCTTCATGTTACAAAACAGTATGTTTCTGTATCACTAGAAATGCTGGACAATGATTTTTTTTTACTCTTCAAACATGTGCTGATTCTGCACCCACTGATTCTGCAATCACACTCACAAACTTGGAAACTCACATCTGCATACACTCCTGAAGAATTAAAAAAAGAGGCACTGAAAGAGCAGTCAAAGAGGATCAGACTGTAAGACAAGTTAAATTTTGTGACTATTTTCAGGATTCACAAAGGTAATGAATGCTCCTACAGGAGCAGCATGGCCTGCTTTCATTGAATTTCTATCATTTCATGCTAAAAATCCAAACTGCTGAGCAGAACTTCACAGGCCTGCAGTGGTCATGCAGGCTGCTTATTTTGCATGTCTTCCAATCAGTTAAAACCGGAAAACAATTATACCCTAGGTATACAGAAAGTCAGGTTTTCTAATCAAAATGGTCCCTGCTAGCATTTATTTATGAATCTATGAAAATGTTGGCATCATCAAGAATGTTATCAAAACTGAAAAAAAAAAAAAACTGTCACAATAATTAAACAAGGAACTGTCAATGCCAAATATCTTACAAATGCCATATCATGGAATCATAGAATGGTAAAATGGTAAGGTTGGAAGGGACCTCAAGGATCATCTAGGCAGGGACACCTCCCACTAGTACAGGTCACTCAAGGCCTCATCCAACCTGGCCTTGAACACCTCCGTATGTTTGTAAACAACTTCTGCATTCTCTGCTGTGAATCCTAGCACTGAAATACTGAACTTGAAGCTGTGGTTGAAAATGTTATTTATGCTTAGCAAGTTTGTAAACATGGAATGTTTTGTTTTGAAAGACTCTAGTGAAGTGTGTGGTATAAGAAGGCAGATTTTTTTTAATTTCCTCACAGAAGCGAGGATACAATGAAGGTTTCAGATCAGGTTCATTCTCTCCCAAACCATCCATGATCTGTAATGAAATTGAACAGATTTGTGAGATATCTTCAGCCAATTCATAGTTACAGGCAGTAACAAGAAGCTAAAAACAACTTCAGCAATACATTCATAGGGTCAGGCTGGTGAGACTTGTTAACGGGGACTGCTTGAATGTGGGAGAAAAGTAATCTTAAAGCAGTTAAGATTTATAGCATCATCTCTATTATGGATAAAGCTGATTTCTCAGAGGTAGATATTTACTTTGGGTTATGTGGCCTACTGTGGTTCCATCTTAGCCCCAGAAATACTTGAAAACTCCCCTGACAAAATGGAGTGCTCCAAGAGTCCACTGGTCCTGCAGGAACTGAAGCCATAAAATGATTTATACTGAGAGGGAGCATTCTTTGCGTACTGCTAATCTGAAGCTCATCAGGAGGTGATTGCTGAATTGCCCCTGTATTTTAATTATCAAATACCATGAAAAGCAAGCAACGCTCAACTGAGTGACTGTGACTGACATAGCTCAGGCTACTTCAAATCATGATTCTATTACAAAAAAAAGAGAAGTAGTTAAGCAGAATGCATTTGCTTTACAGATCATGTATACCATACTTACATGGCCATTAGCTATATCCAGCAAGTCACGTAGCCGACAGCCTCTGCTGTGCCTTCTTTCATAACAAATGCTGTCTTCCAGGATCACATAGTCTGTGCCAAAGGATCGCAGTATTCTGTAAACATCATCGGGAGATCTCTTGGCATAGATCTGATAAATCTATGGAAGAAGAAAACTGAGCTGTCAAACAGACTAATACTATTTATTTATTTATTTTCTTTTTCATGATTCCTTTATCTTGAACCAGAGAAAAAACTGAGCTCAGTAATTTCTATGGTTTGAATCAAATAAAATAAATGCTTTATTCAGCAGCCTTTCAGAGTTTTAATGTAATGGCTACTATAATGGACAAAAGCACAGAAAACACTGATCATGCTGCTGTCTGCAGAAAGGCCTTTCACAATGTCTAAACTATAGAAATAAGTAGTGTAAAACAATCTCCCCAGCTTCATGTGGAATTTCTTAAGAGTGGTATCTATACAAAATGTTTTGTGCCACTCTGGGACCTTAAAAGCTGTGCTGGTTTGAGGCTAAGTGGAGTATTTTAATGGAGAAAATTATATTATAGGCTGTGAAAGGAAAACAATGGTGGTGTCTACTTCACTCATAGGCTTGCTGAGGTGTTTAAGACTAAGAATACAAAACAAAGACACTCGGGCTTGCACTCTTGGGCTGTCTAGCTTCTCATCTTCTCCTCTCTGCCAAGTAACCTCACTAACCACTTTCCTTCTAACCCCCCTGGCTGATCCTCCAAACTCGCCTTGCGTGTAAGGTAAACCTTGGAGTAAGGTAGAGGAGTGGGGAGAAGGTGGAAGGGTGGTTGGGAGCCCCTCCTGGGGTCTCTGATTTCTAGGAGGAGTGTTGTGTTTCTGTATTATCTTTAACTTGTATATTGCTGTAAATATTCCTGTATATTGTGTCTATATCTGTTTGTATATTGTGCTAAGCTGTCAACAGAGCTTCATCTCTTAGCTTCCATCTGGCTGAGTCTAGTGTGAGTGATTTTACAAAGTGTGGGGGGCGGGGAACTCCCAAACCATCACAAAGGCCTATCAAGTAAATCAGGAGATGCTCCATGTGGGTTTAACAGCCAAACTGGTGGAATATCTATTGATACCAACAACACCCAAAACATTTCACTCGGCTTGAGTACCTAGGTGCAGTTATTCAGACATATACCAGCTGCCAGATATGAGTTAGCAGATGACCAAAGTACTACGAGTCTCACAGAAGTTAAATTCTAGAACTGTATCTGAAAGTAAGTTAGCTCAGTGAGTAAAGCATGTGATGGCATTTGCATGTCTTTCCCGGAATGGAGCCATTGTTATGGACAAAAATTAGCTTAATTAGAATACTCTTACCTGTTTTGTTCTCTCTCTCAGATTCTTATCCTCATAATGGGGATGATTAGTTAAGGTCCGTCCAGTGCACAGTTTGACTCCTGCTAATAGCTGCATGCTCCCAGCAAACACTGCTGTGTTTGGAGTGTTTGACCTAAACAAATGTTGATAAAGTCTGAGGATGTCTCTGTAGAGGCATTTTTGCATTGCTTGTTACAGATCAGAAGGAAAAAAAAGACTGCAAAAATATTTTTCTGCCTCTCCTCTGTTCAGTGAGAAAACTGTTCAAGTAACTGTGTTTTCTTCAAATATGAAGCAGACAAATCATAATACTCTAACTGCAAATAAAAAGAAGTACTATGCATTGTCAGAAAATGTAGGGAAAACATGATCCTTAAAATTTCAAACTACTTCTATATTTCTTCTAACTCTTGGGTTCATACAGATCCTGAATATTTGTAAATTTCTACATCCATTTGGTTATCTTTTAATATTTCAACAAATTCATCGTGACTTAGTGTCTGATATGTAGGGTATTCTACTGAAAATGGATTATTTAATCTGTGTGCTAAAACTTCTTGTTACTGTCCTGACCATTCATCATTCACTTGAAATGAAAATTTTGTTATGCATGACATTAATTCTCTGGTTCTGACAAAACTGGGAGAAAAATTATGGAAAAAAAAAATCAAATCAGAATACTTGCAAAAAAGTGGCATGGGGTAGATGCAGGACATGCCAGATAGAAATGCTGTCAATTACTGGTACTGTGACCTCATCTGAAATTCAAAGCCAGTGTCCAGAATTGTTATCTGAATAACAGGTCTTGGTGTCTCAGGATTGTTTAATCACCCTTAACAGAAAAACAGGTATCTTTTGCTCACCTTCCCCCCAAGAAATGCACAATGTAAAATGTACATAAAGACACAACAGAAGGGTGTAAGGAGACGATAAAAATGCCAGGGAACAGAGTGTGCTATGACTAGGCTAATTAAAAATGGTCATAGTAAAATGAGACAGAAGCATATATGCAATCAGGTAAAGTTAAATTATAAAGGAATGTGAATAGTTGCCTAACATTCACACATATGTACATATGGCATCCATAGTAGTTCAATAACTGTGGTGCTTTGGGGTGTATTTTAGGGAGCTTTTGAAACTGCAGCTATATATTCAGTCTTCTTTAAGCTCCATGATCAGCTTGAAAATGTTAAGAGACAGGTATTAAATTTTACTATGGCATTTCAAGAGATTATGCTTAGCAAATGAATTAATAATCACAGTCTCTTCCTAAGCATTCTTGCACTGGTACATTAATCTCATATAGGAAGGACAGAGATAGTATTTTTAATAGGCCAGTTTAACTTCACTGATAGACTAATTTTTCAGCAGTTTATAGAACCAGTTTCATTTTGAAGTCTGAAAATATTTAATCTCTTCCAAAAAAATTATTTTGTACTTAAAGCATTCAAAGCCACAAGTGTCATGAAGTAAATGTTTCATTACAAGAAGTGAATTTGTCTTCGTATTTAATAATATGCAAATGTAATGGCCCTGACAGGCTGTCACTTAGGACTCATCCCTGAATCTGCAGGAAAGCACAATTTTTTTTGGACTAAGCTGGAAAGAACATGGACTACATTCACAGAGGGACTTGGCAGAATTTAAGACACCTAAATGAAAAATATGATTCTCAAATCACCTTCAACATGTTTTTGTGTTTATGCCTGGGCCAGGAAACTTCTAGTGTGAGAAGTCTCTTGTCTTTGTTCAAGACTAGTTCAAATTTTATAACGTTCTGCAGCACTTATCTCCTGACTTGGCCTTAACACAGCAATCCTGCACCTCTGATTCCTAAAGAGCACAATATGATGCTAACTTGCAGAACTAAACTTTCTTTAAATAAACCTCCACAACAGGTACCAAAGGCAAACCCACAAGAAAACAAAATATTACCAAGAAACAGCCTGCAGCCTCTTTTCTTACATAAAAAGGCTAGAGGAAATGGTGACGGTGCCCTTTTTTCCATAACCTACTGGTAAAAATGCTTATGAGAAATATAGAAGATGAAGGGTTCAGTTCCTCCCCTTCCCAAAAGTACTCTTTTTCAGAAGGGGTGAAATACAGGTGAGCACATTCCTTATTAATCAGGCATTTACCAGCATTACTTCCTCCTCCTATACCTTAAAAGTAATCTGGGCCTGGATGGAACTCAAAATTCAGTATTCCAGGCAATGGCAGATGTTTCCCTGAGACTCAGATTTACACGTTTGAAGCATCTGAAAATTATGTGGCTTAAGACATCTCACTGTCCATGTTTTACTGGGGCCAGCTCAGATAGTTCCCAGACCCACAAATGCTACCACTAAAGCTACTGGAGGCACTTTCTTCCTATGCTTTACTGAGCCAAGCTGGCACTGGATTTCACTGCTGCTGGCACTGGATTTCACTGCTGCAGACAGACACTTAGAAACTGGGAGGTGAGAGTGAGCTTCATGCAGTGTCTGCCCCCCTTAATTATATCCTAGAGAACTTCAGCTGGTCGCTATTTCTGAGCATTTATCTTCTCAAAGAGCCACTGGCAGGAGACAGGAGAATGAACTTTTGAATCTCCAGGTCCAGGATGATTTTTACACTTCATGCAGGTGTCTTTCTCTAATACTCCTGAGTTGGACACTAACTGCTGTGGTCTGTAGCCAAAGCAGCTGATGTGCTTCAACCCACCGAATGACACTTCTCTGTTATAGAAAAACGAAGCAATTTTTACAAATGTCTGAGCAAATGATGTATAAAATGAAAGGATAATTTGTTTTTATAGCTTTCTGCCAAGCTCCATACCCCTCTGCCCACCCTGCAAACAATTTATTCTGTGTGAAATGTCACTACATAATGACAAGGACTTACAGGTCAAACTGATTTACATTATGTAATTTAAATGTCATTCCAGGAAGACCTGATGGCATTTTGAACAAATAATCTCATTTATTTTTGAAGCTCTAAGCTTTCAACAAGTTAATTACAGCTGAACTAATGGGTAAACTAAGCACTATAATACATTGTATGAAGCTTTTCTTTACCTACATTTAAGAAGTTAGAGAATTACATAAACAGTAAAGAATAAATCATTAAAAACAGAAGGGATTTACAGGAACTACTTGCACAGACTCTAAAAGTGGCAATAGTTCTTTCTCTGAAGCTGCTAAAGAATTATTGTGAGTTTGTTTTAAAGATGTCTCACAGAAATGGTCAACATTGCAACTATAGGTTACATCATTAGAAATAAAATTGCTATTCCTATTAAAAGTCCTCCAGAGCTGAACACTGTAGTCGACTTTCAAAACCATAAAACCTGACAAATCTCAGATTATTCCTTTCCTAGTACCTGGTACAATGCAAACCTACAAAGCAAAGAGGTTTGAGAAAAGGAGATTCTGAAAAGGGGTTCTCAAATATGCCACTTTAAGTGTTCTTTTTTTTCTCTTTATTTTAAATTATTTTTATTTGCAGGATGCTATATGAAAATATTTCAGGTTTAGCTGCAAACGACAGGCAGTAAAGCACATTCAGTCAAAGAGTCATGGTTCTTTTTTTTCCCTCTGGTTTGGAAAGACTGAAAATTGCAAAAATTTCACAAAGAAAGAAACACAAAGAAAGAGCAACAAAATGCATTTTTTTTTCCCTAGTCACAGCCTCAATTTTCTGCATGCATATTTTGTTCACATAAAGAAGTGCACCTATACAGTTGGTATAAACCTCATTCTCAGGCACTATCGTGTTTGTCTGAATTTTACTGATGAACCAGTCAATGACACAGAATAAGCCCAAGAATTTAATAACAACAATTGAAAGAAAAAAAAAAAAAAAAAAAAAAGTAGAAAGTGTAACATTGCCTTTAAAGTCTGGAATATGTGCTGATTTCAGTGTGATTACCCTCGAACATCAAGCATGCAAATAAGAGTTAAAAGTTTAAAGTAAAAAATTGATAGCTGGCTTGAAATTGAAATATATATATATATATCTAAATGAAGGGACTAGCAATAAACCATGGGTATTCCAGTTTGGTAACCTCAGGAGCTTTTGGGAAATTTGTGGGGTTTCCACTGCCATAAAAATTTACCTGCTTATCCCCCACACCTGATTCAAATGCTGCTGAGATACAACTATGCTCTGCCAAATCTCATTCTCAGATGCCTTTTCCACTGTTTTGGCTATTGTCTGAGATTTCTAGGTTTCTATGACTTTTGGTAACTGCTTATGAAATGTTTCACATATCTAGACAGGTTTCCCCTTTAAAGGCAGAAGACATTGCTTCTTAAACACTTACCAGAAGTAAACAGAGTAAGGAAGTTCAGGCTATTGATTTGCTCATTCTACTGATATTCTTCCCCATCTCACAAATGAGCATGTTGTTCCTGTTGTCTTAGGGAGAAAGACCAAAACTAAGATTTTTAATATACCTCCCATCTGGGAACACAGCTGTGAACTATCCTTGGGTTACTGGCAGGATTTAGTGACTTTTTAAAAGAAAAAACAAAAAAACCCCAACAGAACCAAAACAAACCTAAGGTGACCTTGTTGGTAGTTAAAAAGCAATAGACTGGGATATGCAAAAAATTCTGCTCTGCAACAAATGCAGTCCCCAATGCTATGCAGTACTTCACTGTTAAGGATATAAAGCAGTATCTCTTCCTGGAAACACTATGGGATTTTTGTATGGGGAAAGAGTGAAAAAATACATCTGCAACACTTCAGAGTGGACAGACTAGTAGCTGGCTATCATTCACATTGTATATTTGTGCAAGTTATTGCACATTTAGATCTAAGCAGGCAGAAGGGTTTTCTTGAGAGATTTCAAGACAAATGAGTTATTCCCAATTCACTGCTATACACGACAAATTAGTTTCTCATATCAAGTTTTAATAATGAATGATTAGTTCCTGACACCAGCCTTGACAGATCATTGACACCAGCCTTGACAGATCATTAACTACAACAGAACTGTCAAGTGGTAGTAAATTATTTTTTCTTATACATCAAAACTTAAGAAACTCTGTCGTACTTTGAGAAACTTAGCATAGATTTTGTTGACTTGTATTTAAAGCATAGATAATCAAATCTTCTTTACAGGAATAGTATTTCTATGCACAATAAATTCTAAGTAGAAAATTTTCCCCTGTAATTGTCCGCCATGACTTAAAATGAAAAGAGGACAAGCACCACTTTAGCATTCTCAGCACTAGGAACATGAAAAATTATTCTCATTGGACGCAGTCAAATCCAGTTCGTGGCTAGGAATAACTCCACATGCATATTTTATGTATAAATCTATATATAACTCTATATATTGTACACAAGAGATCTGAACTATCAGACATTTACCATCTTTTAATAAAAGAGGAGTGCTAAATGGATCTGGCTAGTAAACATTAGTCACAAAGAAGTGTCAATATGGCTGCAAAGATTCTAAATGATGGAAAAAAACCATGGCCTGCCTTCAAAACAAGTCAGTGAAGGCTTGTAATAAATTTTATTTCTAAATTATCACTGCTAGTTTATGGATTAAAGAAATACAACACTATGGAGTGTAAATATGTTGCTGTGGGTAGAACAGGCTGGGCAACTGCTTTCACTGAGGTTCATTCTGTATGAAAACACAACACAGAACTCCAAGGAAGTACTTCAAATAGATCAATGTTAAATGTAGTAAATTCAGGTTTACTTTCAGAATGGTTCCTTCCAGTTCCATGTTCTGGAGGAAAAAAATCCTTGTCAGAGTTCCAAATAAATACAAGTGCCAAGAATAATTCTGTTCAGAACTTAACCTGAAAGTTCTAGTGGTTTCTGTATGTTAATAAAGAACATATCCCTTAAATTCACAGTCCTTCAGGGAACATGCTGTCCCTTTTTCTCAAGATCTTCTACATGCAATATGCCAAACTGTTTCCACCTAAAAGATACCTTTCTGTGCTCTGTGAGAAAGCAGAAATGATGATGTGAGGTTTGAATGATTAACTTATGACTTTGCACCTATGCTTAGCTACAACAAGATCAAGTTCAATGACAAATATTTTGTTTGCAGTCTAGAACACAGGGTCAAATTAGTAAGTATTATTTTTCAGTTAAAGAAACGCTGTAGAGCACAGATTTTCCAACCCTAGAACAAGCTTTATAATTTAAAAAAGTTGAAAACTGACAGCACACCAGGTTGGCAGGGTAAAGGTAAAATTATTTCACTGCATCAATCTATTAATGTGAAGAAGTTGTTATAATATGATGGAAGAAGTGCGTTTACCTTTTTCAGCTGAAGAAGCTGTATGTACTTATGGAAGAAAATGAGTCAACAGGTTCCCTGATGCACAAACAATACAGCACCAAGACACTGGACCACATCAGAGCAGTCTAGGGGACTTTGCATATAGCTGCTCTCCACAGCTAACCTCTAGATAGCCCATTCATCCTTAACTATCTCCACGGGTCACCAGAGTTCACTGATGAGCTCTGACAAATAAGGAGAACGCTATAACTAAGAACATTAGACCTACACAAATAGCATTTAAGTTAAATGGAGAAAAAAATCCTCTTACTTAATCCAGTTCATCAGCTCCACAGTGTCTGGGTCATAGAATTCTCTCAGCTCTGACAGTTCATCCATTATTCCTGGCCAGAACTATAATGAAAACAAAATAAACCAAAATGAAGACAAAATGAACAAAACAAGTTCTGGATGTTGAAATGCATTTCTTCTTAGCTGGTCAGTAATCTTGCCCACAGAGAAGTTGCAAGACATAAGCATATCCACCCTTCTTATAGGTGGATAGGTGGCTCTCATTGCAGAAAGGAAATACAGATTCAGAATTTGAGACATGCAGGTCCTTCCAGATGACCAGAAGGAAGAGAATTAATTACTTGTGGTGATCCTGAGAAGAATAGCTTTTCTCAGACGCACATCTTGCTGGAGTGAAGTTTTCAGAACTGTGTCAGTTAAGATCAGTTAAGATACAACTCTTAAAATCAATGGGAACGTGAAAGTTACCACCATACAACTGCTGTAGAGAATAGGATGAATGTTAATGTCTAAACTTTTAAGAAAAGGAACAAGATAAATAGGCATCCTTGAACAGTTCAATATATAACAGCCAAGATATTAAATAATGCCTATGATTAGGCATTATATATAACAAAGGCCCCAGGAATTAGCATTCAGTTTGGAAGGGCAACTTCCAAAAACCAAAAAGGTAGGAAATCTGTATCAGAAGTTAAAATCACTAGATGTGCTGTGGATGTCATCAATGGCATTTCAGAAGTTGGACTTAAAAGAGAGCCAGTGAATGAAAAAGGAAAAGCATGACTGAATGGCAACATTCAATAGAATATTGGCGGGGGTGGGGGGGGAAACATTTCAAAACTTACTGAAGAATACACAAATCAAAACTGCAGGAAAGAAAGAAAGATTGAAATTGATTCTGAAAAGCTTAGCCCTCCTTAAAAAAACCCTAACAGAACACATACCTAAGGGTTTCTTGTTATTTAAGTTAATGTATGCATAAGGTCAAAAGGGAACAATTAAGAGAGATAACACTAAACCTAACTGATTCCTTTGCACCAGTCTTTACTACAGAGGTGTTATGGTGAAACCTCCAGCAAACCCACTTTCTTAGATAAGGATTGCTGGCTTGCAAAGTGAAATGTCACAGGAAAAAGTGGAAGAAAACCCACCTGATAATCCAAAAACCAATAAACCATCTAATTTAGATAATATCCAACCAAGAGTTCAGGAGAAATTTGAATGTGAAGCTGCCAAGCTACTTAGCAAAAACAGGCATTCTTTCACTAGAACTATAATTATGTAGGAGGACTGGAGAGGAGAAGATGTAATTGGACCAATTAAGATATTTTTCAGTTTAACTGTTTACTTGCTACATTTGTTAAAGTAATAGTGGCTGGTAGACTGAGAAGCATCTAAAAGACAATTATGGCAGTACTGCAACCATACAGTTTCAGGAAGTACAGGAGTATTCTAACAGACACATTTCTGCTTTTCAGTAGATCTCTCCAGAGATTAGTAAGTAAATGAAGGAGTTGTGAAATGAGACTTGTGAAGTTTCATAATGAATCAAAATTTCTCCTTTCCATTAATAAACTACCCTGGATAGCTAAGCACTTTCAGAGCTTGGAACCCTTCAGCACAAAGACAGAAACAAATGTCCTCTGCTTCTAGGTCAGAGCTGCCCTGCAATTTACTGAGTATCTCATGACACTTGCCTATTGTTTGAATGCTGGGACCACTACATGGCATCAAGTAATCTATACAGGTTTTTCAAGTCACCATGTCATACCACTGACACTTTTGAGTGAGTATAAGCAGTTTTCACTGGATGAAATTTTTGATAGAGGAGCTTACTATTACTGAATTTAAAAAGTGAATTCCAAGGTATCAACATTTTTGAGAAAAACAGCCTGTTGTCAAGTGGCTTAAATTAGCAACACAGGGCATTTGTTCTGGACTGGAAAAATCTAAAGGACTTGCAATTTCCAAAAGGCTTAATAAAAACACTTGCATAGGAAAGGGCAATATGACATATTATTATTGACTTGCATCAAAACAAAAAAGCCAAGAAAATAGAAAGGTGGCATGTTATGCACTGATAATAGGGAATATTTTTCCTGAGGTATGTAATTATCTATTGAAAAATATCACTAAGACCTAAAAAAAATGAAACAAACTCTAAACTTGATGTCAAATCCATAGAAAGAAATAAAATTATTAGGAGACTTAGGTACTGAAGTTGTTTATTCCCCTAGTCTAGCTCCTTGGTGGATAAATTTCAACTTTCAGGAAGAAAACTAAATCTTTTTTGAGTGAAAACATTATCCCAAGTCTCTATACTGTGGAAAGAGATTGGCTTCTTCTTCCACATCTGGTATCCCTCGTGCTTATTATCGTGATGTCATCCAGCATAATAATGCTTAAGTTTATTGTTGGTGTGCTTTGCAACGTCAGTGTACTTTGGTTTATTAATAGTTACTACCCCCAGATGGATACATTGAGAATACACACTTGGCTATTTTTTAACTCAATAGCTGTGACAACAGTCCAGGCATTTTTAAAAGCTTGCAGCTTTTACCCAAAATCAACTTACCTCTTTCATTCTGGCTACAAAGTCTGTAACTAGACAATTGCACCAACCACAAACTTGGAGGTATTGAACAGTCCAGTGTTGATTATGAGAGTTCAGTACTTCTCAGATACAAGGATACATATTTTGAATTCAAAAAGTATAAGCATTAATCTTTTGGCCTCTATGTGAAAAGTAGTACCACTACATTGTGTGTAGCTACTGCTGGCCTAGCAAAGAAAATTAAGAATCTCCTCAGAGAAAAAGGATTAGATACTACAAATAGAAACAAACATGACATTTTATTCTGTCATTTTTTCTACAGACTGTCAAGCTTACAAACTTTAGGTTTAAAGCATAAACACAGAAGTACATATAAGGAGATCTTCAGTACAGCTGAGGACTGCTCAGATCACTGATATAAGCTGCACTGTGTGCTGCAATAAATGTCTATTTTTGGAGCAAAAGGACTTGGCCATGATGAGGATAACAATGTAGTTTGAGAAATGATATGAAGAGATAGTTTACTAATCAAGATTATTTGGCAAGACCAAGAACTATAGACTTGCTGAAGCTAGGGAACTGATTTTAAATACCAACATTTAGGAATGACAGCCATATAGACACAAAATGATGGGTATTACTCTATTGAGAAATTGAATGCAACAGACACAGGTACAGCTGAAATCTACCTTTTATAAAGCACATGAAATGAAACATAAGTAATGTTTTGTGCTGCATTATATAAGCGTTGTGTTACCTGCAGCATAGCTGAAGTACACAGAAATACTTCAGCACTTGATCTAAAAGATGTCTGGGCTACACTTAGGGAGTGTAGCACAGGAGAAACCTTGTGTAAACAGAAATATAGGCATCTTACAGGTCTCCAAACATACTGTACCTGAAACACAGCAAACAGTTGCTGCAACTGTATCTCATAAATTACTGTTCAACTGATGTGTTTTGGAGCGTATTAACCACATGCCTGAAAAGAGGCTTTCATTAGCTTATTCAGGATTAGGTTAATAATCCCATAAAACAACTATTTTGAGAAACAGCCATAAAGAATAGTTCTTCTGACAAATGGAACCACACCAGGTAATGAAATACAAAACTGCCCTACTACTAGATTAAGAAAACAAGCCATGATGACCAGTTAACTTTGTGGTAAGCATGCAAACTGCTCATGCACTCTGAGCAGTCACTGTGCATGAACAGATGAATTCTTATCTGGAAAGGACAGAGATAAGCAAGACTCTGTTACTGAAATCTACTTGCGCTGTCGGGTATTTTCTGAATGTTTTTGAGGGAGAATATATAAACATATTCTCACAGAAGCAATGGATATTTCCTGGATCTCTCTCAGTAAGAATTTTTATTCTGACCACTGTCAGAGAACCTGGTGACAAGTCTTACCTGCCTGGTACCTACAGAGTACTAACTTCCACAGATTTGTGGAGAAGACAAAACACACAAATACATGAAGATGATCAGAGGGCTGGAGCTGCTCTCCTATGAGGACAGGCTGAGAGAGTTGGGGCTCTTCAGCCTGGAAAAGAGAAGGCTTCGAGGGGACCTGATAGTAGCCTTCCAGTATCTGAAGGGGGCCTACAGGAAGGCTGGGGAGGGACTACTTATAAGGTCCTGCAATGACAGGACAAGGGGCAATGGGTTTAAACTGGCAGAGGGGAGATTTAGACTGGATATTAGGAGGAAGTTCTTTACAGTGAGGATGGTGAGGCACTGGAACAGGTTGCCCAGGGAGGTTGTGGATGCTCCCTCCCTGGAGGTGTTCAAGGCCAGACTGGATGAGGCCTTGAGTGAGCTGTACTAGTGGGAGGTGTCCCTCTCTATGGCAGGGGGTTGGAACTAGATGATCCTTGAGGTCCCTTCCAACCTTACCATTCTACGATTCTATGATTCACTTGAATCTCTGGTAACTGAACTGCAAGAACAGACATAGGACAAAAAAATGATGAAATACATTCACTTGAATCTCTGGTAGCTGAACTGCAAGAACAGACTGAAGACAAAAAAATGCTGAGAGGTGGTGCATTTCTTTATTCCCACTGAAAGGTTTGAAAAATTATCTGTCAGTAAAAGTTATTTCCTATATTTAAAGGAAACACAAAAGTGATGCTTTTCAGGCAGACTGAGCATAAGTAATGACTGATCCAAAGCACATGAAAATCACTGACTTATGTTGACTTCAGAATTGAACTGACAGGACTTAGGAACTTCACATCTGCTCATGAAGAGTGGGAGGAAAATTATTCCCAGTTGATCTGTCACATTAGACTATCTATTAGAATGTCATGCTCTTGGCATCACCCGTGTCAAGAGAAATAGCATTATTTCTATCATTTTCAGAGATGATGAAAATGGTAAATGATTTCTCTAACTAGCATACCAATAGTGAAAAACAATCCTAGAAAGTCCTCCAGCAGAATAATAAGAAAATTTGAGTGAATACATCAACATAACTTTGCTACAAAAAACAGTCTTTTCTGAGTTTTTGTTTCACTGTTTTAAAAGAGTGAAGAGACTTCCATAGTGAACTCTATTAGCAGTTTTCATAACTGTTAAGCTTCACTACTGCCTTGAGTTTCTATGAAGGTAGTTAACAGAAATATTCTCACCTCACACTAAGTGCATAAATAACCTCTCTATCAAAGTAACTTCTGTTTTTTTGGTCTTTGTAAATACAGATTAAAAAATAGTGTTATGCTTATTGTATTAATGTTCTAAGTTTGACTGATGTGACAAACTAACAGACTAATAATCTCATACAAGTTATTATTTTACTTGGGTATATACATTTGAATGTTTGACAGTATTTTGTTTCTGGAACAGAATGAAGATAATGTAAGTACCTGACTAGGTTAACAACACTGTACTTTATAATATAGTAGATGAGGAACAGCAGAATAGAACATTACTATCATTTTTGTGCCTTCAATGAATAATTACTCAATTTAACTATATGTATCTTATCTGCAATTTAGTTAAAACCAAACCAGGCAACTTACATTTCCATAAATTATGCATTTAGGTAACCTGATAACTTACACATACAATCAGACAAACATTTATATCTAGGAAAAAATACTTTGGAACAAATGAGCCAAACTAATTCTTTACATAGAACTTCCTAAGCATAAAGTTCCTTCCAGTATCTGAAGGGGGCCTACAGGAAGGCTGGGAAGGGATTATTTACAAGGTCCTGCAATGACAAGACAAGGGGCAATGGGTTTAAACTGGCATAGGGGAGATTTAGACTGGATGTTAGGAGGAAGTTCTTTACAGTGAGGGTGGTGAGACACTGGAACAGGTTGCCCAGGGAGGTTGTGGCTGCTCCCTCCCTGGAGGTGTTCAAGGCCAGGTTGGATGAGGCCTTGAGTGAGCTGTACTAGTGGGAGGTGTCCCTGCCTATGGCAGGGGGTTGGAACTAGATTATCCTTGAGGTCCCTTCCAACCTTATCATTCTAT
This sequence comes from Eubucco bourcierii, assembly GCA_013396675.1. Lineage (NCBI taxonomy): Eukaryota > Metazoa > Chordata > Aves > Piciformes > Ramphastidae > Eubucco > Eubucco bourcierii. Next base: position 106,682 of record VWZE01009452.1, read on the forward strand.
GATCTATGAAAGTTACTTGTACTTCAGGTAGCCTATCCCAAATGTTAAAATTCAGCTACAAATCTTGTATGTAATGATTTATAAAACAAAACCCCTTTATGAGAAACGGAAAACTCCATGCAACTAAAAAAAAAAAAAA
>VWZE01009452.1:116325-129615 GCA_013396675.1 Eubucco bourcierii
TGAGGACAGGCTGAGAGAGTTGGGGCTCTGCAGCCTGGAGAAGAGAAGGCTTCGAGGGGACCTGATAGTAGCCTTCCAGTATCTGAAGGGGGCCTACAGGAAGGCTGGGGAAGGATTATTTACAAGGTCCTGCAATGACAGGACAAGGGGCAATGGGCTTAAACTGGCAGAGGGGAGATTTAGACTGGATGTTAGGAGGAAGTTCTTTACAGTGAGGGTGGTGAGGCACTGGAACAGGTTGCCCAGGGAGGTTGTGGCTGCTCCCTCCCTGGATGTGTTCAAGGCCAGATTGGACGAGGCCTTGAGTGAGCTGTACTAGTGGGAGGTGTCCCTGCCTATGGCAGGGGGGTGGAACTAGATGATCCTTGAGGTCCCTTCCAACCTTACCATTCTATGATTCTATAAAATCCAGGATGTATTTTTCATGCCACAGGTAGTTTTACTATTTTTTTTTTTTTTCTGGTAAAAAGCACATATAAAGTAGAAATATCTATCTATTTCTTCAGTGTGGTCCCAGTGCACTGAATTTGAATACTGCTAAAATGTTTAGGAACTTCTGGTTATTTTTTTTTAATGTTCTAATATAAAAAGCATGTGTCCAAAGTCAGCCAAAGTTACTCAAAGAGTAGTAATTTACAAAACCTAACCCAAAAGTTTTGTTGTTTCTTTTTTTTTTGTTTGTTTTTAAATCCTGTTATTCTTGTGTAGAGAAAATGTTTCCTAAAAAGGAATACAACTGAAGGATGCTTAGCTGGATGAAAAAAAGTTTAAAATGGGAGTTCCTCTGTAGCGTCAGATGTACTTCATCTGGACAGAAAGCCTTTGTCTAAATCAATTTCATATACTTATTCTACTTGCATAAAGGATAACAAGCTTCCATTGTTCATGAATTATTAGAAACATAGAAAAAACACATTTGCTCCAAATATTCTATAAGTAGAAAAGATGACCTCCTCAAATAAACATGTGCACATTGTATGCATTTTTTAAATCACTTTCATCTTAGCAGAAAGAGACATTTTATCAAGCAGTTTTGATAGAACTGACATTGCACTCTTACTTTCTTTATTAAGTTACGGCTGTCACCAGCCTTAGCTTCACGCCAGCATCTTACTTCTGGCTTAGAGCCAGTTCTTCTGGTTTTCTCTCTAAATTGAGAATTCTTCAAGTGATAAAGCACTAGAACAGCTCAACTTTTCTCTGAGTCTTAGTGAGGAAGATGTCTACAGGAATAAGGGAACAGGGAAACTGAACTTCTCATGATCTTTGGTTGTTGAAGGAATCTCTGGAGGTTGAGTGTGGGGTAGTCAGGAGAGGCCTAAAGAGCACATGCATAGGTGTGTTTAACATCTAAGGAATCCTAGGCTGGAGGAAAAAGGGTACATCATCTGGAGATCCAGACATATCTGAAAGACATAGTCTAATCTAAGAGACCAATTTAAGCCAAATTATAAATTTTGCATTATTGACTTTGCCCCCCCCCCCATTTTCTAGCTAATCTGGACAAAGGCATCATAGCTTCCTTTTTTGTCCAATTAATCATACATTTGAAAGTTTAATGCCTTACCTTTGACATGAGGTAAAGATTAGTAAGATTAAATAGTTAATCTCACTCACCTGTTTGTAATATACCAGCAAGCTGCCAACAACCCTGAAAGCCATGTTCCACTAAGAAGCCAGCTTGTTACATACAGAGCAATGACATAAACTGCCTGAAGTCCAAACAAAGTGTAGATATAAAAATAAACGGGTTCTAGGTATTGCTGTAAAACACAAGAATACTGATGTTGATATAAAACACTCCTGAGGGGGGTTACACTTAATATGAATTATATTTTGCTCTTACAAATTGCAAAGGTATCAGAACACTTCAGTCAGAAAGTAACTAAAAAAGGGAGCTACAATTCACTGAGCAATCTTCATAAAGCACTTACAATCTAAAGCCATAAATAAATGCCTACCTGAATTGGAAGAATCCTATACAGAATGCTGAGAAACACCTCCTGGTAAACATTCATTCTTTCAAGTATGTTAATTGTCCTCACAGATTCAGTTTTATTGTCATATACTAAACCATGTAAACCTTAATGATAAAGAGAAATTGAAATAGGAGATTGTCATTTTTCCCCTCCAGCTTCATTTGAACAGTGAATAACTTTTTCAAAGGTATGTTAGGATCTCTCATCAAAACCTCCAGACTTTGAGACAAGGATTCAGAGCATATTACCCTCTGAATCAACACGACCTTCTGAGGTCTTCAGTTTCCCTGGTTCAAATGTGGCTCAGAATACTAACACTTACACTCCTAGCATAGAATCTGTGGTGCATACTGGGTCTTGAGAACCATTCTTGTCATTGAATAGAGGTGATGTTAATATTGACAAGTGCATAGTATAAGCAAAATTGCTAGGAAGCAATAGTTAAGTATCCAGAAAACATGAGACTGGCTCAGAAAACTCCATCATCATATATTATTTTCTTGGAACCTGATTATTGCATCGCTTGCTCTACAGGCATACAACAAAAAAAGTCCCTCTCCTACAAATAACACTCAATTCAAATTAAACAAGGGAAAATAAAAATTAAGGTAATATACTGAAAAAAATATCATGGCAGAAACCTTAAGAGATAGTAAAGCTGTCCCTCAAAGTGATTGCCTTCACCAGAACGTGAAGATATAACACAGGTGTGTTTGTAATCTACAGGTTCTCTAGCATATAAACAGTATAAATCTGTCCCCAGCACATTTGTTACACTATCTTTCACAGTTACAATATTCCTTGTTCTCAACTATATTTGCAAAAACACTATTCAGCTGGCAACACGAAATAAAACTTACTTTACAGTTTACAATACCTTGCTGGATGGATGCAGCCTGAATCATCTGTTTGTAGTAGGAATAATAAAGTCCACATTCTGTTCTGAATGAAATTTCTCTTTCAACTTCCTGAAAATAAGAGTTCAATAGTAAATTCACTTTCCATTGTTTTTTCACAATCATGCAAAGCTGCTTTCAACTCATATTCTTACTGCACCAGGGAAATTGCTCTATATACAGTGGCCTGAATCCTAGGATTCGTGCACTGTATGCAACTTACTTCAAACACAAGTAAAATACATAGACACATTAGGGTGAGTGGCAAACGGCTGAGGTGTCAATGCTTTTGTTTACTAGTAAACACTTTTGGTGATTCTGATACGCTGTTAAGAAATATTTGGGATATTTTTACTATTTTTGGGTAATATTCAACATTTAGATAGGTGCTCTGGCCAACAGCTGGACTTCAAAACTGCATATGCTTACTGCATACATTTAACCTTTTCCTCCAGATTCAGATATGTTACAATGTTCCACGGCTTTGCCACCTTAAGGCTCAATTAATTTGATGCAGTATACTTGGGACTGCACTGTAATGCCACTCTGAGACTTCAGCTGGCAGGGTATATTGCTGCCCCCTTGATAGATGCTGTTTCTTGCAGGAAGCCAGCTGCTCATCAGTCTCACACTTAAAATTGTGGGTTAAAGGAAAGGTGATTTTAAACTTGTTTTTAGGTGCTGATAAAGTTGTTAATTTTAAAGCATTCAAATTATTTACACATAGGTACATTTCTTACAATTACTAGGTACACTTCAAACTACGCCTCTTTCTAGGTTTATACTTCAGCAGGTGGAATCTAGTAAGATATGAAAACCCTTCTACAGAAAACTGCTCCAGTGCAGGATCTTTACTTTTGAAATTCACTTCCTTTGTAAACTCTTTAGTTATGAAGAGCCAGTGATGCATAACACATTCAGAACCTTGGGCAGCCACATTTAAAGAAAACAACTCATAAAAAATTATTTTGTTATTAGTGATCTTTTTAGCAGTTTACATAAAAACATCCCATCTTATCTCTAATAAGCAGCAAGTTAGAAAAGGCTTTGATACACATTTCAAAACTCACGGGATTCCTGTGTATGGTGCAAGCAAACCAAAGAGATTTAAGTGAGCTTTTAAAAGATAATCTCATTCATTTATCTTTCTTTACAAAAGAACCTTTCTGGAGTAACAAAATGTTACTCTGATTTTTTTAAAATTTTTTTTTTTTTTCCTGAACGCTGTTTTGGTTAAGCCAATCTTGTACAGCATTGCAAGACTTTAATCTTTCTTATAGATCCCTATCACATTTGCTGGATCAGAATCAACACTATTATAAAGCTACATACAATATCATGTTCCTCCCTCCTCTACTGCCCAGTATGGAATATTATCTTGTTTTTATTGAAGTCAACTGTTGACAAACTAAACCAGTGTTCTGGTCTGAGAAAAATCAACAGATAAAAACGCATCTGATTCTATGTAAGTTCACAATTAAACTCTCCAGCTGCTCTACAACATACAAATCATTATAATACCAGCAGAAGAAACTGACACTAAATACTAAAAGCCACAGACTTTGCAAAATGAGAATGCTAGATTTTGAATAAACTGTAGTCTCAAATTCATCCCTACTAAAAAAGTTTTCTAATACCAAAAAGTGGTTTGTTCTAAGAGTTCATTAAAAAAAAAAAAAAAAAAAAAAAAAAAAAAAAAAAGTTAACATTTGGAATTTATTAAGGGGGAGAGAGTAGTCACAGAGGGGGATCTAATTAGCAAAAATGCATTCAAACATGATTAATTCGTAATCCTGGCACCAGCTGTATTCAACCAAATGCTGTGCTTTATGAGACAAACATTAGTGAGCTTTACATCTGGTTCATGCTAAGATAACATCTGTTTTATTCATTCACAATACTTTTCCAGTTCTGCAGCACTTTATCCTTTTCCTGGTGTTCCAAGTCAATAAAAACATACAGACTCATGGGTAAGCACAATAACAACACATGTTTATCTTCCTGTATATTCAATTTGTGAGTATTTAACAAAAAAGTTACCACTGTTCCAAGGAAAAATAAGAACATGATCCTCCAGGATACATATAGAAATCCATATGATTTCAATTTATGCAACTGTAAAGTTAAGCACTTAAAATAAAACATGGAGGACTTTTCCTCTCAAGGTCCATGCAAAATTCTAAACCTTATGTTCCCTCAAACTCCTTAACCAAACCATTCAGAATACTGAGCAAGCAAAGTCAAATTCTGACTTTATTTCTACAAATAAAGAGCACAGCAAAGCCTCAGTTCCTTTTTTTTTTTTTTTCTACAAAGCTAAAGAACAATTTCTGTAGTTGAAAATATTTTTAGTTGTTCAATTTAAGATCAGAAAGATTCAAAAATAGTCTCAATCATACAAGCTGAAACTCAACATGGTCAGCTGCTATCAGGTGTTCCTGGTTGTGAATCATGCCTTCAGCAAGCATATTTAATCCTGGTACATTGTCTCTTGCCTGGTTAACCTCATGCCCATCTGTTAGAATGGCATGGGTCATGCTCAGATCATTTTTGATACACAGTAAATATCCATAATCACTCCATAATGGAGATTTCTTTGGAAAAGTATCACCAAACTATCGGACTGTTCAAAGTGTAAAAAGGGAAAATCAAGCACTTTTGAGAAGGAATACCATGATTCTTATCCTGCATATCTGAAAGACTTAAAATCTGGTATTTTTTGGTCCTGACTTCATGCAAGCAACAATTTTATTACAGGAAAATTCAGTAACAGTAGTTTAAATGCCTATCTGGAAGGGATGAAGAACAAATGAATGCTCTGAAGTATACCTGTTTTGTGATCCAGTATTAATTTGCTATGTGGCCTTATATCTTTTCTGATCAAGGTTTCTCCAGAGTTTGCATTTGAACAAGCAATATGACAGCTGGCAGGTGTGGTAAAGCAATTCTCCCCTCATTCCCAATTTTCTTATTTTCACAGTAGATCCTGTGCCTGTAAGATTCTATACCTGAGCAGTCAATTACTGAAAAGAGACTGCCGTTTTACATGTGTAGTGTGCTAAGTTTTCAGAAAATTCTGAAAGGATTTTTGGCTAAGCAATCTGCTTTGGCTGCCACCATCACAAACAGAAATCACTGTTCTAATGCAAGAGAAGAGAGTCAAACTTTTTTCAAAATATTCTGGACAAGACAAGTGACTGTAACCTCCTGTGATCCCTGCTAGAAGTGTATACAAACACTGCTTCTGATTATGTGACACAGTATTCTGCATTTTGATTTTTTTATAGTAGCTCTTACAGAGAGTCTTAGGATAAAAAAAGAATATCAATTATGCATCTCTTTCACAGTATAAAACACTCTTCAAGATCTGCTTTTTCAGTTTTTCTGATAAGGAATAGTATTACACCTTTCTCCAATGACCATGGCAAATTTAAACTAGAAGGCATATTCATTAGCAAATAAGAACAAGATTCACACATACTGCAGCAGCTGAAATCAATGCACTATTTAAAGCCACATTCAAAATAGAACAAAATGGTGTGATAATCACAAAAGAGTTTTTCTAGTTGGGTGAACCATTGCTGGAAGACACCCAAGACTGAACTGACTTTCTATGAATTGCAACAGGAATTACAGAAAGGTAATCACTGCAAGTGTACAGGCAATTTGTTACTTCAATTACTTATAAGAATCATGACTCTGCACAATGAACAAGTCATACTTGCAACGTTTAAGGCTGAATATAATTGGCAAACTGCACAACGTTGACACTAGGCAACCATGATGTTCAAATGTCAATAGTGTTTTCAGAACAAAAACTCCATCTTTTGTATGTAAATAGTGTAAGTAAAAAACCTTTGTCCTAGTATGTTGTAGACCTTCTGTTGAGGTGCAAAGACAATGTGAGGGTTCATGTAAAAGAAAAAATGACCATCAAGTCTCCCATAATGTCTCACTATTTTAATTTAGTGGCCTGCATAAGCCTTTGTGTACAAATTCTTACTATGTGATTAATCATAGCTTTTGGTGGACAGAAAAAAATGTTCAGGAAATTCAGGAAAATAATTTATTGTTATAGAATTTTTAGATCAGAGTTCAGTAACATAAAATCCCTAAATCTGAACTGTTTACAACCAGTTCAGAGTAACTAAGTTACTAACTTAAAATAACTTATTTAAATTAATTTTCTTCTGTTTCAGAGCAGTGGTGATGCACTACTGTATTTCATGAGGGTTAACGAAACAATGTGTATTAGCATTGTTTCGATTTCTTTTAATAAAAATAAAACAGCCTCTGCATTTCGTTAAGCAAAGCATGCAATAGTTGTGTGAGAAGCAGTAGACTACAGTCCTGCATTCTGTGAATGAGGATTAAAAGAATACACTTCAAAAATTTTTAGAAAATTCAGTTTATTGATGCAAAAAAAAAAAAAAGAAGAAACTATAAAGTGTTAAACGGCAAATTGTCATTTTATTTTAAACATCATTTTTGAGGATCTCAGATTGTTCCCCAGTTTATTTGATTCTTGTCTTTTATTGGTATATAGTATATATATCAATAAATACTATTGTATATATTGTAAGATTAGCCAATTCACAATGGTGGAAAACATGTCCATGCACCTAGAGATACTACAACATCCACTGATACACACAGGCACAGAGATGTTTATATATTGGTTTACAGATGTTAAGATGTGCTTCTTAGTCTCTGCTTCACAGGACATTTCACAGGCTCTTCATATGCAGTCTACTCTTCCCATACTACTCAAATCCCAGTTTTGTTTAAACTTCATTTCATCCACATATGTATTCTTCCTCTGTTTAGTTAAATGTTGTGATATGAATACTAGTAAGAAAACAGGCTTATATTATATTTAACAGTAAATCCCTGGAAAGTGGAAGCACAGTCAAATTCTGACTTGGCAGACAATTACAGAAAATTTGATCAGACTTGACTCATCTCCAGCCTTCATGTATTTGCAGATAAACTGCAGGGGATACATGCTAGATCTCAAGCTGTAAACATTTTTTGAGCACAAATCTTTAAGAGTACTGTGGAATCTCACTGGGCACATGTTTATGAAATAAAGTGCATTTATCTGATATATCAAAATGCAGCTACAGCCTTCTGTGTGTGAAGATATCCCTAGAAACAATAAAAATTGAGAGTGTGTACATGCAAAACACAAACAGTATATACACACTGAACATACAGCTCCAAAAATCAGGAGTAGGTATGTAGCCTCTCAGCTGTGTAACAACTGGTTATTTTATCTCCACTATGTGCAATCTCTCCAGTTAAAGCTTTTTCTGTTTTTATCAGTTTAAAATTGGCATGGTGGCCACATGCATTCTCTGGTGGAGTTAGCTACTTACTGAAGAAGGTCTAAAGTGAGATCACAGAATATCTACATCTCCTTTAACCTGCTAGTAAATGAACTTAATGCGTTTCAGAATCTTTTCATCAAACAGTCTAAAACTGCTCATGTTTCAATGTTACAAGTTATCGTATCAACTCCTCAGGATGAAATGAGAGCTACAGAGACAAATCCAGACTGAAAGTGACTTGAGAGTTTTATTTCAGATTTGGTATCTAAGGGCATTCTAGTGTTCTTAATGAAAAACAAATTATCACATAAAATGAGCATGCCCTCCAGTGGGGGGCAACTTAACTGCAACTACAGACTTGCTTCTCGGTGAACTTTGTGTTGCTCTCTTATCAGTTCAACAGAGTGAAAACACTCTATACCACATGACTATACAATGCCATACAGACCCGTTTGCATGCCAAAATATAAATTGTGGAATTGGTCAATATTTGCTTTTGGCACACCTAAGATGTATCTTGAATACATACACAATCTACCTAATTGTTAGGTAACAACTATTTGTTAAGTGACAACTATTTTCATTGCAAGTATGTAAGTATTTTTGGGACAGGAAAAATATGCGGTATAGGAAAAACATATTACATTGCAAATCTTCCACTTAAATGTACTGTGAGTAACATAACACATAGACCTTACAAGGTGATTTTTTTGCATCTAAAAGGAAAATGACTCACCTGATTCTTTTCTCTGGTTAAATTTAGATATGTAATGCTGCATTCTCCCATGCAATGATTCCAGGAAAAAACTAGTCAGTCCTGGATCTTGGGAATGAAAATTCTCCTAGAGTGTACATGTTTGGTTTATATTGGTGAATGTCTGAAATATTTTTTTGCACATTTACCATAACATTATATAAAATTAATATTGAATAGTAAGAGACCGTGTCTCAACTGTATTGCAAGAACACAGTATAAATACCACAAAAGAACTGCATGCCAGGATTTTGCATATTGTTTATTTTAACTGCTTTTGTGTGGCTTTGGATTGCTTTGGATAAAAGAAAAACGACTACAGAACAACATACAGTAATTCTAGTTTAGATAATGATCAGTGGTTGGAAGAACCATAGCTACAACTCCAGCAGGAGCTGTGCAGCAATGCTTTTAGAGAATAACTGGGGAAAAGTAATCATAGAAATGATCAAGAAAGAGGTGGGAATTGAAGCACAGGTTTTTAAAAAAACCAAACAAACTCCATGTTTTTGACTAAGCTACAAGACAAACACAGAAATAAATAAAATTTCCACTTAAATTCGTACTAATGCTCTATGAAAGCACCTATCAAACTAAAAATGATGATTACCTTAATATTGGAAAACCACAGGTCATTCTCATGCAGTGTGGCAACATAAACAGACGTGAGAAGTCCAAGAGAGATGGCAGCAATTCCACCAACAGTTATTGATAGTATGTTCCACAGCTTTCTACCTATATGATCTTGAAGAAAAATATTTCACACTGTAATTGTGAGGGGCATAATTTGAAGGAATTTTGGAAATGCATTTATACATTGCCTGTGCACATTCTGTAAGTAACACAAAGCTTGGTTTTAAGAGGTCTTTATGGAGATGTGTCTTTTGTTTTCTTGTATTTCATTTACATGTAAAGTGAAGTAAGCTGTTCCTAATTGGTAAAATGTAGCTACAGTTTAAGAACATCATGGTCCTACACAAATCTAGAGAAATACCCTATCTACTTTGTAAATATAAATTGGAACATCTTTAACTATTTAGATGACAAAATTAAGAAACTAAAAATCTTCTTCAAATGTCTTAAAAACAATGCCTGTTTTTTTTTAAGGTTTGCATGTGTTTTTTTGTGAAAAACAACACTGAACTTTCAAAAGTCCCATTAAACACCCACAGAGAGACCAGAAGTGACCAAAGCAGCCTTTGCTAATGGTGTCATGCTTTGACTTGAAGATGACCTCCTGTTGTCATCAGGGTAAGATTATACAAGATGGGAAGGAAAGGTTGCATTTCTAGGCAGCTCAATTTGTTGTACACTTAACATTCCTGTTTAGCATTCTATTGGTTCTTTTTGCTGTTTTTACATAGGAACAGTTTGAATTTTGAGCAAAACATCCCTTAAAATAATTATAAACCCAAAACTCAACAAATTTTGTCAGTACCAAAGATATTGTTTCTAAGAAAACTGATGTATTTTATTACTTAAACAGATTTTCAAATTAAGGCATTGAACGTCTTGCTTCCAATTTTACTTATGTAGCTTGTCCTATAATCAAAAAAAACAAGGTTTGCAGTTAAATTCAGATGTAACATGCAATCTGCCTATACTTAACAATTCACCAGAGGGCTTCAATTCCTATTATGTTACCAACGATGTGAAATAGGATTTGTTTAAGAACCTATGACTATATGGAATTTGATAGCACGTCACTGATGCTGAACTAAAAAAAACAAATTAATTAAAATTAGTATTTTAAACTAGAGATGAGACTGACATGCAGCAATCTGCATGTCCTCCATTCCATCCAATTAATTTTGGTGACATTAAGTATGAAAATGTATTTGGAACATACCTAGTTCTAACTAGTGCTTAATACAGATACCAAAAGCTAAATGCTCCTAGAAAGTTGTAACATCACAATCCTTGTCATTTACCCACCAGACAGAATTTTCCCATCAGGCTTCACATTCTTCTCTGAAGGCTGATCTTCTGCTGCTTCTGTGCTTTTTCCAACCCTTCTCTGCCTTATGGTTGTCATGACGTCAGTCACTTTAATTCATTATTTTTCAGCCTGACTCCTAAATGGACACAAACAAGCAATGTATCCGTCTACTAAAACACCCACTTAATATGAGGTATCAAAAAACACTGTATTTTACTGCCATTATAGACTTTGACTTACAGAACTGCACTGTACTTGCAGTGCATCTTACAAAACGGCATGATTTACAAGGTTTTTAGAACACAATGCAAATGAAAGCATAAAAACCATTATCTTAAATTTGTAAATCATTAAGGTCACAATTTTACATATTCTTGTCCAAGTTTTCAGAACAATTCATTATTTTGACTGCCCTCGCCTTGACTCAAAATGCACACCAGGCTCCAGTTCTTTGAAAAAGTTTAAGGCCTTCAAAGAAAAATTTAGTCCTTTTAGGTTATTTCAGTTGAGGACCTAAAATAGAAAGCCAATGTTTTAAATCTTGGCTTTCAGGAAACCCTGAGAAAGGGGGGCGTAAGTTGCAAAAATTATGCCAGAGAACATGTGTTATAAAAAAAAACAAACTAGAGAGACAGCATTAAAAATATCCTTAACGTTTTGTACTATTAAAGTATCATAAAATCTGAGAATAACAAAAAAGAAGAGCAGACAGTTCTTCCGCTGTCAGCTGCCAGGTGTCCTCTGCTGNCTAGAGAGACAGCATTAAAAATATCCTTAACGTTTTGTACTATTAAAGTATCATAAAATCTGAGAATAACAAAAAAGAAGAGCAGACAGTTCTTCCGCTGTCAGCTGCATCTTGAAATCAATTGATGTCCCATCTTAAATGCAAAAATCTGCTACCATTCCTAGCGTACAAACACTGATATTTATGTTACCACTGCTGTAACTGACTGGCAACGGTAATGCCGCAAACGCACAACTTTGTTGCTTTAAAGCTCTTAGAGTGGGTTAGCTTTATCGCTTTCCCGCATGCCTGGGAAAACACTGGGAGAGAAATGCCTGAGCATATATGCAAGTTCTCTTTAAATTCCGGTTTGTAGAAATTCTATAAATTAAGCAACACAGGCAAGAGAGTTACAGGTCATCGTAACTACGCTCGCTCTTTGCATTTCCAATCTCAGCCAGCTGTGCTCCTTGCCTTACGCCGCAGGGAACGGTTTCGCCCGGCACCCTCAGGGAAAGCCTCGACAGGACGCCGGGAAGGGAAAGACCCGCCTTCGTCCGCACAGCTGCCTAAGGTGAGGTGCGGCGAGGCAAGGTTCTAGGGCTGTGGACCAGGCTCGGGGAGTACGAATGAGAGCCCGGGCAGAGGCCCTCGATCGCGGCGGGACGTCGTAGTGGAGACAGGAGCGGCTACGAGCAAGAGCTCCTGAGGCTCCGCGGCCCGACGGAGAGAGGGAAATAGCGGCAGGCTGGCTGGAGAAAACCAGGAAAGGGAGGCTGGAGGGTAGCATCTCCCTCAGTAGCCGGGGCGGGCCCACAGGGGCGCGGACAGCTCCGCACAGCGCCGCCTTGCCGCCCTCAGCAGCGCGGCTCCCTGCGGCCTGCGCGGCCCGGCCCGGTGCGGCCTGCTTGGCAGGGGCTCCGCCATCCACCCGTCTCCACCCCTTCCCCTCCGCATCCACCCTGGCGGGGCCGATACCTGTCGGCGCTCTGAGGGCCGCGGGCCGCTGCAGCGGTGCGGCGGCTGTTTCTGCCGGTGCTGCCTACGCGGAACCGCCCGGGCCCGCCGCGAGGAGGTGAAAGGGCGGGGGGGNTGGCCGGTCTCAGGCGGAGCGAAGGGGTTGCGGCAGCCGGGACGCGGAGCTCGGCGCGGGCAGAGGCGCACCAGCGGGCAGGCAATCCGCCGCCGCCGGACCGGGGAAGCCCGCGCGGGGAGGAGCTGCGGGGCCTGGGGGGGGGGCGGGCTGAGAATCGGGGACTAGCTGCGGCTGGGGCGGCCTGTCCGCGCCTTGCGGTGAGGTGCGGGGTGGCACCTTTCTCTGTAAGGTTTGCAGGGGCTTTGGGCTCCTGCTGCTGGCGGATTTTGTGAGAAAAGGTGCCGGGCGGACGAGGTCGTTGGCGAAAGCAGAGATAGGCAAAGTCGCCTCAGTCTGAAACTTGTTCCTCTCCACCCCGAAAGGAGTTTTTAAAAGTTTGAATTTCAAGAGACGGACTTGCAGTGGGCAAGGGCAAGCGCCTTCCACGGGCTGCCCCGCACTGGGAAAATGAGGTCAGCACGGCTGGCGATGATGATGAGCGGCTCAGTCCCGTGAAGCGGTTCCTACGCCTCCTGCGGGGTGTCCCCATGGGCGGTTCGGTGTCGTGTGTGTCGTGTCCGTTTCCCGCC
>VWZE01009452.1:130131-157895 GCA_013396675.1 Eubucco bourcierii
CCCCCTCCTTTTTTTTTTTTCTTTCACTCCATAACATTGGTTCATTGGCAAAGCTGGTATTCTGAACAAAAAGCAACATGAAATTAATTGAAAACATGCTCAGCAATGTCAAGCAAATTGTGGTAATGATCATTCTGATCATTCAGAGCTTTGCTACTACTGACATTGGAAGTAGAAAAAAATTTCAGCGTGTCTTTGTAAATGTACTTTTTAGAACGATTATTTTCTCTTCTCTGACTAATCTCTTCAAAGTTAAAAAGAATGTTACAACAATTCATTTTACAACAAACAGCCTAGCCATAGCTCTTACTTTTTGAGTGGTGAGGCAGGTGGCACATTTTTGGGGCATGCTTAAACTAAGGATATGGAAACTGAAGAATTACAAGCTTTACAACAAACATTTACCTTATCACTATCATGGCCACATCATATATGTCAGGTGCTTGTTAGAATTAGCATATTGTATACATATCATACTAGCAATTTTACAGTCCTAAAGGAAGAAAAATATGCCTTCAGCATAGGTGTTTTTATGTAAAGGAGGTCAGATAATGTATATAAATTTCCTAAAAAGGGAATAGTGTGGGAGATGTTTCCTACAATGGGGATTCATTACCTGTGAAGAGTCCAATGTGAAGTAAAATCTGCACAAAAAGTGGTGAAAAGTGTTTATAAAACATTAAAAACTTTAGCAGTATGGTAGCTATCCATGTTCTCTGTAGAACCAGAACTGGGGTAGACGCTGTCTTGAGTAAATGACAGGCTGTGTAGTGTGGTTGCCAATAGACCATAGTACTCAGAAGAGGGGAGTTAACAGTCAATTCTTCTGTTTTTTTATGACACCATGCATTCATGTAATATATTTCTATGTGAAACTGTAAATTCACTTCCTTTCTACTATTTGTTTTCTCTTGGATTGTCACGTTTAGTACTGTAGAGAGATCTGATGTGAACTAGAAATACATGAGGACTGAAGTTCTACCTCAGTAAATTTTGAGTTTAAACCTGCAATCATTTTAGTTGCTGTTCAGCAGCCACGCAATGTGGTGCAAGCACAGCTTTCTAGGTTACCTCTTTTTTCCACTTTTAAAGTTTGTCAAGTGACTGAAATTTTTCTCGTGGCATCTTATACCAGTTTTGAGGCTTTTTAGCTAGCTAAGTCATCAGTATTAACAGTGCTTCACTCTGAGAGGCTCAGTATGAGAGCTTTTTTCTAAATATGCCTAGAAGGGACCGCACAAAAAAAACCCAGGAGTATGGTGCACTACCTTTTGTGCAGTAATTCTGACTGTAAATATCTGCCAGATATAGGGCAGAATGATCCAAATTCCACTGCTGTGTGGAAGGGCTCTAACCCATTTTGTCCTAATTCCAGGAGTGTTACATCCGTCAAATGTTAGATCAGTGCAGTTCTATCACAACAAGCCACTTGTCCAGTCCCATTTCTGCAAGAGCTGCAGTGTTCACTAGCAAGCTCTGCCCTTTCTGCTGGCAGCAGCAGCCCCACTCTGGGATGGCCACCACTGGTCTGGAGGGAATGTGTTTGGCAAGATGTGCTTCATAAGAGATAAGGTGTCTTGGGATACCATTTGGATCAACCATTGACATTATCTATGGGGGAAAGTAACAACTTCTGATGAGTCTGTATTCTAGTTTATGAAGCTGAAGCGAGCAAGGCATTTTAGTTTAATGAACAGGATAACATCTAGATGCCACATTCTAGTAGAGTCTTTCCCCCCAGGTTCTGTGTGACAGACAATGTGAAAGTCAACTGTTTATGTAAATGTAAACCATGACGGTAGAGCACCAAGTACTACTTTCTTTTTCCTGGCCAGCAACAGTAACTAACTTACACATTTTTTTTTCTCTCTGTTTTTTTTTTTTTCCCCTGAAAAAGATGGAAGAACTCCAGAAAAGCCACAAAATAAGCTGTATGTTTAAAATTAGGTTTTAAGGTATGTTTTAGATTATGTGATGGATAAGCAAGAGTCAATCACTTACCTGGAAAAAAAAAAACCTGTAAAGTTTTCACTCCATTTGAATCAGAGAAAAAAAATCATAGCTAGCTTCACTATGAATTTTGAAAGTGCAGTTCTGTCCTTCAGCATTGTCCCATCATAACTGCATTGAGGCTCACAAGTACTTTGACTTAATGGTCTGCTATTTCATCACTACAATTAATTTTATCAAACTTGTATTAGTAATATTAGAACTGTAAAAACTTAAGAGTGAGAAATGGCAGTAAAGTATTGCAAATACTTTTTGGTTTAAACAGATTCCTCTCTCTGAACACTGGTTCAGTGAATTTTCCATTCCATTTCATATTGCATATGGGTCAAATAAAAGTGACTAAGCTGTTTAACAAAAAAAGTTTATTACCAAAATACAATATTAAAGTCAATACATGACAAACTCCTGTAAAGCAAAATAAATTATTCTAGCATTGTACAGTATTTCAGAAGGTAGTTAAAGTAGTACTACAGACTTTGCTTCATAGTTCCAAACAGTTGTCTATCAGGAACACAATCCTAGAGAGAGCTTAAGGCATGCAGCTTAATGTGCTGGATAATTTTATAAAATGAAGGTAATCCTATTTAATAAGGTACAGTGTCAGAATTAACTGCAGTCTTTACATGTCAGTTTTCTAGATTTTTTTTTTTTTTAATACTTTGGCTATAAAAGCAGTGCCATAGTGTTACAATACCTTTTCTTAAAAAAATACATGTACCCATGTCCATGAATATCAAATGCAAATGCAAATTTCTATTAAATATATCTTAACAAATGTTACTTTGAGCACCAACTGTACATTTTTCTCAACGATTAAATAAGTGCTTCTGAAAGAAGAAAATACAATAACTCTGACTGAACCCCACTCTTTTTCCAGGCCAAGTATAACTCGGGAAGATGAAATATGCACCTGTTTAGTCTGGTATGAATGAAGTTTTCTCTTTAGTAGAAGTATAGGCATTTAAACAGAAGTTGCAAGTTACAGTTCATATCACAGAATTAAGTCTAATTTAAACAAGCAGGAAGTGACCAGCTGATCATCTGACAGTGCTGTGACAGAAGACCTGAAAATATTTTAAAAGCTTAAAGAAAGAGGAAGACTACAGTGTTGGTGACATTGAAATGTGCTTAAAACCCCTTACGTAACACGCAGCCAAGCCAGCCATACACTTTCTAAAGCAGATAACCTGAGGAGTAACTTGCTTTCATAAAAACTAAGGCTATACTTCATGTGCAGAACTTCTGATACAAGTCCATGGGAATTGTGAGTGAGCAACTAATGGCAAGCAGCATGGAGACAGTAGAAACTAAATCTCTGTGCATATAGGAAAGCATTATTTGTTAGCATCTGATGGGCCTGATACAGTTTTGAGAGGCAATTAACTTTTTACTATTGTATAGGAACACATGGTCAAAAAGAAAAAAGCAACAAGACGGCAAGGAACAACTGCAAATAGATGCATCCTCCTCAGCAATCTCCCTACAATGAATCCTGGTGTATTAATACAGCAAATGTGGCTTGCACATATATCAAAACTGTTACTTTGGATTCAAAGTTACTTGTTTTTTAAGTCTTGGTTCACTGCTATTTTCTTCTGAATGCAAGTTTTTTACCTTTTATCTTTCACTAGCTGAGAAACTTTAATTATCCTTTTACACAAATGTAACAATGTGATGTGGCAAAATGTTGTTTCTGGGAATGCTGACTGCTACTTTAGCATTGCTACAGATTTTGTACCTTCAGTCCTTTCAACAAATGGGATCTCTAAATGAGAAAGTTGAGATATATTCCAGAAAAGTGTATTAATTTTCACATGAATTCTATATTGAAGAAGGTAAAACATTGCTGTCAATAAGACAGTATGAATATCCCACTAAAAGATTACCATCTGTGAATTTGAGATCATGTAAATAAACTATGCAAAATCCATCTATAGGAATATGAAAAATAACTTTTAACCAAAAATAACGTATACTTACTTCACATATGTACT
Source organism: Eubucco bourcierii (assembly GCA_013396675.1). Taxonomy (NCBI): domain Eukaryota; kingdom Metazoa; phylum Chordata; class Aves; order Piciformes; family Ramphastidae; genus Eubucco; species Eubucco bourcierii. Next base: position 134,136 of record VWZE01009452.1, read on the forward strand.
TAAAATATCTCAAATATCTGACACAAAAATACTTTGCCATTATATCCTGACCAGTTATTACAGTAAAATGTGTATTTTCTGCTATCAAATTTATAAAGCGAATAATAGATAGTTAACCCAAAAAACAAGTCAAATTGAGGAAATAACTCGAAAACAAAAATCAACAAACTTACTTGGAATCTTAGTGCCTTTACTCTGGCCTTCAGATTTTGTGTTGCTTTATACAGCTGTAACAAGACTTGTTTTTATTTCTTGTTTGCCACTTTGATTCAGTGATAGCGCAATAGAATGTACACTACATATGACACCTTCTTGGATTTACAGTTGTAGCTTATTTCTGCTAGCAGATATGTATAAATAAACTAACCATAAAATACTGTTTTTCTAAGAGTAAGTCAGTTTTTAAGTAATGAGCTACTAAAAATCAGGTAACTGCATCCCCATGTCAGGAGCGAGGCATGCTTCTGTGCATCTGCCATTCATCAAAAGCAGAAATACATGGCAGAACTAGAAGTTTTAAACCTGGCTGCTAAAGGGCTTCTTTGGAAGTGTTACTACTTGACTTGATTTAAGCATATATTTCAAATAATTCAAGTAGCCATCTTTATAAATAGCCTTGATGAAATTGCCAGGTAATTAGCAAGTACAGCAATATCTCAAACTGATACGTAGATGCGTTGTCTTCTACTGCAAACTGCTGTAACTGTCAACCCCCTCCCCCCAAACCAACAAACAAAGCCTCAAAACAAAAGCACTGTAATTTTACAAGCTAAAGGATTTAAAAGGGAGCAACTTCTATCGGTTCCTCAGAAAAAAAAGTAATCCCTAATTCCCTTTAGGAATCCACTTTATATCCACCAGTAAAATGCATTCTACAAGTGACTGGATACAGTTTTTGCTTAAAATATTGTTTGCCTATTTTTAAAAAAAATATAACTTTGTCTAGGATGATTACTCCATCTTTCAGTGAATTATTTCTATGGTTACAGCAGATGGGAAATTTAGACAGCCAGTGGAATTTCAACAAACTCCAGAGCACATATGCATTTCTCAGTATCCCACTTTGTACTTACCTACATCTTTAAGGAATCTATGGAGATTTAATCTCTTTGTGACAATTGCTATTAATATCTTGTTCTCATTAAAAAACAATGCTCATACATACTGCAAAGTAATCGCCACAAATTAAAAGTGACATATGATATGCCTTTTTTTTTTTTAATAGTTCTGCTGAGTGTGTCAAGAGAACCATTAAGAAACAGCAGGTCATTATTATAAGGGATCTTTTATACACTATCAGTTCAAAGATAGCAGCTTTTCAGTTAGGATCTAACCAGACAAATAGTAATTAGCAAAATACTTCTAGATTCCTCAGATCCTGCTCCTCTAAATGGATAGAAAAGACAGCAGTCTTTGTTGATGAACAACCTGGAATTTGTAAGGCCCTAGAAATAGATTGGGAAAAATACAATGCCTGTGTGTGTATGCAGGCACGCACATGGCCTCTTCCAACTCCCCTTTCCCTGCTTTACAGAATCCAGGCAGTGGGGTTTATGAGATCAGTTTTTATCTGGTTTGTTACCAGTTTCGAAAAAGAGGGTAAAGAAGTTCTTTGCTGAAATACTTAGAAAACAGCATAGAAGGAGGAAGAATAAAAGCTCTTCAATTGAGACAAAGCTTTCATACCTTTGGGTTTTAACTTACTGTACTAATTACTGCATTATTACAGACTAGTACCTGGCAATAGAAAAAAAAAATTCAACAATCCTGCATTCTTGGCACCATATAGAGAAACAGCAGGTTAAAACAGACCATTCTATTCTCCACTCCTTATATTTATCTCCTAAATGATTCATCGGTCCCCAGTTAAAATATTGTACTCCTACTGAAACAAGGACTCAGGATAACAAATCAAGTTTTTCTTGCAGCTCTCTTTAGCAAGTTTTTCAGGCAAAAATTAGCAAAGAAAGAAAATAATCACTCTAGGAAACCCTTTCTGTAACTTACTGCTTCACTTAGTTTGTGCTCTGAGTTGCGCTGTGGTCCTTATTAAGAATGATGTTTATGATTTCGCCCTCATGTTCTTTCATATGATCAAGCAGATTTTCTTTGTTGGTAGACTCAAAACCACAAATGCAGCAGCAGAAGAGAAGAACACAGTATTCTGTGCCAAGATGGGGTAGAGCAGAATTCTTTTCTAAACTGCATGAGGTATTCATCAAGTTAGGTTTTGCATTTTCATCAGAACCTGAAATTTCATTTGTAGTCTGGTTAATAGACTCTGTAAATGACACCAAATTGTCTGAACTTCCCAGTACAGGTACTGTACTTTCTTCTGTGCCTTCTAATAGGGTTTTATCAGGAAGCTGTCCTTGAAACCTGAAATAGTAACAAAAACAAACAAACAAAAAATCAAAACATACAGCTGTTGCTTTTTGACAGGACCTTTATTTTGGGTAAGAGATGGGTCTTTGGAAAATTCTAGGTGATAGGGCTTGAAAGTAAATCAGACTTACCTGCTACTTTGCGAAATTGCATCATTAATAGCTTTGTTCACTTGTTCATAGTTATAATTTTGGTCACTTGCATGTTTCCACATGTGGGACTTCAGGGATGGAGGATGGCTGCATACATATCCACAGAGAGAACATCTAGAGAAAAAAATGTGGAGGAAAAAGTAAAACATGTAAAAGTTAATTTTTATTAGTAGTAAAGGATTAGCAAGTAGAGAGGTACATGTTGATCCTCTTCCCAGTTCCACTTTTCAGTTTTATAACTAGGTTGTTAGTTTGCAACATTTCATCCTGAAATTTAAGACTATTTTTAGTGTCTGAGAAATTTAAATTTTTTCCAACTTCTTAAACAGCTGAATTAAAGTTATTAAAGTTTTATCTCTTCGGCCTGTTAAAACTGTTGGAGTATTGCAAAAATGTAATAGTTCTGATGACTGCAGAAACAGAGTACATCAGTGTGGTAATGAGCTCTCTTTGCCATTGCTCTGAATCAAGCAGGAGCTGTGTAATTAGCACTGATAGTTTTAATTAATAAAGTCTTTCCTGCTGTAGCACATATTATTTTATTTAAGGATCACAAAATTGTTGAAGTTGACCTTTTGAGATGACCTAGCCCAATCCACCTGCTCAAGCAGTATCAGCCATAACAGGCGGCTGCAGAGAGCAGCTAGTCAGATTTTCAATGTATTTGCAGATTGAGATGCAGACAGTTGGCAGTTTTGTTCACAGAGGGTTCAACTCCAGGTACCATAAGACTAAATTTTCTATTTCCCTATAAGACACTGTCTTACACAACAAAGAACAAAACCTTTAAGAATAGATCCTATTTACATACAGATGTAGCGTATATTTAGAGATGCAACTCAAGACTGATCAAATTCTTGGACTTTTTTTATATCTGAACATACACTAGAGGAGTTTTGTTACAATTGTGTTCTAAGATGACAAATGAGTCATCTTAGCATGAAGGAGATGAATGATATTGTGTGACATCACTCCAGAACTGAACAGTACTAATGGCAAAGATGACATAGCTCTTTGTCTTTGGACAAGGAAGCTACTTTGCTTAGCCAGCTGCTACTTTGGAAGTCTTCAGTTTGTCAAATCACATGGAAAAGACCAGGATCACTATTTTTTAGAAATCAAAAGTGACCTAGTTCTATTACCTTATAGCATCTCAGTCTATGACATTCCTCAGTGACAGCAAGATGTCTTCTGCTCAAGCAGTATGTTACACTATGATAAGTCTGCTAAAATTATTACTATACTAGTAATTCTCATTTTTTTTAAAGACCTGGAAGCACATAAACCAGTGTTACATGTTACAATTCAATAAGGTTTTACCATTTATCCTAATGACAGTAGCATATAGTCCTTAAATGACTTGCAAATAATCATAATAATCCAGAAACTATTTTTGCTCAGCAGAAGACTGTGGAGAGCAGCAAAAATGGTGATCACAAGTTAGCTGAAGGCATGGTACATTGACTTGCCTATGCAGCAAGATAATTCTGTCCTGCTGAGTAACAACAGATATGTCCTTCTAGCTCACTTTTCTCTATTACTTGAACTGGAATGTTCTATGCTATTTTTGTTCTAATTTGAAGCCTTATAAAGAAAATGGATGCTTTCCAATATAGGCAAGTTCACTCTCAGGTTGAGAATTTTAATGTTTCTAATAAGACTGTTAGAAAACAACAGGATCATTAAAAGCAAGATAAAAGGTAGACCTTACAGTTAATTTACAGATAAAATTAGATCAAAATTATTTTTTGTTGGAACACAAAGGTCAGCAAATAATCTCTACTTCACTAGTCTTATTATATGTACTTTCTTTTTTTGCACCACTAACACAGCTTGGTCAGTGGGTTGGTAACACAGCAAATGAAGCTGTGTTCAGGTTTGTTTTATCCTTCTTTTAACTGCAGTCTCTTTTTTTTGAAGTACAGTAATTTACTCAGGTGATTTACTAATCGGATGATAAGCCAAATGCTGTTGACTGCTTTAGCATACAGTTCAAATGAAAGTCACAGAAACTCAACAGCTTTTAGCCTGATGCACTACAGTTTACAATCATATAGTTAATATATAGTTACAATATATGCAAGACATTTCCAGAGAAACAAAACTATTTTATCACTGAGTTTAGTAGTATGACCCTTTCAATTCTGTAGCATGATTTGACTACTGTTTAACCTATGTTGAATTATTAACCTTTACTGTTCAAGTGTGTCCTAAATTGATCTACTGAGGAAACAATTATCTTACAGCTTTTGACAGATTATTTCCTTGGGGATAAAGGGACGGAAGCGTGGAGGTTTTCAGGGATCTTTGGTAATACTGCGAGTACTCAGCAATACTGCATGATGACAGTGAAGCAAATAGAGCTTAGCACTACTAGGAACATTTTGGGGAAAACATGCAGTGGAAGAACTTTGAAGTTATAGAAGCAGACTTTCTTGAGAAGAAACCCTTATGTGGATTTCTTTGGATTCTTTATTTGGATTCTTCCTATTGCTCTTAAAAATCTTACACTAAGTGATGTTCAGAATATTCATGATTTTCTTTTCCTGCTTTTTTTTTTTTTTTTGGTAGCACATTAGTAGTGAGCAATTACACGTATTTGTCCTAGCTTTTTCATATATATTTATGTAACACAGATATGAATGGAGCACACCTCACTTAAACATAATGATTATTCATACTAAGTAAGTAGGCCAGTGTGATTCCGAATTGGATTCTAACCAGTGAGGACTGTGCCTGGACTAAGATATTAATCAAAGTCAGGGAACATTCCTGGGTACTGGAATTTAACGATCTATAATGTTAATTTTTAGAAGTGCCCCTGGCATGGCTTTGGCACGTGCATTCTTCCAAACAACTTCAGGCACGCTTTCGTAATTCACACGGTCCAGAAACTACTCGCAATAGGCAGTTTATATGCAACTGCTCCATTCAGGAAAGGAAAAGCTGAATACCGTACCAGAGGGAGGTTGTGGACATGTTTAATTATCTACCATAAACATCACTGTGAATACATCAAGTCTCTTTCTACCTCTCAGAAGAAACAAACAACCCCCCCCAAACCAAACAAGAACGAAAAAAAAAAGCTACTGGAACAAAAAACGAATCTAGGAAGTAGAAGAACAGAAGCTGAACTCTGCTTTGTATTTTAACGTAACATATTCACTACTATGACAGCTTTTTGCCCAATTAGAACTGTTACATACTTGTACTGTTCCATTAGCTGCACTGCCTGATGCTCCTGGGGGTGGCGCCTCATATGGCATTTCAAGCTATTCATATTTGTGGTGGCGAAGTCACATACTCGACATCTGAAGAGACAACAACAAGTAAACTAAATCTGATAATTAACTGCTAGCACTATTCCAGAAATAAATATCTGTGAGAAATATCTGGAAAGACTACAGTTAAAGACTAACAATATTTACAGAAGTGATGACATTAACTTTTAGTTTTTGGACCGTGAGAATCTTTTGCAGCCCAAAAAAGCCTCCTCCACCTTTCAGCAAGAACCACTAGACATATGGACTATGTTCCTTTCTGGACATCAACCTTGTGTGCCTCTCCTCAAGTTGGTAAGCCTCACAAAGCATAAGGGAGATGTCCAGATGCTTGTCTATGTTTATAAAAAGGCAGAATATGTCTCTTAAGAGCTTTAGGGAACACAGTGTAGCTAAAAGCGAGTCTTGTTCCTCAAGAATATGTGCTCTACTTAATGCAACAGCCATGTTTCTCATGACATTTTAAAAGCCAAACTATCTATTTAGTAATAAAATGTTGCAGCTTCACAATGTTATATCTGAAATAGAAGTAAGGGACAAGATCAATACATTTAGATTCAAGTGCCTAAGACGAGTGTGTCACATTGTGCTGTTTACATTTTAATTTCTTTATTTCTGCAAAATAGCTTTTTATAAAACCAGTACATAAACCAGTCTGGAGCTAGACTTAGATCAATGGATCACACAAAATACTATACTATTCATAAATATCAATGTTACCATAGGAACTTCCAGTATATAACATACTGAAACAGAAATCATTAAGCTCAGCTAAAACTCTACCTATTTGTTACTACTTTAGTCGATTCTTTTTTTTTTTCTTTTGGGGAAATAGTAAAATGCCCAATATTCACTAAGTCAGGTCTACAGAGACTGCAGAATACTTACTTACCTTGAGACTACTCACTTTATTTTTGAAAGGACTTAATTATACAATATTAAAATCCAGAAGGTATCAAATCTTCAAATATGCATCACTGGAGGCTATATATACAGTTTGATTTCCAGCAATTTTTGTCAAACAAATAAAATAAGTTTGCAGCTATAAAAGTGGCAACAATGTAGTAGGTTGTAATCTGATAATAAGAAAGGCTTGATAAATACATGTTTTAGAATAAGAAATACCATAAATACTGGATATTTATGGGTTTTTAGGCTGTGGCTTAAGTATCCTGGCAGGTCTGCAGATTTGTCTAAGGCTTTAATGAAAAAAGTAAGAAAAGCAAGCCAGATCAGCAGATTTAAATTTACTATGCAGCATTCTACATCACCAATAGAAAAAATTTTCAATAGTTCCTAAATCAAAAAGGCTGGCTAACACCAGAAAACTATCATATATAAGACACTGCAGTGTCTGCTGTTCCAGCTCCACTAAGTAAGAAGTGATGGCAATACGAAAGCTCCTGAGGAGGAAAAAAAAAAAATCTATTTGTATTCCATATTTGCTCTTAGAGCAAACATCTTGCATTTTTTTTTTGCTAATGTTATGGGATATCATTGGAATGCACAAATCAAAATACAAAACATGTCTTCTGGGTTTGTTTATCCAAAAGAGAAAGTCCCTGATTGAGCTCAAGATTTCAAAGTGTAGAGTTTCCAGAATTTGTATTGAAAGATAGAAGTATATTACCTCAACAATTCTGTTAACTCAGATTTATTTTCTAGCCACTAGAGAGGGACAGAGATCCACACTGGATGAGAATAGATTGAATCTGCAGGAATTTATGCACCAACCAAGAAAAAAATGCAACCTTTATTTTTCTGCTGGGGATCTGAGCTGTAGCATTACATGTGATGTTAGGTATCAAAGTTTCTGCATAAATTTATATAACATCCTTGTTGAAAAGTGATAAAATCTGAGCCTAAGTATGTTAATATTGATTAAAACCTGTGAAAAAGATGAGAGGATTAGTGACAAAACAAAAGGCAGAATTTTGCCACATGCTGTAGAAATCAACATACAAAGTAGCAATATGACCATGGTAAACCAACCACAAGGCACTAGCCAGCAATAACAGAGACACTTACCTGTATGGCTTATCTGAGTTGTGAATTCGTCTGTGATTTCGTACACCAACGTAAGTTGTGCTTGTGTAGTCACACACATCACATCTGTATAGTTTCTGAACTGAAGACTTACTTCCTATGTGAGACAAAATCCATTATTTTAGAGAGTTGCATTCAGCATTTTAAGAAGTTCTCAGATGATAATTTCTGCATGACTGAATTAAGAAACGTGAATTAATGTTTTGAAGTAACACTTTTATACATCTATAAATATTTAATACTTTCAAAGTATTTGGAGCAAACTGGCAATGGACATAGAGATTATAATAGTATCGTTTCCTCTGGACTCACCCTACCATCTACTGAAATCATGGTAATTTTAGGAAAACACATTCTTTCTCTCTAAGCAGACACTTCATACTTCAGTTGGGTTAAAATCCTGTGTTACAGTAAAAGGTGATAAAATGTGGTAAGTGCTGAACCTAGCAGCTTCAATGGTTTGCAGAATTTATCAAATCAAAGAAGATGATGTGCACTGAAAAAGTACAAGTTTCCAACTGGCAAACACAGAAAAGCAAAAGATCTCCCAAAGCATCTTTTTTTATTTTTTTTTTTTTACCAACCACATACGTTCATGGTTTCAGAAGAATATGAAATGACAAAAGAACCCAATCAGATGTGTTAGGAAATAATCTGAAACTTCTCAAACTACTAAAAAGCAATTGTAACAAAAATATTTCTTTCCTTTCTAGAATGAAAGACTGTTGAAAAATTAATGGTTTCAGAGACAAAGGCTAATAACTAATTTACCTTAGGAAAATGTGTGCCTGTAAGTGCCAGTTTGAGTATTTTTGAGATATAAACATGCTGACTTAAACAGTGCCATTCCTGCTCTCTCACTGAATAATGAAACTGATTTGGGTTAACATACTAATATTGGGGAAGAGGGATGGTATTTTTGACACAGGTCATTCTCCCATTCCAGTCTATCATGCAGCCTTAATGCAGCCCCTAAATGACAGAACAGCATGAAACAAAGCAACATCAAGGCTGGACCTGTTCAAAGCAGCACTACTGTCAAAAGAAACATCAAACTAAACCCAAAGAATTTTCTTTCTGCATCTAACCTCTTTACTAGCCTATGTAATTCTACCATCCCTCCCTTGTTTTTCTTCTTCAACTGCAAGTAAGGTGCTTGAGTTCATTTTATCCTTACACCAAATTGTTACTAGCTGGCTGAACAAGTCAAGCCATTACACTCAGTAATGTACTTGGACTTTGAAGAAACTCTGATAGACATCCTTGGAGAATTGCTCCAGTGGGTAAAGATTCATTACTAAAATACATCCCCAAACCAAAACAGATATACAATCCAATAAATAATGTGTGGAATACAAAGTAAAGCTCAAATCTTGTAAGAACAAACTTCAGAAAAGAATTTCAGTTTCCAAAATATTGAACAGATTTTGTAAATATAATTTGTCCTGGAGTTTCCTCTTGATGATGCTGTGCTCCAATAATCCAGAGTGAATCCTTTTGTTATCAAAGCAACAATTAAGAATTTTTACTGTTAGACTCTTTTTTAAGAAGACACTGCAGAATAATCAGCAGAATGAGTCATCCAAAACAGAAGTTCAACTTTTCACTTCCATTCTTTTCCCCCCACAGGTGGGCAATGATGTCAAAACAAGTCTTAGATAAATTATCCTGAGGGATATAGTCACACAAATAACTTAAACAGTAAGGGAAAATCACTACTAGTTAAACTTTCACTCCAAATGCTGCCACTTTCAGTTCAAGATGCAAAGCAATTAGTTAGGACTGATAGCCCCAGAGGGTTATTGTGAAGAATATATAGTATATCATATAAAATAAAATAGCAACCTGACAACTGCCTAAAAAATAAAATTTGAGTAATTCTGCATGTACCAAGATAACAGAAAAAGTATTTTATATTTTTCCCTTTAAAACATAATACAGTGCTCATGCATTCTTATATAGTAAAACAGAACATGTAGTCTTTGCAAGCCAACCTTAAAGCAAAGTATATAATAATTTTGCTCATACAGTAAAATATATTAGTTTTCTTTAATGTAAATTATCAAAACAATCTTAATTATATTGTTTGAGATTTTGGAACTTTTATTTCCACAATTATTCTTTTAGGAATGTTGAAGACTTCACAGGAATACAAAGACATTTACTGGGATGCAGATCTATGTGAGAGCAGGAGTTGTGTGAAGGTTAAGCTATCGAATGCTCTACTTCAGTGGAGTTTCCATCTTAAATTCTGCAGCTTTAGAATAAACTGCTTCCAAATGCATTTTCTGTTACGAATTTAGTTATTTTATTGGGAAGGCAGCTTAAGACTAAGAGTATCTAATGAGATTTTTAAAGCATTATGCAAACATTATCTACAACATAGTTATAAGTGGCTAACCACCCAGCAGAGCTCACTTAGGAGCAATTATTTACACCAATCACTATATTTATTCCTTCCACAAAACACACATAAATGATAATACATCATATAATCTCTCACTGGTGCAAAGCAGCAGTTCTGTCTCCCACCCCCACCACTGGCATATTACTTGTGGGTTTCAGGCCTTTTTAAGCTTTCTGTATAGAGGATATAAGGTCTCTTAAAAGTGAACGTGGAAATGACGGATCTTTGTTCTAGCAGCAGTAACAGGTGCTCCTGTAATGGTGCTTATTACCCTATTCCTTCATTATTAGACATTTACAATCCAAACGTATCCAGTGTCATAATGCTCCCTTTCAATTTATTGTACAACCATGATGAATAAAAAGACTTTTAGGACTATTTCATAAATAAGAAATGAAACTGTTCCAGCTCAGGCATCTTTCACATAAACAGATGCTATGCCATAAACTTCTTTGTTTTGCGTTGTTTTATAGGGATGACATCTGTTTGACAAGAGACTGCTGTACTGCAGTGGTGTTGCAATTTGATTATAAATTGGTTCTGAAATAATTTAAGCTTTCCACGGTATGAGTTAATAAAACTTTAAAAGGAAAATGGTTTTCATTCAAGCCACATTACTAAATTTCATGTGAGGTAAACAATCAATTAAAGTGCATGACTGTAACACTTTTATAATATGAGAAAAAAAATATTAAAAAAAAGTCTCTAAAGTAATTAAACTGAAAGCAGGCACTTTTCTTGAATAGGGACTCTTCTTTCATGGAAGTGAAGTTATAAGATCAGGATATAAACTCTAAACCCACTTTATTAAAATATACTGTTTTCAAAAGCTTATAGGTACTATGATTTTCAGTCACCTGTCCCAGGTTGGGAACTATAAGGTTAAAAAGAGTCCTGTGGGGACTGGAAGATTGTTATTCAATCCCATAATTCTGCTATCTCTTCATAAGCTCACGGCAAGGCCAGCTCGTTCTCCTTTCCTCCCCCTCCAGCCCTGCGCCAGGCAGGAGCTCCCTTATCAGGATAAACATGTAAGGATAGGCCTTGTTTGGGGCCTCCAGAGGCTGTGCTTAGGCCTCTGGAGGATGGCAGTGGCATGGGGGGGAGGAAGGGAGCACTGGGGATTGTAGATTTAGCTTTGGGTTGGGGGAAAATTCAGGGGGTTTGCTAATGGCTTATGTATCTGCTCTGTAATTTCTGTCTGTAACACTCTCTCCAAATACAATTCTGTTTTTTCTCCAATTCATTTGAGAGCTTCACTCTGTTGGCTCTTTAAACCCACGACAGTCACCTTAACAAGACTTTAGCTCAAATGGTAGAGTGTTCCCCCAAATTTGTTGTGTTTCAGGCTTTGCAAAGTATCTTTTCCTGTATCATGGTATCTTTAAAAATACTGATTTAAAACATTGTCACTAATAATAGTCCAAGTTGTGCTCATAGATGTTTGTAACCAGCTAAACTAATATTGTTTTTCTTCCTAACACTTCCATTAAAATATTTATGCTATTTCTTCTGAAGAAAGAAACCTGATACTTAATGAGGAACCTTCCCACTACCAGCAGACCCTTGCTAGCCCTCTTCCTGTCTCCACTGCCTTCAGATTCGCTCTCTTGAATTTGGGTCTTACGGGTGTAACACACACTACAGTCCCTGAATTTCAATGCCTTCTGCATTGATGAGAGTGAAAAGGAGTTGGGAAGAGTCATTTTATCTGAGGCTGATAAGGTAATTAACTTTTAAATTTCCAACTCATATACTGAAAGCCAGAAATGGAGGCAGTGTGAGCTAAGAGAACAAAAGTCAAGAGGTAACGATCTCATTCTACCCTGACATCTACCATACTGCTTTGGACAAATCATTAATGGTTCAAGTCATCCACCCTAGCTCATGCTACAGCAATATCAGAGATTATTATCAAATTTATCAGCTGTAGAAGTGAAGCCAGAAATTTCATATGCAATTTAAATATTGTTATAGTGCATATTTTCATATCTAAATAAAAAAAAGAGATCATAGTTAGGACAGAAAAGAGTTATGTTTATAAAATGGAAATAGAATCATAGAATCATAGAATGGTAAGGTTGGAAGGGACCTCAAGGATCATCTAGTTCCAACCCCCTGCCATAGGCAGGGACACCTCCCACTAGTACAGCTCACTCAAGGCCTCATCCAATCTGGCCTTGAACACATCCAGGGAGGGAGCATCCACAACCTCCCTGGGCAACCTGTTCCAGTGCCTCACCACCCTTACTGTAAAGAACTTCCTCCTAACATCTAGTCTAAATCTCCCCTCTGCCAGTTTAAGCCCATTGCCCCTTGTCCTGTCATTGCAGGACCTTGTAAATAATCCTTCCCCAGCCTTCCTGTAGGCCCCCTTCAGATACTGGAAGGCTACTATCAGGTCCCCTCGAAGCCTTCTCTTTTCCAGGCTGAAGAGCCCCAACTCTCTCAGCCTGTCCTCGTAGGAGAGCTGCTCCAGCCCTCTGATCATCTTTGTGGCCCTCCTCTGGACCCGCTCCAACACTTCCATGTCCTTCCTGTGCTGAGGGTTCCAGAACTGCACACAGTACTCCAGGTGGGGTCTGATGAGAGCAGAGTAAAGGGGCAGAATCCCCTCCCTTGCCCTGCTGGCCACGCTTCTCTTGATGCAGCCTAGGACTCGGTTGGCTGTCTGGGCTGCATGTGCACACTGCAGGCTCATGTTGAGCTTTTCATCAACCCAGACTCCAAGGTCCTTTTCCTCAGGGCTGCTCTCCAGCCATTCACCACCCAGCCTGTATTTGTGCTTGGGATTGTATATAAATACTTCAACTCACATTTTTTCAGAAGTGAATATAATTACTAGCACTTTTCCACGGAGCTCTAAAATTGCCAAGTACTAATAATTACAGTGTTGTCTGAAGAATAAAAATGCTGCAAATATTTTCAGTAACTTCAACTCACCGAAGACGAGGATGCATTCAAGTTGCAAGATACTGAGGCTCCAGGATAATCAAAGGATTTTAACACCACATTTTCTCCTAAACTTTAAAATGTGGCTACTTTCCCCCTGATTTCACTACTTTAACATATCCAGGTTTTGTCTGGGTTTTGTTGTTATTTTTAAACCAAACACTATTAGACTATAAGCAGATACACAGTTAAACATTTAGAAAACGTACATCTACTGTTACCCTGGCAACTATTACAGATATAGGCTGCATTTTTAGAATGCCTCATATTTGCCTCTTTAGAGGTAAAATAATTCACTCATGTTGGACATTACTGTAATTAAACAGAAATTTCTAGGCGCAGAATGAACGTTACTGTACATATATATCCTGACAGCAAGTTACCACAGTGAGTGTAAAAAAAAAAGGCTTTCTTTTGTTTGCCTTAGGTGATTTTGAAAATACTGTAGCTGCTGAAGGAAGGAAAAAAAGATCTTTTTTTCTTAAAAATTCAGAATAATACTTCATACCAGTTGTTTTTCATAAGAAGAAATACAAGGGTTAAGAATGCTTTACTACCAATAAATGGCAGTAAAATACCTGCAAACCAACTATGGTTAAGTTTTGGCCACTGAAAATCACATGCATTTAAGGCTATGTACAGGCATGAGAACATTTCAGCATGAACAAGATTTAAACCACTTTTACATAAAGATATAGCAAACAGAAGTAATGAGTGAGTGTAATTTCAAGTGTAATCATAAGCACTACCTTCTCTTTCATCTGCTTCGTTGGAAACTATTAGTTTGTTCGATGTAGCTGTAGAAATGATATCTGGAAGACTGTGTTGTTCTCTTTCATGATTTCGAAGTTGGCTCTGAAAAAAAAGAAATTCCCACATTTAAATGCATACTACAAACATACACTGATCACTTCAAAGGTTGCAATCATTTGTGGCATTGTTACTCAACTTTCAATGACAACTGTTATAAAATGTATATTAATGCATATATATATATAATTAGAAGCAAAACAAAGTACTTAACGTTAATAACGTCAAGGATTGATGAAAGTGACTGACTGAGAGAACTTTATTCATTTAGAAGATAAATTTCTTCCCACATTCCCACAGACGAATAGAAAATATTTCTTCCTCCAAGATTAGTACACTCACTCTAAAGGCAGTATTACATTAGAGGTTAGAGGATGGGTTATGTGAAAATCAATTCAATTTTCATATTGCCTAATGACTTAAGAATATGTTATTCCTGTTTCTACTTGCTTGGGGAGGAGAGGGACAACAGAGCCTTTTGCTACTCTACCTATACATTTTTTCAAACCAGGAGTAAACACCAGTAAATATGAAAAAACTGCACTACTACTGCCTACAGCAATGGATTCTGTATTCTAAAGTACTGAACTGTGTAGGTAGGAACATGCTCACCAGCAAGAATGCTTATAATAATTATAAAACAGGAAGAAGTACATTAGTCTGCTCTGATGTGTAATCTTTCAGATCCAAGATCTACAGAACGAGACCAACACAACAACAAAGGTAAAAAAATACTTTCAGTTTCCAAGTGTTTCATGTTACCCCCAAATGCCATAATTACTTTTGCAAACACTCAGAACTAGTGAGCATGTTAGAGCACTCTTTTAAAGTTTTGACTATGAAGTCCTCAATGCTTCCATTTCTTTCTGTAGTTGTTACATGAGGGCAGAAAAAAACCTGATATTAATATGTCCATAAGAGATGGTTCTGAGAAAATAACTTATGTGAAAAAGCAAGTTTACTTCAGTGGGTAAGCAGAGTAATTCTAGCTGAATTGTCTATTTGAAAGGTGCTGCTGGCAATAATCCCCAGTTGTAATAACAAGAAACCAGGATGCCAGACTGAATTAAGTCAGCAGGAGAGATCACCAGTTATTAAAAAAGTAGCAAAATAAGTTATTTAGCTGTTGTAGATAGGCAGAAGAAAGAACTTTACCTTATAATGAAAGGATTCTTCACATTGCTTGCACTGATACATTCTTGTTTTGCAGTGGTTGATCATGTGGCTCTCTAAGTCCTTACTATTGTCAGCAATATGTTCACAAATAGGACACTGGTACGGCTGCCTCTGACGATGGACTCTCAAGTGCTGTTTTATGTAGCCCTTGTTACCACTGCTGTAGTGACAGAGGCGACAGCGGTAGGGTCGATCTGCGTTAGGTATATATTCTACCAGGTTACCTCCAGAAATGTTTGCATCATTTGCATTTTGGCATTGTGCATTGTCTTGCAATTCTTTCAAAATGTCATCATCTGAAGCATTCTGATCTGTCCTCTCCTTCAGTTTTTCAATGACAGTGAGTAGTGACATACTGATACCCATTTTAATTGGTGCTTCTGATAACTCTGACCTTTCTTTCTCTATCTCAACTATTGTACACTCATTTTGGTTTAAGCTGCTCAACTCCTCTGAGGGATTCTTAAGTGAAGATACTACTTTAGAATGTGCCATGCATGGGCTGTTTGCTTCTCCCTGTCCTGCACCTGCATCCATGGCATCTTCTCCGGTCAGAGTCCTGAAGCTAGACCTTGTTAGTTCTGCAGCTCTGATAGGCATTGTAACAAGAGCTTCTGCAGCTAACGAATGTAGTCTTAAAGACTCTGAATTTGTCCTTCTTCGTGCGGGAGGCACATTTTCATCAGCTGTTACATTTTTACTAGAGCTTGATTCAGTATCTTTCTTCTCGGTATTATTCCATCCTATTATTACTTCTTGAATTTCACCTGAATGATAAACTTCATCACGTTCTTCCTGGGCAGCACTGGACTCCTCTGAGATGAATTTTTTTTCAGTTTCAATGTCAGTGTTCATCAAGAAAGGCTTTTGCAAGACACTTTCTTCAGCACCTGGCAAGCGCTCTACTATTACGTTAACGTGGCCTTTTTTATTTGGACTACAACTGATGATTTTCTGTGCTGATGAAAGTAGGCTATCAGTTATCATATTATCCTGTTCAGTATCTGATACAGTCTCCTCTAAAACCTCTGTCGTAGGTGACTGCACTGCAGACTGATTTAACAACTCTTCCTCTTTTATGTTTGCTCCTACTGGTGATTTACATGACAGTTGCTCAGAATTGCAAATCTGAAGCTGAAGAGAATGTTCACTATGGATATCAAGTTCACTGTTTTCCAAAGAAAGAACAACTGTATCCACATTCTGAGGTGTGTGAGTTACAACTGTCTCTGACAAGTTGGTAGTTTCATTTTCCTCCTCAAAGATAGGATAGGAGCAGTCAACCTCCCCGGCATGTTTCCAGGCATGTGTTTTCAACATTCTTTGCTGACCACAGGTGTACCGACAAATCAAACACCGGTACATGCCATACTGCTCGTAAGTGTACCATTTCCTCCTTCCCATTTCAGGCATATGAGTGGTCTGAGTTGTATCTTTACATTCCAGATTTCCTGTCTGATCAGTCCTTGATTTGACACCTACTTCCAATGGCCCTTGCAAAAATGAACTCGCAACATTTACACATTGCTGCACTTTTGTCTGGATGCTATTTTTACCATCATTCTCATGGTAATTTTGGAAGTGAGATTCAAGTTCTTCTTGGCTTTTGGAAGCAAAATGACATTCTGAGCACATTAATATCACTTCGTTTTTCTGCCCATGTTGCTTTATATGTTCTTGTAGTGTTAAGAGCGAAGGCGACAGAAACTTGCATAGACTACACTGGTAGCACATCACCTTTTTTTTGCTTTGTGGAAGACACTCAGTCACAAAGTAATCTGCTTGTAACTCTTCAGTCTTTTTAGTAGCAATAACAGATAGCTCAATTGTTTTAGCTGGGATTTCACAAAGATCCGTGTCAAAGGACTGTGCAGAAGCATTAGGATGGGAACGTTTTTTCCCTATTAAAAGGCATCTTTGTGACTTCTCACTTTCAACTATTTTGCTTAGTTTCTGGATAACATGGATTAGTGGATCAGTTTTACATTTTCTCTGATCTTCACTACTCTGCAGTGTTGGGCCAATGACTGTTTCAGAAATCAGCACAGCTTCCTGCTCCCCAATATTTGGCATCAATACTGCAACACTGCTTCCTTCTTCCATAATACCTAGGAGAAAGGAGTTTGTAAAAAATTAAAATGTATACCTGCACAGTAACAAAAATACAACTCAGTACTATTTAGATGTCTCCCTCTACTAAATATGGAAGCCTAATGTGACTAACTTCATAAAAACTTCCAGAATAGCTATATAAATAGGCAAGGATTTTGAGCACATAGAGTGGATCGTGTAGATGCTACTAGATAGAGCTGGACAGAATAATTCCAAGAGGGCCTATGACAGCCTGCTTCCAAGCTCTACAGGGCAAGATACATATTTTCCAAGTACAGGCTGATCAGCTTTGTTACAACATTATCTTTTTCTTTATGAGGACTCCACATCTGAATGCTACACCTTTAAATAAAGTGATCAATAGTAATTGGCATATTTCTGTTAAAAAGCCATGAAACGATATGAAGATGCTTTCCCAACACTCTGATTCACTGACGTCTCCTAAATCAAATGACAACTTGCAACGATGAGTTTTTCCTTAAAATGTTAGCAAAAGTAACTCTGGTACATACTTGCATTAGTCATTTTGCTATGACTATATTTAAGACAATTCAAATGTCAAATCATGCTTTTCATGAAAAATGTAATTTTCTAGAAAAGCTACTAATTGTAACATTTTCTATGGTTCCTTAATTGCAGGGAAAATCAATTCAAACTACAGTTATAAAGATTTTTTTTTTCTGTTTAGAGGGGAAACTAAAGGCAGTAGCTATTTCCACTTATATTTCCTTTAAACATGTCTAACCATAAACCACAGGCAATAATGTGGTACTGTTGGACATTAAATTAAAACCCAATATATATAAATTTACATGAAAACATACTTTTTTTGATGTGGGCAAAGCTGTGAGGTGTGGGGTAGAGAAGCTGGACAAAAAGCCTTACAGAGAAATTTGCCTCTAAAAAATGTCCAAAAAGAACTTATTCAAGTTCCACTATACACACACACACATAGTTTAGTCACAGTATATAATTTATATGCTATATTTAAAATTCAGAACAGAAAGAGAGGCCAGATTGGCATCATGTGGGGGTTTTGTTTTGTTTGTTTTTCAAGACACAGGCCAAACTAGAACTTTTAAAAGTCGTTCTAAAGACCAAAAAAATCCACTCTTTTCTACTTACTGATTTTGTAAGCAGCAATATAATGAACCTCTGTGAGTGGGTTCTGTGGTGCCTCTCTCCCACTACAGAAAATTTCTGGGCAGAACTATTCAAGTTACCTTTATTTGCCACTCAGCTTTACATGTCAGGTTATCATGAGAGCTATCAATACAAAGCAATATTAGTATCATTCTCAACTCATGTTCGTGGATCCAACTGCCAAAGGGTAGCTGTATCTACAATAACTAGAAACCGAAGCTCCTAACTTCTTTGTCTATGTGACTCCTTTTATGTATCTCCAATTGTATAATAACTTAAAGTACTTTAAGTTTAAGATTGAAAACCAACCTATCCAGTTATACAAAAATGCTTAGCTATTTGTTTCATACTAGTGTAATATGGTTAAAAAGCATGATGAAATCTAAACCAATGTGCTTTTTTCCTCTGAAAGCAGATTTAACATTGCATAAAGTACTCAACGGAATAATATGTATTTGAAGTATTTTCGTTTGAAAATTAGCTAAGGAAAATTTTGAGCACATGCTGCTACCCCTTTAAAAACTTTGTAAGCAATGTTGACCAGGCAAGTATTTCCATTACCTCTCTCATCTGAAAGCAGCACGGAAACTAAGAAGAAAGACAGACCATAGAAGAACTATGATGCCACATATTGCTATGTCAAAAATGAAAACAGAGAGAGTACCTTCAGATATATTCGTTTAGGATGCTTGTAGCTGATGTGCAACTATGATATATATGTTATGTCATTCTTTGTTTAAGAGTAAATTTAATGTTTACTGATACAGGTTTTGGTTTTTAGAGGGATGACAAGAATTGTATAAAAACTATCTGGATGTTAATAACTACATCACTTTGACTAAGAACAAAGATGATTCAATCTTCCATGACACAAAACTTCAGCCCAGCAAATGGCTCTACCAGCATGCATCCTTTACATGACCTATAGATATTAAAATACAGGGTCTAGGGGTGACAAAGGGGCCTGAAAGGGCAGATCCGGAGCAGAGGAAAATGCCTGTGCCAAACACCCACACGAGCAGCATGGCATAGACAAGGCGAAATGCCTCCAGGTCTCGGAAAAGCCAACCACCGTTTTGCACAACGATCTGACTCGGAGAAGCCGGTCTGATCACATCGCGGCTGCCCAGGTTTGGGAAAACTTCATCAGCGGGAGCTCTGTGCTGCCAAGTGTCAGAGGAGCCCCTGCCCCGGGACTGCGGCTCGGAGACGTCCGGCCGCGGATCCACGACGCCCTCCAGCAAACCCACCTTGCCTTTCCCTGCCCTCAACGCTCTCTGCCGGCCACACCCGCACCTGCCGCCAATCCCCGGGCGGGCTCCGCTTTATATCGCGCAGGTGCCGGTGGCGGGGCCCTCGAGCAGCGGGCCTGACGCCACAAGGTGGGCAAGAAGCAGCGCACTCCGCTCCAGCAGCTGAACTGCGTAGAGCTGGCCCGCTGGGGAGGTGATGCGGTGAGGAGGGTGGGGGAAGAAGGCGGCCCGAACCGAGCCTGGGGAAGGCTCCGCTGGGGACCGCAACCGCCCGCGGCTCCGCACATGGGCTGCGGCGTGCCGCCCCGGGGCCTCTCTGCCCAACGCCGCGCTTTGCGCCCTACCGCCCACCGCCGCCGGGACGCTGCCGCTTCCCGCTCGCCCCGGCGGAGCCGAGGGCCAGCCCTGCTTTTTACCTGCGTTTTCATGAAGAAAGAAAAATTTTTCCCCTCACCCCGGCCACTGCTTCAAGATGGCGACGATGGAGTCTGTATCACGTGATCGGCGGCGCAAGTCAGGTGACTGGCGGGTGGGCGCTGCGGTCGCGACTGTGGCTCCGCGCCGTTGTCACGGAGACGAGCGTGGGTCGTACCGTGGCCCCACCTCTCCGCGTTCCTGACGGGCAGGGCTCGTCCTCTCGGGCACCGCTGCCCGTGGGGCTGTCAGGGTGCTTGCCTGCCACAGTTCCCTGACCCTTCGCCTCCGCGCTGGCTCCGGCCCTAGGGCCACGCGGAGCACTGTCGCGGTGCGTTTGTGCTCCTGCGGCCCTTTCCACAGACCGCTGCAAAATTGGTGTGGGTGGCTCCGTCGATGCGTTTGTCATTTTACCTTAGATTTCGTCTGAGCAGCGGAGAACCAACAGCAATACCCGTCCACTCACGGTGGCCCGCTGTGGCTGAAACTGGTTTTATTCCAGAGTCTCCACTGGTAACATTTACCTTGAGGCTGCTAGTCTTAGGTGATGAGACTTCTTGCCTTCCTAAGTGAGGAGTTCATCAATATTTCATTTTCCGGGTCCAAGCCAGGCAGCATGATACACTTCAAGCAATGGTGTAGTCTCACAAAAGGTGTTTCTTTTGGCACAGGCACGCCTGTTAAACCCCAAACTAACAAACAGCACAACAACCTCCATGTTTCTGCTCTGAAATGACAAATTGGTTTCCACGTGTAAATTGTAAAGACAGCAAGAAAATTAGTGATTTGAGTTAGCAGGAATATGGAGTTGAAAGTGTGTGCTGCATGTCAGGGGCATCCTTAGAAGCTGCACACCAGAAACATACTGTGAATTTGTGAGATACTTCATATAAACCAAAAAGTCAGGGAATATGTTTCAGAAGTAGTTCATGGCTAAATAATAAGAAATAGAATCTAATGCTCATTTTCAAAAAGAGCCCTGAATTGTATTGATGTGGATGGGTTTATGGTTCAATCTGGGAGACACCTTGTAAATTAATGTTTTGCAAGTTCACTTCCTCCCACGGGTGTTTTGTTAATGATTGTATATTGTTTCATAGAGATAGGAGACACATTTTAAATATTGGCAGATTGGGTATTATTCAAGAGAGAGATTTAGCTATCCTTTCGATGTTATTTCACCACAGAATGTTAGTGGTTGGAAGTGATCTCTAGAGACTGATTCCAACCCCTGCTGCCAAGGCAGGTTCACCTTAAGAAGGTCACACTGGAATACATCCAACAGGTTTTGAATGTCTCCAGAGATGGAGACTCTACCTCTGGAAACCCTGCTCCAGTGCTCTGTCACCCTTAAATTACAGAAGTTTCTCCTTGTCTTTAGGTGGAACTCCTTGTGTTTAAGTTTGTTATCTTTACCCCTTGTCCTGTCACTGGGCACCACTGAAAAAAGACTGATCCCATCCTCCTGACACCCACCCTTGAAGTATTTAAAAGGGTTTATGAGATCCCCCATCAGTCTTCTCAATAGAGAAAGTACAGATATTTAGAGAGAAATTCAGTGTCCATCTTTTTTTCTAAAGCTCCGTTAACTTTTTTTCTAAACAATCAGCAGAAGTTCTTAAGGATTTAAAATACTGAAACCACTTGGATTTAAACTTTTATTATTAAATTAGTATATTACTAGATTATAACTAAATTATTAAATCTTGATCTGTAATTTTATTTTGCTATTTTAATTCCTTGAATGCGAAGCACTGTTTCATTGTGTGAAGTTTTAAGACACTTCAAACAGTTGATGAGATTTTTTTTTTTTCCAAAGAAATTGCTGTGAAGAAAGTGCAAGGATACAATTTTTCTTCTTAACACCAACTAAAATACGTCTCTAAACCCCAAGAAGCTGCACAGTATCAAGGTCAAATGTAGTAGTTATAATAATAGCAGCTTGTTTCAGTTTCTTCTGTCATATTAAATTGAGCCTTTTCGTGAAAGTGTGATGATCTTTCACAGACCTTGTTCCTTTAAAAAACTTAGTTTCCACTTCTATATTAGTCATAGTTTAATTAACCAGTTACCTGACTTGAACCATTCTGATAGATAAAGAAGTCTTGCTCTCCTTTTTCCAATCAAAATATGCTAGCATCTGGTAACGTCTGGATTAAAAATACTCTGTTGTGATGAGTAATGGGCTCCATACACTCTGTTGTTGACCTCCATTGTAATTAAAACTGGACTAAGTTAAAGATTTCATTCTCTGTGTAAGTATGATTGTAGAACAAAGATTTAGATTTTACACTTCTACGTTAATTTGAAAGGTTTCTTAGTTCATGAAGTTATTTTTGTATTTTTCATTTTCATTGCTTTCAAGTTGAAGGAGACATGAGAAACCAAATGAAATTTGGATAAGGCAGCTATTCCTTCAGTGGTAGAGATGGCTTACTTGTATTGAGCATAATAAGTTCAGAATGTTGATGTTTTTGTAAAACTTCATACAAAATTGCTTCCTAATTACTGTAAATACGTACAGAATGTCAGTGGCATAAGTTTTATGGCGAACATTATAAGCTTAATTTAAAAGAGCAATACATAGTCTAGAAACATCAAGTAAATTTAGAGCAGTGATGCTACCTTCAAGTAAACACATGTGAAGTATACACACTTTCTGTAAGCTTTTAAAATAAGAAAAATTTGCATGTAGTAACTTGCCTGTGAGGTGTCTTGTTTATTCTTTGTGGCCTCAGTCTCAAACTCTTTTCAGTCATCAGGATTAATGATTAGGTTTATTTTCATTAATGACTTGTACAGCAATGAGTTATATAGTTGTCAATAAAAAATTCAATATAGCCCATGAGTTTTCTACACTTTGTGCCTGGCTCTTCCAAGAGCATTCCAAAAGCTTTATAATTTCCACATTAGTATAATGTATTATATAAATGAGGTCCCTGATCTTCTGAGTGAATATTAAATAAATTGCTTCACAGCTTTAAGTCCAACAGAAATGAATCTTGCATTGAGCACTGGTTGGAATGGAGGCCTCAGCTTTTGCAGTGACAAAGACTACTGCATGTGCACTTTGAATGGCAAGTAAAGAAACTGTTTTTATTTTGTATTTTGCTTAAGTTTTAGGTCTTGGAAACCTTGAGGTGACCTTTATGTGTCATACTGTAGATCCACCATACAAAAGTGAAACTCGCAGTAGCATTGCCACCCTCTTAGCAAATAGACATTTTTCTGCTGTCTTATAGACTAGCTGCAGCATATGAACCTGCAATTTACTCATGCTCAGACAATCTCTTTCATATTGTCTATGTCTGCATATTAAGCTTATCTACACTATTTCTGGGGGGGGAAATGAAAAAGTGCAGACTGCATAAGATAAATGGATTTTTGCAGAAAAATTGAAATTTTGTCAGTTTCTCAGAAACTAGAGGGAAAATTTAGATATGTTTACATAGGTGCATATCTAATAACTACTTTGATTAATCTGCCTCCCCTCCTACACAGACTGGAAGGAAAGTAACACAAAGAAACCCAACTCGGGGTTGAGATAAAGAGTTTTACTGTAACTGAGGTAATACAATGCGCAATTATCTTGGCCTGTTTGCAGAAAAGTGCAGCAAAATGCAGAAGCA
>VWZE01009453.1:0-59070 GCA_013396675.1 Eubucco bourcierii
TCTACCAGGGGAGGGATCCTCCCTAACCTGGTACAGATGCCTTATGAAAGGCTTTTTAAAGACTAAAATCTCAGGGAGAATTTTGACATTTTTAATGTCCTGCCAGGCAATATTGCTTGCCTGGGGATTGGCCTTTGAGTAAATTGATGTCAAAAGTAGTGGTTACTTATTCTTTAATCTCCTGGAACATACTTCATCATTTCAAACTGAGATGATAGTACATACTTTCAGTTTTTCAAATCTAAGAGGAATCAGAAAATAGGTTTGAGGGAGGGGGTGCATAGACTGGGAAGTTCCTAGAACCCTGTTGTAATGGGATCAGCAAACGTCAGTGTGATGCACCAGACATAAAAACTTTCAGACTGAGGATCTTAACCTATAAGTGAACCCTCTCTGTTGGATTCTAGAGCCTGTGGTGAAGCCCCTTTTTTACAACTTCAGCTTCTCGCTCAATTATAAGTGTAGAGCATAAGAGAAAAATTGCTTTTCTGGTAGTCCATACTTTCAGAAGGTGTACAGAAATGCCCTTAATTATTTAGTGGTTCTTTTTGCCTTTTTAAAGGTTACTTTTTTTTTTTTTTTAATGTATTTTAATAAAACATCTTATCTTCTAAAAGAGCTGCAGATTTCTTAGGCATCCAGTCTGATTGCTGCAGATAATAAGTGCATAGAGCAGATTGAAACTGTGCTTTCAAAATCGAGTTTGGC
This sequence comes from Eubucco bourcierii, assembly GCA_013396675.1. Taxonomy (NCBI): domain Eukaryota; kingdom Metazoa; phylum Chordata; class Aves; order Piciformes; family Ramphastidae; genus Eubucco; species Eubucco bourcierii. The sequence continues at coordinate 709 of VWZE01009453.1, forward strand.
GTGGGTCAGTTCAAAGGCGATTTGACAAAAGCAAGTCATAGAAGCTAATATACTTTTTCTGAAAACTTTGATGCAATTTCCTGTGACAAAAAAGTGCCCTCACTCAAAGCTCCAGGGAATGAATGGCAGGAGATTTACTGTAAATATGAAACTTATTTATAACCCTTTCCCCTTGGGAAATAAACTTTAGAAAATGCAATGTCAGCACGTGTGTAGGAATGCACTACAGTCCCCATTAGGTCAGCCAGCACTGACAACTGCAGTTCATTTTCTGTTTCACAGGGATAAATGCAAGAGGCAGAGGAACCGAGTGAATTGTTTAACAGTACTCACACAATATAGCTGCCTTTGAGCGGATCACTGTGTTTTTCTTAAAAAATACTCTGAAACTCAAGCAGAATTTTAGTGGAATTGGAGCATGAGAGTTGTGGAAAGAGAATGAGTCTTCAGTTAAGTGGGAAAGCTTCTATTCCAATAGGGTAATGACCCAGAGATTTTATTTTGGCACACAATGCAAGTGTTCCTGGGACTGCGGTGGTAGATTAAGTTGTTACGCAGCTACTGTCATTCAGTTCATTCAGATGCACAAAACCCTCAATGTTGCTTATTGGAGAGTGACTGCACTGAAGTTTCCTAACTAGGTGGAGAGCAGTGCTTTTCTGGATATCTTCTCTTCTGCTGGTAGGTTTTTTAGTTACCTATCTGATAGCCTCAGACTGTCCTCTGTTGTAATCTGCTGATTTTAAGATTACAGTGATGAAAAATGAGGCTGCCTACACAGAGTGCCTCTTTTTCAGCTACAGCTACCCTGACCAGGAGTGGTAGTTAGGGGTGCTTTGAGCACCATAGTCTGTATTCACATTACCTCACTACCTGTTCACAAAACTGTTTTTTTTGGTTTTGGTTTTTTTTCCACTTTGTTTTACTGTTTCTTGGCCTTCTGGTTGACTGCCCTACTGTGCTGGATCACTGGGATCATCACTGCTTTCTTCAGCTCACTCAGCCCCATTGCCTTTGGTGTTGCTCAGTGTTAGCACTTCACAGCAGTCCCTTCCTGCATCAGGGTTCTTTTAGAAGTGCTTGTGATTCTCCCTGCTGAACGTGAAGTAAATGTGACTTTCCATGTGCAAAGGCAAACACATGTCCCAGTCTGCTAAAGGGTACCTACTCCTAGTTGAAGTTACTGAAATTTTTTTTTTTTTTTTTAATCAGGATGTTGATAGTGGCTCAGTCTGAGTCTTCCTGAGACCACAGGCATTTCTTGTTGATTTGGTGGGACTGCTGTGTCCACATGAAGTGCTGGTTTATTGCTTCCTTCAGGAAATAATTCATCCAAGTGTATGTGTCTTAGCCTGCAATAGCTGCTTCCTAATGTTCTTCTGAAGGTATGGGACGCAACTGTGAAGTCTTGTTACTTAGCTACATGTCTTTTCTTCAGTTTACCTTATTTAATTACTTTTTCTTTTAATAATCTATAGCTTCAGCTGACTTCATATAAAGATGTTTCTTATTCTTGGTCACCACTGAACTCTGCATTTCTAACAAAGGCTGAACTTCTGACCCAATTGATGTTAGTGAGGGAATTCCTATTGATTTGCTTGAAGCCAGACTTTAACCTCTAGCAACCAAATGCAAAAGCTGTTCAGCTACTACTGTTTTTTTATACTGTTTCAGTATTTATTTCCACCCATTTCTACTCCATGTTCCCATTTTGTTTGTTTTGTTGTTTGCTGCTACATTTTTTTTAAGAGAGGGCTGATATTGTTTCCTTTTGAAGAAGCACTACAGATGAATACAGAGCTAAAAAATATGTCCCTAACAGAATGGGACTCACTATCTTGCTTTTTGTGCCATTGTGGAAAGCTTTCCCCTTATTCTGTATGGCCATAGCATCTCTTTTTCTTCAAAAAAATCTTGAAATGAAGACTCTGAAATTACCTTCCTAAGCAAATGTAGGATTGTATTTTCATCCTATTGGCCTTCTATGTTGTGTTGATGTTTTCAGAGAGTAGAAAGAGTGTCCACAACATAGAGAAACTGAATCTGAGCACTTGTCTTCCACCAAAAATGTTTCTTTGATTGCTTCATTTGTGATCACAACCTATTGTGACAGACATAGAGAAACCAATGATCAATATCAGTAACTGGACAGCATCAACTGTTGGGCATGGATTTATGTGGTGTTAACTGACTTGCAGATAGGTACTGAATTCTTTATCCTTCCCCTATATCCAAGATTCACTTAACAAATGGTATATAGAATCACAGAATGGTAGGGGTTAGAAAGGACTTCCAGAGTTCATTTAGTCCAACCCTTCTGTTAAAACAGGTTTGCCTCGATCAGGTTGCACAGGGACACATCCAGATGGGTTTTGAAAGTCTTCAGAGGAGACTCCACAACCTCTCTGGACAACCAGTGCTCCATTACCCTCAAAGAGGAAAGACTGATGGAGCATATTACAATTCTGCTTCTGTCCTTTACTTTCCTTGAAGTTTTTTTCCCTTCTGCTCTTGATACCTAGTATGGTATGGTGTACTTCCCCTGTTCCAGCTGTATGATTGGCAGGTGTAACCAGAATCAGCAAGATTTTCTCCTGTGGATAACAGGTCCTGAACAACCTGTGAATGAGTGTGAGAGTACTGCTTGTGACAGCTGAGACCTGGATTTTCTGGATAATTAAGCAGGAACTCTGAAGGGTCACTTCATAAATCTGATAATAAAATATTATATTCTTTAAGAATTTTTTTTGTTCTGCATATTAGATGCACTACACTTTAAGACTACCATTTATTTTAGCAGTGAATCATCTTTTTATCTCAGAGCAGTGTTTTCCTTAAGTAGTTTTGGTTTATTTCTGTGAGAGTAGTATCGTTCTGAATGTGTGGTTCTTCTTAGATATTATTCTTTGTATATTCTCTGACTTCACATTTCTTACCACAGTTTTTTGCAATGTGCTTAGAGGTCTCCAGAACTGCACAAGTTAGATTTTTTTTTTTTTTTTTTTTTTAACAAGGATTTCACTCTAAGTAACAAAGTAGCTTTAAGGGGATGTGGAGGGCTTAGTTCACAATTTACCTAAGTTTGTGAACCACCTTGACTGAGCAAAGGCAACGATCCAGGTGCTTGCATTGGATCTAAGTTGCACGTGATAGGCAAACTGCACAGCCACCTGCCTGCCTGCCTGCCTGAGGAGCACATGCTAGCATGCAGCCCGCTCCTGTAGCAAGGGACTCAACCTGCAAAACTGCGTGTGAAGAAGGCCAGCTCTTAGAAGAGTTCACCTAGGCTGCAGGCTTTCTGTGTCTGTTGGCAGACTGAGAAATTCTGAATAGCCAGCTGTTCAGAAGGTGTTTTGTTTTTTTTTTTAATTTGTAAATGTTTAAAATAGTCCATTACTTTGGCATACTGATGCATGCAGTGTATCATGAGAATTCCAGCAGTTACATTAAATGCAATTACTCCACAAAAGATAGACTGTTATTCCTCTTAATCTCTTTATTATTGCTGGATTCCTCAGTGTTTATGTATCTCTCTCTCACTTTCTACTGTTAAATGTATTAAATTGTTTGACAGCATTTTCACTCTTGCAGAGGTAAGCTTAGTGCATGCTGCTTCTGTTATCGAGAAGGGTGTATATTTTTGGATAATGTCTTTTGTAGTTCACAAATTTATCCCCTGAGGGAAGGATTCATTTTTATGTGCTGCACCACGTAAAGACATACGTTCATTTTAGGCAGATTGTCTGGCAACAGCAAGGTAAGAACATACATAAAACATGTCGGATGCCAAAGGTTGCAGTCTACTTTCTTTGTTAGGAACTGGGTATGTGGAATACAGTGTGTGTGCAAATGAATGTAATTTTAGTGAAAGGCACCGAACTGGTTCTGTGCAAAAATTTTAAAATGCTCTTCTAGGTGAAGTAGCCTGAGCTCAGCAAGAGGAAGGCCTTTTCTGTCATCTTCTAGCTCAAGCAATAAAAGAGGAGAGATCAGACCTCTGTTTTGAAATGGCAGCTGAAGATGCAGGTTAACTGTAAACAGATGCACTTTGTGGAGCCTTTGGGAGTAAAGCAAAGCACTTCATAACACCAGAAAAAAAGGGTGTGTTGAAAAAAGTAGAGAACAAAGTCATGGAGAAGATGGCCTTTTTGAAAATAACGTGTTTCTTATCCACTATATATGGAATGGGTGCAAGCAGTGTATCCCATACTCCTAAAATCACACTAGCAAGGCTGAACACACAGCAATACACAATAAGTAAGGATTTATACACAGGTGGACCGTACCTGGGACATGTAGATACCTGCATGCCTGTCGGGTTTGCGTAGTATGTCACATCCATGCAGTCTCTAAGAGCAGACTGGAGATGAAGCGCATTGTACTTCTGGACAGACTTCAGTGCAAACACAGGAAAGAGGTTCTTACTCAGCTTCAGAATTCTGATGTGTTAGTCTTATTCTTTGAATTTCTCTAATTTCTGTTTCTTGTTTGCGACCTGTTAGCCAAGAGGCTGTTCTTTGAATTCCATGAAATCTGCCATTAAGGTCATCCCTTTGTTAGTCTTTCTTTTCTGTTAAAGGCATATGATCTTGTTATTTTATTTCTGTTGCTGATGTTTTCAGCCACAGCTGTAAGTTCATCACCCGAATTAAAGCTTGCTAATTCTCCTATGTTTTACTGCCAGCCTTGGGATTTTTATTTTTTTTTTTTTTGCCTTTGGGTTGTTTTTCTGATTTTGTATCCCACTATGTAAAGTGACTTGATGTGAACATTAATGAACAAGTTAGCTGAGTGATCCATAGTGAATTTACTATAGATTTTCCACTGTCACAGAAGATCTGAAATCTTTGGTTTCTGCACTTAATTATGAATTGCTGGTCACAGAGGTCAAGCGGTATCGTCCAAGAACAGAAAATACTGAACTAAATAGGCAGGGCAGATTGTTTGGATTCCTTTTTCAATACTTATACTGGGTCATCTAGGAAGGCCAAAAAAATAGGTGGTGTAATTTCCATCGCTTCACTCAGTTTTCAGGGTCCAGCGGTAAATACTGCACAAGAACAGAGATGCAGGGAATAGATGCTATCATTTGTCCTTTTGTTGCAGGCTCTAGCTGTATGCAAACATCATTGGTGAATATTGATGTTTGTGATGGTTTGGGAGTTCCCCATCCCCCCCACACTTTGTAAAATGACCCAGACTAGAACTCAGCCAGCTGGAAGTTAAGGACTGAAGCTCTATTTACAGCTCAGCACAATGTACAAGCAGAGATAGACACTATAGACAGGAATGGTTACAGACATAGACAAGTTAAAGGGAATACAGAAACACAACTCCCCTCCCAGAAATCAGAGACCCCAGGATGGACTCCCAACCACCCTTCCACCTTCTCCCCACCCCTGTACCTTACCCCAAGGTTTGCCTTACGCACAAGGTGAATTAGGAGGATCGGCCAGAGGGGTTAGAAGGAAAGTGGTTAGTGAAAATTAATCAGCAGAGGAGCCAGAGCCAGAAGCTGTTAGAGTGCCCCAGACGCTGTTCTCTCAGAAGGAGACAGAGACTCACTTATCTATATTTTGGTTATTTTTCCCAAAACAATTTTCAGCAAGCCTATGAGTGCAGTAGACATCATGATGTTTTCCTTTCACAGCCTATAGTGTAATTTTCTCTATTAAAATATTCCAATTAGCCTCAAACCAGCACAATGTTTCATCACATGTTATGGACAAAAATTTGAAATGAGCAAAGTTTTACAAGTTTTTCATGCACTGGCTTTATAAACTGTGCTAAATAGGAAGACAGAGGGAAATGGGAGGACTCTTCGAGGGCAGGTGTCTGCTTGTAGATGTCTGAATTGACAAGGCAGAGTTCTCATGCAAGAGTAACCAAGGAATGGTGGCAGAAGGGAAAATGAACTAGCAACGTTAAGGACATGAGAAAGAAAGCAAATGTGAGTTGAAGCAACTGCTGACAAAATGAGGCAACTCACAAAGAGGAAGACAGAAAAAGAAACAAAAGTTGGAAGTGGAGATTCAAACAGTTGCAAGTGAATCCAGAGTTCAGAGAAATGTGTTGCTGTAAGAATGGGTAGCAATTATTCTGGTTTTCAGCCATTTCCCTGTTTCTGCCTTCCTTTTTTTCCCTCCATAGAGCCGGTCTCTGATGGGGATCTCAGGGCTGCAGATGGCAGTGAATGGGTCAGGAGAAGTTTTTTTTTCTTATCTAGGTTGCTGGGTTTTTAAAATACTTGACAGGTGGTTCTAGTTGAGCAAGATGATTTTGAAAGGCAAGAGTCCATTATCCCGTACAGAAAGTAAAGTGACACTTTCATTAAGTAGTGATAATTGTATAATCCATGCTGACAGATGTTGCATTTGTCTTGACCTTTTATTCAAGTGCAAAGACTAATGCTTTTGGAAGAAGGAAGGAGAGCTTGTTTGGAGCTGTAATTATGAGATTAGTATGTGACTTACTATGCAGTGGGAACATACTAGAAAAAAAATCCCCAAAAACCTTTATCTATTGGGTAGTGACAGCACCACAATAGAAATTTAGCCTTGCCATTTCCATGTCAGTGTTAATTTGTGAACAGTTGGTAAAAGATGGCAGAATAATGTTCCAGTGATGGATATTGTGTGAAAAGTGAGGGTGTTTTTGTTTGCCTCTGAAACTAATTTTCATCTAGTTAATGGTTCTGTCCTTCAGTAATTGCGTCTGCCACTAAAATCTTACCTATTCTATCCTGTCCTGTAAAGCCATCCTTCCGTGGCTTTACAGCTCTTTTCTATCTTACTGACTTGAGAACACACAGCATCCTTAATGTATCCTAGCATAGGAAATACCAGCAAACACTGGCTCTGTTTAATGGCTTCCACGGTGTTGGTTTTTTTTCTGAAGGATAGCTGTTTATTATTTTACTTGTAAAAAAGAATTAGACAGCACAGCTAGACTTCATTAACAGTATTACTTAGAGGTGTTTCTGTTACTGTTTAGTGATTTAAAAAAAAAAATAAATCACTTTTTGTTCCTTTACAGGAGCTTGCAGAAAGCACTGTATGTTCCTTCAGCAGAAATGCTGCTTGAGTGGTCATAGTTAACTGGAAATTGATGTCACACAGTGAAGCTCAATTGTTTATCTGTGTTCAGCCCAACACGTTTTAAAGTCTATGTGTATGTAAACTGTGAGGCTTGGAGCAGCTGTTTCAAAAGATGTCTCTGATTAGAAGGCAGGCTAATACAGGGTCAGTTGGTGTCCAAGGGATGAAGCAATTTTATCTGGGTGATGGGGTTACTTGGTAGTTGACAGACCAACCAGACTGGAAAATGTTGTTATCCGCAAGTCTGTGTTGGATCTGGTAGTGGATCTTGCACCTATCATAGGACTCCTCGAAAATATGGCTGAGTTGGTGCTTCTCTTCCTTGTTAGTGTAGGTAGCTCTTTAGAGTACAGACTTTGATCAACCTAGGCTAAGGTCATCTTGAATTTCCTGTTGGTTTTATGGATGTAAAGCTTGATATGGTAAAGGATCTGAGATGTGAAAGAGCACTTACCTGGCTAGGAGTCCTTCAGAAATATCACCAATACTTAAATGTGTGTGTGCATGCACTCTCTAGCTCTTAATTTTCAAAGGGGATAATTTTGAAAGACTGCTTTTTTGTTTAAAAATTATGGCTTTTTCCATAACAACACCAAACAGTTCACAGACATCTGTTGACTGAAATCTCTGATAGGTATGTTTCCAACAATAGATCAATAAAGATAATTTGATCATCTGTCTCTTAGAGCCTTCTGGAACCCACCAGAATAATTTCTAGGAGCAGAAGCAGAAAGGCTAGCTTCCATGGTATCGCTAAGAGGACGTTTGCTCTGCATCATTTACAGTGTTGTGCAAATATAGATCTTGTCCTCCTACCTGTTCATGCTTACTGAATTTTAGCACATCCTATTCAACACAGGTGCCTATATAAGTTCAAGCGTGCTCTCATGCAGGCATCTTCTTCTTCAGCTAGGCAGCAGTATTTGGAGAGCATTGACACAAAGAAACCTGTGCTCTGTTCAATGTTGCCTTTAGGAATTTCAACCAGAAGTGGCAGCTAGGGATGGATTTGAGAATGTCACCTATGTGTAGCTGTGTGTTGCTTCAAGCAGACTTTTCAGCCTTGGATCCCTCCCTTTACTATCAGTTTCCCTTGTTCCACATTAGACTCGCACTGTTTATCTCTCATCCATCCCTAGAAGGCTAAGCGGAGCCTGCAACTCCAGCACCTCACACATATGCAATGCCTCAAGCCTTTGTGCTTGCTAGCTTGTGTTAGTCTCTTCATCATAGCTTGAGAACATGTCCCTTATACCTTTTTCGCTCCTACTTTCTTCTATAGCTTCAATGAACTTTTTTTCTTTTCTGTTGCTATAGTTACCCTGCCTTTGGTGAAATCAGCTAAGTCCTTCTTTTACAGTTTAGCTGTACTGGTTCTTGCAGTAGTCCCACCTGATGTCAGTCTTCACATAAGGATCATTTCTGTATTTTGGGGGGTATTTATGGATTTGCTTGTGTTCCAAGAGCTCTGTTATCTGTGTAACAGAAGCTCACAGTCATCTTTAAAAATCAAACTCAGCCTTGCAGCATGCAAATCTGGCATTTAAGTCCATGGTACTTTATCATAAACTGATCCTTGCTGATTTTTAGTTTGACCATCAGTCAAAACTGATGGGGTATGTGCTCAGACTGCTACATACAGTGTTCTGGAATCCTTTGTATTTGCTTCCTCACCTTTTAAATGCAATTTGTATCTGTCAACTGAGGCACCACCCAGGACCATGTTTAGAGGCAACCAGTGTAGTAAGGAAGGCACAGCCTGCTTTTTCGTAAGCACATGCTAAAGTTTTTTTGCTTTGCTTTCTCTTTTCTCAACATAAAACTTTCAAAGTTGCTCTAGGGATGTGCATTAGGAACAAGTGTCTGGGAGAGCAGGGGTCTTGGAGTATAGGTGTACCATCTAACTTGATGTGGCCTTTAGTCATTGAAAGTCGCTTGAACTGTAACAAACCACAGGTAGCAAGTTTGAAACCAGTGTGCTACATCCAAGCTGATCTAGGAGTAGCAGCAGTTTTGGGAGGGCTGTTTTATGCAGAGCTTCTGATCTCAAGCTATATCTGATTCATCAATACCAATGAGAACTGGAAGAGAGTGCTATCACTTCAGGAATAAACATGAAGGAGTTTGCTTCCCAAAATTCCAGATGAAAAGATGCAAACCTAGAATTTCTTTCCTGACATGGAGTCCACAAGAAAAAAGTAGAAAATTCACCATTTTTTCAAAGGGTTTAAGTCACAAACCAGTTTGCATCTGAACTTCATATACTTGGAAGATCATAGATACTGATCTGTAACCAAATGTTGTGACTTGCCCTGTTGGTAATGTTTGTTCAGGGAAAAAAAATATTTATTGCTGGATTTTGTTTGGAAGAGTTTTTGCGAACCAATTTCTAGGCTCTTCCCAGTGGAATAATCATGTCTAGTTACACTCAGGGCAAACTGATATTCAGAAACCAGGAACTTGTAAAAGATTAAATATATTGGTGAAACCTACAGCTGCTTTTGGTAGGAGATAAGGTGGTCATACTTAACAGGGTCTACACGCTGAAGAATGAGTAACAGATACCATTGTGACTGATTTCAGTTTTGAGAATTGCAGCTTCTGCATTTTCATCTTGCTTATTTCCAGTTTAATTCTGAGTTCCATGTTAAATAGGAAGTTCCTCAGCAACTCCTCTTGCCTCCTGGGATGATATGCCTGTGGTTATCCACAATTATTTCCAGAGATCACTCTAATGCTTTTATTTTTATTTAAGCAAGAGCTTTCAGTTTTAGAAGCAGATGAAGCAAGACTGAGAAATACCCTTTCCAGAATAGAGGCCATCTGAGAAAAGGGCTTTACAGTGTTCATAGGAAAAAAAAAAATCATTGCTATAGCATTTCTCAGCTTGTGCTGCTCTTGTCTATGTGATTTCCTGCAAGGTAATGTTTTGTTAAACAAACAAAGCAATTTAGTGATTATCATAGATCAGGCTGACATCGATAGAAGCAATGTCATAGTTGTAAGACTTTCTCCATGCAATTTTAAAGCACAATCTTTAAAATATCCTCATAACTGTGGTTTGTTACTGCAATGATCCTGTTCTTCCTCTTTCAGAATGAGAAGGAGGCTTTGGGGCATTCAGTAAGCCGTTCCAGTAATATCTCAAAGGTATGTTCCTTGATATAATTCAGTCTTTGGTAAACTTGAGGATACTGGAATTTCTTTCATTTCAAAACTGGGGTGATATACATGACAATGTGACTGACAAAAAGTACTTTGTATGCCTGAATGTCATGATAGTTACTCCTGAAACATTAGAACTCTCTGCCTGGTGTTTTGCAGACTTTCTTTGCAGGTCAAATGAAGTAGAAGCTACAGTAGGTTTTCTCTTTCATGCTGTTAGCCTCCTTAGCTTAGTATGAAAAAGATAAATGACAGGTGCCTGCAATCTTACCTTGGGGGGTGAAAAATCAGTCCAAAAATGTCAATCAAATATGTTCTTTTATCTCTTATCTGATAACAGTGTTTTCTATAAGATATCTATAGCCATGTGTCCTGTAATGTGTATTGGATCTATGGTTAATAATTTTGTCGTCACTTCAATACTAAATTATTCTTAGTCCCATGAAATGCACCGTTTTCAGGCAATCACTATGTAAGTATTTGTAGGTGTTTGCTATTACAGGCCCTGATCTCATAGGGAAATCACAGTGTTCTCCTCATTCTAGTCACACTTCAGTACAACCAATGGACATGTGAGAGACACAATTGTGTTGCCATGTCATTAGGAAAAAGCTATCTTATGTCCAAGATAGCTTATTGCAATACTTACCCTACTCCTACTTCTGCATTACAAGTAAGATTTTTAGTTAGCTGGAATCCTGACAATTTTTGATTACATGAATAGAATTGCCTAAACCTTCATGGAAGCAAGGCTGTGCTGGTTGCCCAGTATTTTTCATGGGATGCATAATCCTCAGCTGTTTGTTGCCATAGTTGATGCTGCTGATAATAATGACTTGTAATGAGAGACTGAGTCATTATGGCTGTGACAAGCTCAAAAGTCCCCTTTTTTTCTGTTTTGGGTACTTCAGGGTATAGGAAGCTATTCATGCCTATCTCCAGCAGAGGAAGCAGTGACTGCACCTAATTTACAATTTATGTGGGCATGGACAACTTTCACTTTGAAGCAGAAAAACAAGATTAGTGGGTGTCTTAAATAATGAGCAGGGCAACTATCCAGTGCATAGCTACTGAACAAGCTGAAGGTGATGTTATCATGGAGTGATGCAGGATTGTAGTTTGCATTTGGCATCAGAAAATACGCATTCATAGAAAGGGGTTTGAAATAAATACTGTGTGAATTTAACTTCTTATCTGTGCTTTTCTGAAATGAGTGTGCCTGTTGTTTCTGGCTCTGGCGCTTTTTTTTTTTTTTTTTTTTTTTTTTTTTTTTTTTTTTTTTTTTAGGGATCCTTAATGGAATTTTCAGGTATCGTTAAGCAGAAGTAGTAATTTTTGTCATGAAGTGTCATTGGACTTTTCCTGAAGTGTCTAAAATTCATCACAGCAAGCCTTTTGGTAGCAGCAGTTTAGTACCGATAGAAAGCTGCACATTTGATTCTTATTTCTTTGAGAACTGGTAATGTGGCAGTGGAATGGGAAGAAACTTGTGTTTTGGATGAGCTTTCTTTGAGAGTACTCACAAGTGAGACATCAATATTTGCATTCATCTTGAAGCACTGAAACATTCAATATGGTTGCTGTGTGTTGCAAAAGCTGAAGTTCTCCGTGGGAGCAAGTCACCTTTGCTAGCTCAATGAGGGAGACTTTTTGGTTACAGTCTTGAGCTTCCCAGAAGTACTGACGTTCTTGCTATTCCTCTGTCACCTATGTGCCTAGTCCATCCATACTCCACAGAGAACTTCTAATAAGAGCAAAAGGTAGAAGTCCCATCTGTGAAATCAGCCCCTGATTATCCTCAACACTGACTTGCACATCCAGGCAGTTAAGTGCTAAGTTGCAGCAGTTTCTGTTGCAATCTGTGGGTGGGTCGGCTGTTGCAAGCAATTTGTAGGACAAACCAAGAAAGGTTGTAGTAGTGGGAGGCTGCATGGAAGCTTAAGTACACAGAAAATTTTTCAGTAGTTCTGAGGATTAATAAGAAAGTGCCTTTTCTTTTTGTGTAGAATAGTGTAACAACCTGGCCACCAAGGAGGATTTAATACATGGAAATGAAAAAGTTTGGAAATACTTGGCTGCCTCTATAGCCCTTTCTGACATCCACAGAGCTTACTGATACCGCATCATTTTAAGAGAAGCTACTTAATCAAAACTGCATTTAATCAATTATGTGCACATTCCCATATATGCTGATGTGTGTGCATGCATCCAAAAATAATTGTCATACTTCCTGCAAGTTTCAGCTGTTATTTTTCCACCCAAATCTAGTTTACAGCACAATAATGTAGCAAATCCACTGCAAATGCTTGGCACTGACGCTTGAGTCAAAGCCTTTCTGGTGCTGGTATGTCATTGTGAACCCGCTGTGATTATTACTGTGTATCTTTCCATTGCTTTCACTTGCACAGTGCAATATGAGTGGGAAGGATTGAGTCAGAACTAAGCCTCTAGCCAAGACAGGATGCTGTGTCCGTCCTTGTGAACAAGGAAAGCAGTACTGTAGGGCTAAAAGTGATCAAGGAGGGATGCAGACAGATGGTGCCACTGAAAATGAGATTGGCTGCTAATGGTAGCACCACCACTCCAGACCCCAAGTGTTGGGGCCAGATGGAGCCATCCCTTGAGAGAAAGGGGCAAAAAGGCAGTTCTCCAAGAGATGCTAAGAGAACCTAAAGAGATGTAGTACATGTGGTCAGGCCAAGAAAAAATAATCACCTGAATACTTGGCTAGGGATGGAGGCCAGAAGCATCAGAAAAAGGAATAGGGAGTAAGATGTAGGAGGATCATCATGTGGTGCTATTAGGTTTTGTGCAGTCTGTTGCACGCTGGGGGATATGGCATTCCTCCAGGCCCTTCTTTGACTTTTTTTTTTCCTTAGTGTGCATATTTCAAATACTTCTTTTCCATTTACTCCACGTGAAACATTTGGATTTCTGTAATCATTCCTTTTGTGTTTTGAAATTAATACTTTAAATGTGTTAAAGGCAGGTTGAATCGATTTAGTCATGGAGCTTGGACATGGCTCAGTTCCCAACTTGCCCTGTTCAAGCACAATGATGCTGATTGAAGCTCCCCCAGTGGGCACAGGGATATGCAACCACATCTCAACTGTTTACTCTAAGCCAGTGTTTTTGCCAAGAAACCACTGTTCACTAGTAAGTGCTTTTGTCATACAAGCCATACAGAGAAATAATAAAGCTTGATAGAAGCTTCGAAATGTACTTTAAACAAACACAGATAGTTACTGAGAACAGTTTAAAAAGAGATTTTTCACAGCAGTGGTAATTCATGCCCTCTGCTCTTTGCTAAAGGAATTGTGCTTACCAGCAGACTAAGCTAGGTCACTAACAAGGCTGACCTGGTAACAGTTGTCCTCAAATTAGTGCAATTGTTTAGATTTGAAATGTTTTATATATCCTGAAACTGATGATGTGATGTATGGAAATATCTTCAGGATATCTGTGTACTGTACCTGACTTCTGGTTGCTCTGAAGGGCTGATTTTAGTGTAGTGGGGAAGCACTCTGTAGTTCTCTTTTCACGGCCCTCTAAAGGGTAGACTTTGAAAATGCTAATACTGGGATCACAGCAAGGAAATAAAAAATGCAGTCCCTAAAAAATTTAAATGTTTTGTCTTTTCTGAAGGCCTGTATAGTTTTATCTTTTGAGCAGAAACACACTGCAAAGCATTAAATTATTATTGGGCTGAATGTCAGCCAGTGCAGGCACAAAGTAGTAGCCTAAGCTTGCCATGAAATTTAAAACCCATTTAGGCTATTCATCAGCTTGGAACAGATTTAGAAAAGCATATGAATACACATATCCGCTGTTGCCTGAAGCTTTGCTGGATTCAGTGAGCATTTGTCCATAGAAAAGCAGTCCAGGTTTTTCAGTCACAGAGCTTAGCTGTCCTGTAGTCTGTCAGCTGACCATGGTTTACTGAAAAGAAATGCTCGGAGGTGTTCTGCTCAGGTGCATGAGCCAGGGCGTAGGAAAAGGGAAGTTGTTTGAAAAAATTAAGTAGTCCCACTGAGCAGAGAGGAAAAGACAGGGAAAAAATTTATAGTGTAAAGATTAAGGTCTGAGCTTTTCCCCACCCACGAGAGTAAGTAATCTCATGCTGGCACAGTCATGTTTGTAAGGACTGTGACAGCCTCTCCCTCTGCTGTGGTAAATCCGCTCTCCTAGGGATGGATTCTTACTTCACGTGGGTATGAGTGCACTCTGTGAAGGAAGAATCTGCAGGAGTTTCCTTTCTTCTTTTGTTCCCTCAGCTCATTCAAGGTAATTTTAAAATTTTTTTTCTAATTAATTTCCCTGCAGAACCTATGCAGTTGTTACTGGGCTTAGTTAACATTACTCCTGTGCTAGACAGGTTGAATTACACTTGGGGAGATTTTGAAAGGATAGATCGCTTGCTTTCTGTAGTGCCTTCAGCTCTGGTATCTCTAGAAAAAGTTCATACCACAATCCTCCTTTAGATTTCTGTAGGAAGAATGAGGAGAAGCTGACTGGCACAGGTTGCCCAGGGAGGTTGTGGTTGCTCGCTCCCTGGAGGTGTTCAAGGCCAGGTTGGATGAGGCCTTGAGTGACCTGTACTAGTGGGAGGTGTCCCTGCCTATGGCAGGGGATTGGATCTAGATGATCTTGAGGTCCCTTCCAACCTTACCATTCTATGATTCTATGATTCTATGACTTCAACTTCACCCCTAGTTTCCTAGGCATAATTATAGTCATAAAGTATAGAGCAAAGTTCTTCAGCAGCTGATTGCTGTTTTTTGTCAAACTGTTACTCAAATAATACGGTGGGTATATCCTGAATATTTTAGGCGCCTCTTTCCCGTATCTTCTTTTTTTCCCCCAATCTTTTAAACTACTCTCCATTGCAATAATGCATCTTAACCCAGCTAAAGACACTTGATTTTGTTATACACTGGAAGTCAAAATGGCACAAGTCTTGTAGAAAGAATTTAACGGAGAAGACCAGAAATAATTTGACACTCTCATATTAGTATTTCAAAACCATCCTGTCATCAGGGTTTATCTGCCCTTCGCAACATCCATTCTGTTTGTAGGTGGGCCTTTCTGACTAGCTCAGGTGTGAAGTTAGAACACTTGGCATGGCTGATTGGTCTCATTGCAGTGCTACATGGGTGTTCTAGTTCAGCTGGAGGCCTCCTTTGGCTTCTATGCACTGAAATAGCCACATCTGTTCCACAGATGAGCTTTGGAGACTTAACAGCTGCAGTGCACTTTAGCAAGAGGCATTAACCAATGTATACATGGGATACAGCACTTGCCGAAAGCATAAAAACACAAATATATTGCATCCCACTGGGTAACCAATCACATCCTGAGCTGCATCAACAGATATGTTGCCAGCAGATCCAGAGAGGTGATTCTGTCACTTTGCTCTGCTCTAGTGAGACCTCACCTGGAGTACTGCATCCAGGTCTGAAGCCCTCAATATTAAGACGACCATGGACCTGATGGAGCGGGTCCAGAGGAGTGCCACAAAAATGATCAAGGGGTTGGAGCACCTCTGCTACAAGGCCAGGCTGAGGGAGCTGGGGTTGTTCAGCCTGGAGAAGAGGAGGCTCAGGTGTGACCTAATAGCAGCCTTCCAGTAACTGAAAGTAGCCTACATGAAGGATTGAGAGAGAGTGTTTACAGAGGCCTGTGGCAATAGAACAAGGGGCAATGTCTTCAAGCTAGAGAAGAACAGATTTAGATTGCATGTTAGGAACAAGTTCTTTACTATGAGGGTGGTGGAACACTGGAACAGGTTGCCCAGGGAGGTGGTTGAGGCCCCATCTGTGGAGATACTCAAGGTGAGGCTTGATGGGGCTTTGGGCCACCTGATCTAGTTGAGGATCATAGAATCATAGAATCATAGAATAGTAAGGTTGGAAGGGACCTCAAGGATCATCTAGTTCCAACCCCCTGCCATAGGCAGGGACACCTCCCACTAGTACAGGTTACTCAAGGCCTCATCCAATCTGGCCTTGAACACATCCAGGGAGGGAGCATCCACAACCTCCCTGGGCAACCTGTTCCAGTGCCTCACCACCCTTACTGTAAAGAACTTCCTCCTAACATCTAGTCTAAATCTCCCCTCTGCCAGTTTAAGCCCATTGCCCCTTGTCCTGTCATTGCAGGACCTTGTAAATAATCCTTCCCCAGCCTTCCTGTAGGCCCCCTTCAGATACTGGAAGGCTACTATCAGGTCCCCTCGAAGCCTTCTCTTCTCCAGGCTGAAGAGCCCCAACTCCCTCAGCCTGTCCTCATAGGAGAGCTGCTCCAGCCCTCTGATCATCTTTGTGGCCCTCCTCTGGACCCGCTCCAACACTTCCATGTCCTTCCTGTGCTGAGGGTTCCAGAACTGCACACAGTACTCCAGGTGGGGTCTGACGAGAGCAGAGTAAAGGGGCAGAATCACCTCCCTTGCTCTGCTGGCCACGCTTCTCTTGATGCAGCCTAGGACTCGGTTGGCTGTCTGGGCTGCATGTGCACACTGCAGGCTCATGTTGAGCTTTTCATCAACCCAGACTCCAAGGTCCTTTTCCTCAGGGCTGCTCTCCAGCCATTCACCACCCAGCCTGTATTTGTGCTTGGGATTGTGCCTACCCAGGTGCAGGACCTTACACTTGGCCTTATTGAATTTCATCAGGTTGGCCTGGGCCCAACTCTCCAGCCTGTCCAGGTCCCTCTGGATGGCATCCCTGCCCTCTAGCAAGTCGACTGTGCCACACAGCTTGGTGTCATCTGCAAACTTGCTGAGGGTGCACTCCATTCCTCTGTCCATGTCACTGACAAAGATGTTAAACAGCACTGGTCCCAGCACTGACCCCTGAGGGACACCACTTGTCACTGGTCTCCAGGTGGACATTGTGCCGTTGATCGCCACTCTCTGGGTTCGACCATCCAGCCAATTCCTTATCCAGCGAGTGGTCCATCCATCAAGTCCATGCTTTTCCAGTTTGGTGACCAGGATGTCATGTGGGACAGAGTCAAATGCTTTACTCAGGTCCAGGTAGATGACATCAGCTGCCTTTCCCTTGTCCACTGTCGCTGTGACTTCATCATAGAAAGCCACTAAATTTGTCAGGCAAGATCTGCCCTTGGTGAAGCCATGCTGGTTCCCACCAATCACCTCTGCTTTGTTTTCCATTTGCCTTAGCAGGACTTTCAGCAGGATCTGCTCCATGATCTTGCCAGGCACAGAGGTGAGGCTGACTGGTCTGTAGTTTCCAGGGTCATTCTTTTTACCCTTCTTGAAGATGGGTGTTATGTTTGCCCTTCTCCAGTCAGCAGGAACTTCACCAGTCTGCCATGACTTTTCAAATATGATGCACAGTGGTTTGGCAACTTCATCTGCCAGTTCCCTCAGGACCCGTGGGTGGATCTCATCAGGCCCCATGGACTTGTGCACATTCAGGTTTCTTAGGAGCTCATAAACATCATCTTCTACTATAGTAGGCAGATTTGCCTGCTCCCAGTCCTCACTTTTACCCTCTGCAACTTGGACATTGTGGTTGGAGCCCTTGCTGTTAAAGACTGAGGCAAAGAAGTCATTGAGCACCTCAGCCTTGTCCATGTCCTTTGTCAGCAGCTCTCCATTTTCCTTCTGTAAGGGTCCCACATTGTCCCTAGTTCTCCTCTTCTCACTAATATACCTGTAGAAGTTCTTCTTGTTCCCTTTAATGTCCCTGGCCAATTTCAATTCGAGCTGTGCCTTAGCTTTCCTTACCACAGCTCTGGCTGCACGAACAGTATCTTTGTATTCATCCCATGTCCCCTGTCCTCGCTTCCATTCTCTATAAGCCTTCTTCTTGCTTTTGAGTGTATCCAGGAGCTCTCTATTCATCCATGCAGGCCTCCTGGCATTCTTACCTGCCTTCCTCTTTTCAGGGATGCATTTTTTCTGAGCCTGAAGAAGGTGATCCTTGATGTCCCTGCTGACTGGAGGGGGGCTGACTAGATGACCTTTGGAGGTCACTTCCAGCCTAGACCATTCTATGATTCTGTGGTAGCTGAAGTCAAATTATATTTGTTCTACACTGACTCAAGAGAAGTGGTGGATCTGTCCCTTAGATTTCGTTGAGGCCTCTCTGCCTGCCTTCAGCCTGGGGTCAGGACTTCTCAGCATAGCAGGCAGAACCAAATTTTGCCACTCTGGACAAGACAGGGCTGGGGCTGTGCCTGTTAAAAGCAAGGGAGATGATTGGGGCAGGAGCGGCACAAGGAAAGTCAGGTTCTCTGGATGTCTTCATAGATGTCCTTACCCTATCTCATAACCACGTTAGTTATGGAGCACCTTGCAGTGGCATTTAGTGCCTTTTTTCACAGAGTCTCCATTGCTGCTGTGTTCTTCCCTAGATCACTGTCTATAGCTAGAACGTGGCAAAGGAATAGGTATGGAGTAGTCGGTCTTGGCTTCTGTGATGTAGACTAAGGTGGGGAGCAGAGGCTGGGCCTTCACTGCCTCTGGAGATAAGTGCCTGCCACATCACTGTCTAGCAGTAGACTTGCCATCTTAATGAAAGTGATCTGTATAAGAGAAATAAAATGACTCTTTGGCAATGAGTTCTTGCAAAACACAGGACGCTCTGATTCTGCCTTTCCCTTCTGCCACATTCATCATTGTGATGAGTCGTTACCAGGACAAACAAATCTGACTCAAACAAAGTTCTCGGTAGCCCATCAGAGCACTGTGATCTCGGTGCTGAAAAAGCAACACAGTGCACAGGGGATTGGGTGTTGTGCTTGAAATATATTTTTTTAGCATAATTTTTTTGACAGCAGATGTGTTTTCCTTCCTGATGGCTACCCTCTAGAGAACTGTAGGCTTCCAAGAATTGCTGCTTTCAAAGCCACTCTGATTACCTAACCCCCAATGCAGAAGGCTATGCTGTGACCCTCCTGAATTGCATTAGACAGGAATGTCAATATACACAACTAACTATTGACTTTTAGACCTGATCTATTTTAGCAACCAGTTGGGCTGTACAGGGCACACAGTGATATTCCTGATACTCCTCCATGCAAAGGACATGAAAGTCCATGGAGATTCAACAAGTAATTTGGTGGTTAAAAAAGGTCCAACTCACACTGTCAAGGCTTAGCCTACCCATCATGTGATAAGCATGCAGAAACCTCCAATGACAAAATGTCCTTTAAAACCTACTGTTGTCACCATCATAAGTAGCCAGTTCAACCAAAAGTGTTGCTACTTTGGAGGCTGCTGCCAGAGCATTAAGGATGCTGTGTGTGCCACAAGCTACAGGGTAGTGAAGGCTTTGGTTGCTTATTTTCTCAGCCTCTTCAGAGCTGAGCAGCATCAGAGCTCCAAGCTCATCGGATCTACCTCTCTGTTGCATTCACCCACCACATTGCCTTTTCTCTGCTCTGTTCTGGCCCAAGGCTGCCAGTGTGTCATCCTTTTTTGTGGCACCTCTGTGATGGTTTGGGAGTTCCCTCCCCCCCCACACTTTGTAAAATGACCCAGACTAGAACTCAGCCAGGTGGAAGTTAAGGACTGAAGCTCTGTTTACAGCTCAGCACAATGTGCAAGCAGAGTTATACACTATAGACAGAAATATTTACAGAAATATACAAGTTAAAGGTAATACAGAAACACAACTCCCCTCCCAGAAATCAGAGACCCCAGGAGGGGCTTCCAACCACCCTTCCACCTTCTCCCCACCCCTGTACCTTACCCCAAGGTTTGCCTTATACGCAAGGTGAATTTGGAGAATCGGCCAGGGGGGTTAGAAGAAAAGTGGTTAGTGAGATTACTTGGCAGTAAGGAGAAGGCAAGAGCTAGACCGCCCAAGAGTGTCTGTGCCAGTGTCTTATCTTTGTTTTGTATTCTTTTCTTAACCATTTCAACAAGCCTGTGAGTGATGTAGACATCACCATTGTTTTCCTTTCTCAGCCTATAATATAATTTTCCTCCATTAAAATATTCCAATTAGCCTCAAACCAGCACACACCTCTCTTCCTGACAGCTGCTGTATCTGAGTCACTAAACCCAGGTGAGCTGTGTGGACTGACCAGTGTCAGCTGCATGCACCTCAGTTTCTAATGCTGGCAGAAACTGCCTCTTGGGCATTTTACTATGCTCTTCTCTTATCAGTGAGTTGTGATGTTGTTCCAGCAACTGAAGTGACTTGCATTAAACAAGCTCAGTAAAAGAAGTAGTTAGCTTTACCTCACCTCACCTCACTACCCTAATCTGATTACAGATTTTACATGTGTAGTAGTTTCATGAGGAAAAATAGGGCAGACTGAAGGACTGGAGCCTTGTTGAATCATGAATTTTGATGGTAGTGACAGCTTACTGTAGCTTAAACCAAGGATGAGATATAACTTTCTCCCAGGTTCTCTTACTGTACCTCTTGGTGCCTTTCCAAGTGTGTTAACATTTGATCGTATTTTGGTTGCATTTGCATTATGTGAGAAGATGGAGCAGAGAACCTTTTGTTTTAAAGCAGGAAGAGAAATACGCCTCAGATGGGGTTTTTTGCAAACTGTCTTGAACAGTGCTGGCATACACAAACAGAACAGTAAACTTGAAATGCAAATAAAATTCCGCCCTTTCGTGTTTGTTGTAGCCATTTGATTTCCCAAGTGGTGAGACTTTGGTACCGTTTTGGTGCCAGGCAGTTGCATCAAGACGCCAATAACATGCCTTTGTAAGGGAAATTTTGGATCATTGTCTAATAACCTGCTATAAGACTGTCATACCATATGTACTGTTGTTTTTTCTTGCAAAGCTTCATTGATAAAGTGAGGGAGTTAAGAGGCTAGATTCATTCTAAGCAGGTTACCCTCTGTGATTTGCTCATAACAAAAAACCTGAGGCAGATTTATTTATTGATTTGTGACTTCAGTTCCAACAAGATATGCCTCTGTTTCCATGGCAGAGTGCAACATGCTGCTTTACTGGTTCAATATTTTGTTTGGAAAAGATTGTTAAATATATATATTATTATGTTATTAATGTTATCGTTGCTGTTATTGTTATTATTATGGTTGTTGGTTTTGTTATTATTTAATAACTATTTATTTTATTGTTTTTTATTTTCATAATTATAGCAGCAGATTATAGTATGCTAGGTCTTTAACTTGACAGTCTTTTTTTAAAGAGTAAATGCTGGACAAACAGTTTTTAAAAGGCAGAATTTCAAGTCAGAAGTGTACCTGAGGAGAAGCTAAGCATCAAATAACAAATATTAAAGCAATATTAATATTTACTTCACTGTATGATTAGCATCCTATATCACTAGTATGTGCAAGTGGTGTAAAATTTAAAGAACCATAGTTTCTAGGATAAAGGCAGTAATTGATCTTTAAAGCTTAATTTGCTTTGTCACATTCATAGCAGTTGTTTGATTTCTGGCCCAAGATTTTTCTCTTTGTTTTTATTCTATACGTGTAGCTAACTGGGCAGGATGCAAAATGAGTTAGAGTTACTCATCAAGAGGTGTGTATGTGTTTGAGTCGTGCCCTCTACTTTTGCAGACCCAGCTGCATGGATACTTTTTTTTTTTTTCAGGCTCAGTGCCCCTGAGACATCCCAATGTGAGGCCAGGATCGTTGCTCTCTGTAGCACTGTTGGCTAGAGAAAAAAAACATTAAATGATGAGTCCTGTAAGATGGAAAACAATGGTTGCATCTGTATTTTGAAAGTAGCATGTGTATCCTGGTATACTCATCTTCTCTCACAGGGAAGAAAGAGTACATTGTGTGACAAGGAGACTTCTTTTCCTGTGAGACAATACAAGCCTGCAGCAACCTCGTTTAAATACACCGTAGGGGCTTTTAATAAATTGTGCGTAAACTGAGGAGTCCTAAGACAGAGGTGGGTGCATGTGTGTGTATTGCACCGTGACCACTGAGATAGGTCTGGTGTCTCAAGCTGAAATACACAGCTGGGTGCAGCATGTTTTTGTGGCAGCACACCTTTAACCACCTGAGGTCTCTCCTAGTGTGACTTTGTGCACTTTACTGGCCCCAGTCCGTGCTGGTTTTTGTGCAACTTTGTGTGGTGTTGACAGTTCTGTTGTCACATTGATTGCATTGTTCTTTCTTAGGTTTCAGACTTTGCTTTGCAGATAAAAACATCTATAAACTTTGTCTTGAGTTTTGAAATGCAAACAGTGTTGTGTAGCAGTGAGCGGATAGTACAGCATATCCAGCAGCTGTGGAACATGGAAGAACAGGGTTTACAGATTCTCTATTATAAGCTTATCAACTCAGGTCTCCTCTAGGAATAGTTGAGAATGATGATTCTGTTGGTGACCGACAGAATGTAATGGCAGAAGAGACCTGTAGTAATAGCCCATGGAGTCCCAACTCTGATACAATGCTCATTCTTACCACATTTATTTTAGAGGCTTGTCTATTAAGTGTTAAATATGCCAAGAGCGTAGCTTTATTGTTTTGAGTTGGTGAAACCAACTTCTTTTGTTACTTCTTTTCTCACTGTGCTCTTCTTGGTCTTGATGTGACTGCTACCACACCTCTTCTCCAAATAGATGGGAGACTTCGTCAGAGGAGGAAGATGAAAAGCCTCACGAAGTACAAAGAATAACTTCAGGGATGGTTTGGTTTGGCAGATGGCGCTCGTGTGCATATGCTAGCATGAGAAATAAGTTCCTAAATAGTGTTTATGTTACTGAATTACTGATGGCTCTGTTTTGGGCGGGGGGAAGGGAGAGGAGGAAAGGCAACACCAAAATGAAACCCAAACCTCTAATCTCTTGTCAGAATTATAAGTGGAAGAATTAACTGTTATGCGATAGCTACATTCTGACTAGTCTATACACACACCTCCATCTAATTATTCCGATTACAGTAGCATTGCTTATTTTCTGAGCTATTGTTCTGTGTGGTGTTTGGCAGCTGGCAGGTTTCACTCCAGAGCTATCTCTGGATATCTCTGCATTTAACCTTGGTCAAAAACGTTTCTGTTCTGATTACTATTTTTCCAAGGACAAAGTTGATTGACCTCTCTTTCTAGCATTTGACAGTAAAACCACTTTATTGCAACTAGCCCTTGAGTACCTCTTGTAGAGTGGTGTCTGACTTCATGTGTCATGTTTAATGCTGGAGGTGAGCATTGTGCATACTAAACTCTTGTGACTTGCTTCTATTTTAATTTCACTGCAGGCTGGAAGTCCAACCTCTGTCTCTGCCCCTCATAGCTTTGCTCGGACTTCTGTTACACCATCCAACCAGGACATCTGCAGGTAAAGTGTGGTGTTTGCATGGCTGTGGTGAGGCGCATGGCAGGTTCAAATTAAGACAAAACAAAACTGAATAAGCAGATGTATGGGGAAGTAAGCAATGTGGGGTTCCTCTACAAAGCATCCCATCTGTTTGACTCGATTGCTGTCTAACACTGCTTTGTTGAATCTCACTGACCGTTTGGCCCCACTGTGTTTGCCATTCCCACACTAGCTGTAATTCTCATTTCTTCACTTTTAATTATATGTGTTCTCTTTTGTAATTGTTTTTTTTTACTTTCTGTGCTTTTATTCCACTGTTCTGCATGCAGTTCCAGTGCAGTGTTTTCTGAGTGTTGTCATCACAGTCCAGTGCAGTCTGCTGTTGTCTTGAAAAAACCTCACTGCCAGAGCCCTCTGACACAAGGGGTCACTGTGACAGTAATCTGTCAAGATACGTTACATGCAGCAAAGAGAAACTCCCGTGGGCAAGATCGGGGCCAGGCACTCAGGTCTGCCAAGAATATAAAGCCCACCCGCACTCTGAAATTCTCCAAGTCCCTCAATGACGTGGACCAGAAGGCACAGAGCACCAGTGAGTGCTTTGACTATGTGGAGCGGACACGCTCGGAAGGCAAATTGACCCCGACTCAAGAACAGTGTTTAAGGATTAACAAATTTCATCTTAAAGAGAGGAAACCACTGAATCTCAGGCCTCTTTCTTTTAGCAGTTCTAAGCACTCCTATATCCTTTCCCTTTCCAACTACTCGAATGCATCAGGAGGAGCAGAGAACCACAGTGCTGTACATATCCCCTTGCTGGAGGACAAAGTGGACCATGACACCTCGAGGAGCAAAAAACTGTTGCGTTATCTTTTTTCCTTCTCCCACACCTCCAGCACCAGCAGCCTGCATAAGTTCCATGAACTGGAGAGCTATTCTAGTCACTTCCAAGCTGAGAAATCCTCCAGCGTGCTGGTGGAAAGCACAGACTTCTGCTCTGATGGTATGGGAGATGATGACGTCTTTGAGGACAACACCTCAGTGAAATTCAAAACAAAAGAGCAGCGGGCACCACTCTGTTCAGTTGAGAAGGACAGTGACCTTGACTGTCCTTCCCCCCTCTCAGAAAAATTCCCCCCTCTCTCCCCTGTTTCTGCATCGGGGGATACCTGCAGGTTGGTTTACCAAAGCCCTCCCATGTGCAGTGGTGACCATTCTGCTTTCCTGCTTTTCTGCCTTTGTGCTGTTTTCTGTCTTTTCTTTCACCCCATCACCTTGCTTTAACATGTGCAATTTGAAGCATGCAACCTTCTCTCTGCTGACCTGCACTGCTCTGATGCACTTAACAAGGCTACTAAGCAAAATAATTTTCTTTGGAGTCAGATAAATTCTCTTGCAATTGGTTTCAAGTTTGGGGTTCTGAGATGGTCTTTTTCTCTTATCAGTGCCCAAACTGAGAATATCATGAGAGAATCAGCTACCTGTATTAAAGGCCAAGCCAAGCATGTCTTAGCTTTTAATGAACAGTGTGTCCTGACAGTCACTGCTGGTTTGATTAGGGAGTGGAGAGTCAGGAGAAAAGCAGATTGTTTGAGAATTGCTTCTAAGATCACATAAATAAAGCTTCCATTTTTTATTATTTTTTCATCTTTTCCTCACAGTTTGAATCCCACCGTGCTCTTTGATTTATAAAGGGCTTTCTGAGTGCCTTAGTTGAAAGGAGGATCAGAGCACTGGGTGTTAGTGGTAGGCCTGTGTAATATCCATAATTAATCCATATAAGTGTAATATGGATTATGTAATATCCAATATTCCATAAAAGTGAGTTCCAAAAAAATATGGATGTCCTTGTTCAAGCTACAGAGGATTGATGACCTGCACAGGTGGTGGGATCAGCCAGCTCCGGCTTGTCGTCTTGGTGACCTGTCTGCAGATCTGCCCCACTCCAGCTCCAAAATGTGGCTGAGGAGCAGGAGACATGAAGTCAAGGAGCAAATGTCTCATCCCTCTACCTAGCATTTTGCTATCCCAAACTTTCTCCTCTCAGCCAGCACTTTCTTAAGCTGGCTTTGTTTTACTTGCCAGTATTATTTGATTTCCCCCCCTCATTGCCAACAAAATCTAGTTCCATACTGGCTTGTCATTGATAAGATGCTATTGCAGTCCACCCACTCTTTCATTTCCACTTGCCAGCTATCAGCAAGGTTGCAAAAGACAAGATGCTACACATCAGTAAGAGATTTCAGTAACAGACAGGAATGGCAGCATGCCAGGATATTGGTATGCTTAGTAAATTAAATTAATTCCCTGAGTTCCTTACCATCCCACTTTCAATTTATGACCTCTTCCACATGGTTAGAAGGACTTAGAAATGTTTGATGCAACCCAAGGGTTGTGCACAAACTGAATCTAGAAATCAAACACCAGCACCTGGTAGTAACACTGTATCAGGTGTCCTTGCTGTTTTGCAGAGTTAGGCTGTAAGAGAAATAGGGAATTTTGCAGAGTCAATGCTTCCTTAGCAGCTAGTGCAAAGTAAGAATTGGAGAGCCAAACCAGTAGTCCGTTTAGAGTAGGTGTAATTTGGGGAGTTAAGGTGCTGTAGCTTTGCAGTGTGAATCTGTGTCTCAGCAATTGATACTAGAAGTAATTACCCGTGCTAAATCCAGGCTAAGTTAGCTCTGGATGATACTGGGGTGGGAATTCTGGTTTGGGGAATTCTGTTTTACCTTCTGTTTCAAATCATAATCCATGAGTAGCTGTACCTCTCTGTGTACATTTTGTCTCGGAAAGTGCTGTCTGATCTGTTAAAATGCTATCTTAAATTAAGTGCTACTGTTCTAGATGGGAGTGTTGTTATTTCTTACCTTTTTCTTTTGGATACTGCATTTCTGTCAGGCTCTGTGTGTTCGCCTCACCTGTTAGAAAGCAACCATCCACTTAACAGTGTCTGTGCTCAATTATTTTGTGCCTGTGTATGTGCTTGTGCAACGATGGACTTGTTTTAGCTCCTTTGTGAAACGCATTCCTTTGTTATGTATGTCTCGGGATCCTCAGTGGACAATTGTGTGTGATCACAGATATAACATGTCTATTCCACATCCTTGCTTCTTCCTCTTCTAATGAGCAGCTTTGCTTCTGATTCAGGATATGTCACTGTGAAGGAGACGACGAGAGCCCTTTGATTACCCCCTGTCACTGCACAGGAAGTCTTCATTTTGTGCACCAAGCCTGCCTGCAGCAGTGGATCAAGAGCTCAGATACACGATGCTGTGAACTGTGCAAGTATGAGTTCATCATGGAGACAAAGCTGAAGCCTTTGCGAAAGGTAGGCACAAGATCCACTTCCCCAAGGGAATACTTTTTCAAACACAGATCCACTCTGAAAAGAGATTACCCTTGCCCGTGAGCCCTTAGCAGCCCTCATATTTGTAATGTTTTTGTAGCTCTTTAGTAATCCTGGTCAATTCTGTACAGCTGCAAAATGATTTAAATTAGCACTCAACCTGGCAAAATCAACATCAGTGGAATCCAGCTCTGAGTTAACTGTGGTAGCCCGGCAGTTCTGTATGTGTGAATGTATGTATGTGCACAAACACAAACACATATCTGCAAGCAGCAACCTGATTTTTTAATTTTTTTTTTACTGTTACATTTTAGAGCTGATGTATAAAGATAATTGTTTGGCAGTTATCCTCTTTTTTGACATGGATGTTTATATTACTGTGCTCTGCTTTAGTTTGCAGCCCAGAGATCCATATGACTTTTAAGTTCTCTTGAAGATATGAGAATATCAGTTTGAGTTTACTTTAAATCATGATTTCTAAGTGCAGTTTGGTTTAAATTTGTAGTTTGCCTTTTTTTTTTCTTTCTTTCTTTCCAAAGGGACAAACCTATTTTTGTGAAAAATATTACAGCGTAAGTAGAAGGTTTGCTAATAAATGTGTTTACATTTTTATTCATTCTTAGATGAATGACTAGACTTTAGCACTTCAGGTTACTAGAACCTGTATTTTTGTTTTATATAAAAGTGCATCTCTCAAATTCCTTGAATTAAAGTTTAAGTACTTAAAAGCCACTTGTATTCTAAAACCAGTTTTACACTTGTATCCTTTTTGTTCTTCTATGTCCTCTGGACTTCTAGTTTCAGCTGGTTATTACCACCTGGATTTGGAGATGAAGTCATTGATATTCTTAGCACAGATGAATCTTGCCACATCTATCAAAGTGGAAGAGGTTAATAACAATAAACTCAGTGTGGAACTAGAATAAATGAGAAACAGAAAATTCAATTATGATGGGTCTAAGTCATGTAAAATAGGAAATCTGGACTGTAGCTGTCTGAAAGTTGTTTATGAGAACTTGTCCAATTCCTAAAAGTGACTACTAGCAGAAAAATAGAGCAGGTTTCAAGCACCTCTTATTTGGTTGATAGGATGACCTCTGCTTATGACTGTGGTGAATCACTGCCTTCTACAAACTGCAGATTTTTCCCTAGCAGCCCACTGGCACAGAGCATAGCACCTCTGAGTTGCAATATTGGCCATGATAGGCTCT
This sequence comes from Eubucco bourcierii, assembly GCA_013396675.1. Classification (NCBI taxonomy): domain Eukaryota; kingdom Metazoa; phylum Chordata; class Aves; order Piciformes; family Ramphastidae; genus Eubucco; species Eubucco bourcierii. Next base: position 28,763 of record VWZE01009453.1, read on the forward strand.
GTTACCTGTACAGACAATACTTTACATGCCCCAGCCATAGGACATTAAAGAAATTACTCCAGAGAATTACAACTAAAAAGAGTTGCTGTAGTTGGCAATTAGATGCTATTTTTGCTGGGCTTTATCTACCTGCAGTGGGAGGAAAGGCTTTTCTGAATATTTGTGTGAAAAAGCTGTGGACCACCTTCATAAATGAATCACTCAGCATCATCAGTTACATCTAAGCAGGTCATCTGTGGGAAAGAGACCAAATGCCAGACTGTAGGGGCAGAGCCATAAACAGAAAGAGAGAAAGGATTTTACCTCTTAAATATATCTAAAGAGTCTTTTTAGAGGTTCAGCTGCAACCAGAAGATAAGCTGCCTCTTCAACTCAACCTTGATGGTATCCTGTCAGTCAGGAGAAAATAGTCTGAAACTGGTAATTATAAACAGGATGGGACGAGTAATAGGGTTTCTGCTTGTCTGTAGGGTAGAAATAGAATCAAACTTCCTGGACATCTTTAAACTGTAGCACAGTGTTGGGCTGTTTGCACACTAAGTTACTAAGGGAAGAAGATGAGAAACAAAACATGTCATGGTTCCAGTGAAGATGAGGAGAGATAAGAGAGAAATGCTCTAGTTTAAGATTTCAGTGGAAAAAGTGTGAGGACATTACATTTTCTGCTGAGTCTTTTGGTTTTAACAGCACTTAAAAGACACAGAACTGCTAACTGTTTTAACTGGGAAATACCACATGCTGCATCATCAGAATAATGCAGCAGAGACCTACAGATTCTAGTTTCCTCTCTCGACTAGTGCGTATTTTGCAGAATATCTACTTTTTTACTGTACAGTCATAGATCTTGAAGAGATGAGGTGACGTCAGTTGGTCTGGTGACTGTGAAGCCAACAGTTCGCAGTAGATATTGTCCAGCAGAGGAGCTTAAGCTGTGGGACAGAAAAGAGAAATGTCAATTAATCAAAACATAAGTCCTTGATTTTTGGCAAAACTAATTGGTTTGTGCTTTCTGTTGTAAGTAAACCTCATTGTTTAGATGCAAAAGAAATTTTCTGTTTAAGTAAAACACCCAAAGGGGATGTTTTCTCCAGTCTTTTCTTAAGATTGAAAAGCATTCCACCATGATGTGAGTCTATATGTCATTACTGGATGACTTCAGTTCTTGCGATATGATGAGGTTCAGATGCCTACAGAACTGGAGATGTCTCTTGGACCAACCAAAGACATTATTTGTTGTTAAGATAGAGAGTATCACAGAGTCTCTGTTTTATGGTTCATCTATTTTTTTTTATTTATAGCAGTGGGAAAAAAAATCAGCATAATGGGTGATCTCAGACATACCAGTCAGGTGATCCTTGCTCTTCCACATTATTCCTCCTCTTCAAAACCCTCTTTTCTTACAAATTATTCTAGGAGAAATCAGGTACACCTCTCTAGTAACAGGTTGGTGTGTATGAGAAGCATATGTGTCTCACCATATATTTTATGAAAGTGGGAGAAAATCCCATCTTAGCAGATGTGCTGACAGATGTGTATCCACGTGCAAAAAAACCAATCATCATAGCATAAGGGACATAGCAAAAAAAAAAAAAAAAAAAAAAAAAAAAAAAAAAANGCTTTTATGTCTGTTAGGTAAAAAAAAAGGCTATTTCTGACCAATTCCTTGCACAGTAGAAGCATCTACAATAACTGTCTAATTTCTTTGTCTTTCCTAAATTACAGCAACATGACTTTGTGGTTTCTGTTCAGGTTACATAAATATTACCGATAGATGCAGGCCTGGGGATTTCATTTTGCTGCCTCCTCTCACTCTCATGAGTAGGTGTCATCTTATCCTACTGTGTATTCTTAGTGCACATTTATTTAAATGCATTTGAAACACCGAAAATAAAATTTGAGTGTCGCTACTGTAAGTAGTGTTAAATAGATGCAAAGATTGAATGAAACCCTAGAGGTAGAAGGTGAGAACTAAATAACCTTGAGCTGAGAGGTAACAGCCTTGACTGTGCACTAAGGGACTCTAAGAGAGCTCAACATGAAATGACTTACACACAGTGGTCAATTGAATCATATACCATTTTTATTACAGTGTCTTCTTATTGAATGGTTTCTTGAGCCAGAGCACTTAAGTTGCTGAGTTGTGACTGTGCATCATAACACACTGTTGAGTGGGGAACACATGTAGGAGCAACCTTGCACCACTCAAGGCCTTCTATTAGGGTCCCTCTTTGCTGGAGTTATCCCTGTGTGGGTAAGTGGGGTACAATGACTTGTGCCAAGGCTCTGGATGGGAGCTGACATCTGTGTGGCTCCCATCACAGCAGACCAAGCTACCAGCTGTTGCACACATTCTGTTATCAGAGCAATAACGCTCTCTGAATTTCAAAATCTGTATTAGGAGGAAACTGGTCTACTGTCTGGGTTTTGTTCTTATCAGTATTCTCTCTTTACACTCTCCAGTAACTACAGTAAACACCTAATCTCTTGCTCTACTTCTGGGTTTCTCGCCAGTGGGAGAAGCTGCAGATGACAGCCAGCGAGAGGAGGAAGATCATGTGCTCTGTAACATTCCATATCATTGCCATCACCTGCGTTGTGTGGTCGCTCTATGTCCTGATAGACAGGACCGCTGAAGAGATTAAACAGGGACAGGCTACTGGTATGTTACTTGCTTGCCTTCCTACTTCCTACGTATTCTCTTGGAATAGATATTCAGTTTGAATACGGAGACAATGTGGAGCATGAGTGCGCAGGTTGTATTTGTACTCAGACTGATCAGCTTTAGCCAGAGGTTGAGCTGGTTTAGAAGCAGTTCTAAAATTTTTTCATTTAAGTCAGTGTAAATTCATTTGTGCTTTTGAAGGCTATTTCAAGTCAATTTCGTTTGCACTTGTGAAATGCGTAGATGAGAGAGCTAATCTACTGTAGCCAGGCACAAAATTGCATCGCCTTTGCTAATTTAGCTATGAATTGGAAGACCGACTGAGCCAGTAAGAAAGTAAGGATTCGTTCACTGCTGTGGCTATCTGTTAACTGGGCAAAACCAGAAGAGTTTCTAAAAGGAGAAGTAATAAGCGGAACCTAAATCCAAATCTTTGAGGTAAACCAGTAGGGTTTTCTTTCTGTCGTGTCATCTGTAAAGTGGGTTAGTACAGGTTTCCTGTGACAGCTATGTTAGGATGCAAGCATTTTTATGAAATGTTGCACCTGAAGCAGAAGAAATTCAGACCCGTTCTTAGGATTCCAACTCACGCAACTGATATGAGGTATACTGGAATTCATTTAGTGCTTCCCCCCTGCTGCAGGCCTGTCTTATCTTATAGAGTAGTAGGTTTACTTTAGTTTGCCAGCTTTAAATTTACCAAATTGAAATCTATTCACTTGGGTATGGTGGGATGTGAATTTGCAGAACTGTCTCTCAGGCAGCTGAGCTGTCCCTGAAGCAGAGGATAGAATCACTAGGGTATCTGATTCTATGCCTATAGAATCTATATCTAACCACTGTATATCTAGCGGCTCCTAGCCCTGGTGGATACACTAGAAAGCAAACTGTCCTGGCTTAGAGAACATTGCAAGCCAACTGGGCATGCAGGTGAAAAATGTTTTGCTGGCCACTGAAGCACATCATAGAATCATAGAATGGTAAGGTTGGAAGGGACCTCAAGGATCATCTAGTTCCAACCCCCTGCCATATGCAGGGACACCTCCCACTAGTACAGGTGGGAAATTATCTGGGGAATTAACTCAGCATCAACAAACCTATGCACCCACAAAATCGTACTTCAAACAGATTTGTTGTAATTTCTTGTTTGGGCTGTAGTTTGGGGTTTGTTTGTTTGTTTGTTTGTTTGGTGACTTCAGTCAGGAAGCTACATTGAAATCTCTTCGTTTCTGTTCCATCCAACTCCATCTCTTCCATACACAGTGAAAACCGCTAGCCTTTTGGTGTAGGATTTTACTTATTAAAACCATACGTTTTCAAGGGTGTATCATCTCCAGGTTATTTTAAGCAGTAATATAGTTGATGGCATCAGATAGCTCAACCATGAATCAGGTTCAGATATTAAACATGGGTGGGATTTCATCAGTAGTCATCCTGCAGTTCCCTTTGTATTTTGGAACTGAAATATTTTCATTCTTCTCACACTGCTGCACATTTCCAGAAGAACACTGGCCTGTAACTTGGTAAAACGTTAAAGAGTTGGAAGGCAATGGGGGTTATTCTCTGAGAAACTTGATGGTGGGTGATTTGGCATGGTTTCATATCGTTCTGGTAATGCCACTTGTCTTTAAAGAGGAGAGAGACCAGTTGGATACGAGACCTATGTAAGCAGGAGATACATAAAATGAATAATCTCTCATTTAAAGTAGTTGATAGAGATGTAACAAGATCCACTGTCTTAAAGTTCAAGCTAAACACATTCAGGAAATGGATGGTGGTAATTTTTAATGACAGAGGGTAAGGTTGCCAGAATGCTTTAGCGTTTCCAGCACCTGGAATTTTGCTCTAGTTCAACTACAAGTTACTGGGTCTGATGCAGATAAAATTGCCTGGTCTGTGTAACAAACACATTGAGATAGATGGAGACAATAGTTCCATTTTGAGTATAAAGACTATGATTCCGTATACTGGGTGATAACAAAGGACCTTTTGACTTCTTGGGTTACTGAGTTGAGTCTCCAGATAGGACAAGGAAACCATGCTATAGAATCTCTTTCATAATCTGATCCAATTTTTATTTAAAAACAGATGCAAAAAGGTCAAATCTTATTACTGACTGCTGCCTTGACTCTGATTGTGCTGCACAAGTGCTCAGATACAGAGAATCGATTTTTTTTTTTTTTTTTGGTTGGTTGGTTTGGTCTTTTATCTCTACTGATTGAGAATAAATGTGATGTAGAAATCTGTGTATGTTTGACTTGAATTTGGCTGAGAGAGTTGAGGCTCTTCAGCCTGGAGAAGAGAAGGCTTCAAGAAGACCTGATAGTAACCTTCCAGTATCTGAAGGGGGCCTACAGGAAGGCTGGGGAGGGACTATTTACAAGATCTTGCAGCGACAGGACAAGGGGGAATGGGTTTGAACTGGCAGAGGGGAGATTTAGACTGGATGTTAGGAGGAAGTTCTTTACAGTGAGGGTGGTGAGACACTGGCACAGGTTGCCCAGGGAGGTCCTGGATGCTCCCTCCCTGGAGGTGTTCAAGGCCAGGTTGGATGAGGCCTTGGGTGACCTGTACTAGTGGGAGGTGTCCCTCCCTATGGCAGGGGGTTGGAACTGGATGATCCTTGAGGTCCCTTCCAACCTTATCATTCTATGATTCTATAATTGGAGAGGGGGAGGAAGGAAAAGGGGGCGTTGGGGGAATAAAGAGAAAATAGGAAGTTTGCTTGGCCCAAACTTTCTGACAGTTTCTTTGCAGGATGTTCTGGAGGCTTCCAGCATAGTTCAACCAATATTGACCAAGTTCTCTTTCTTTCTTTGGTTTTTGTTTTTTTTTTTCGTATTCCTTTTTAATTTTCTTTCTTCTAGGGATTCTAGAGTGGCCATTTTGGACTAAGCTGGTGGTTGTGGCTATTGGTTTCACTGGAGGACTTCTGTTCATGTATGTACAGTGCAAAGTGTACGTACAACTGTGGAAGAGACTTAAAGCTTATAACCGAGTAATATATGTACAAAACTGTCCGGAGACTAGCAAAAAGAATATATTTGAAAAACCTGCACTAATGGAGCCAAACTTTGAAAGTAAAGAAATACTTGGAGTTCACCATTCAGACACAAACTCTTCTCATTACACAGAGCCAGAAGACTGTGCTGCAGAAATCCTTCACGTCTAATGCTGGGTGGGAGGGGTGTTTCTCTATGTCCTTGAGGATTTAAAACGTCATTGTTTACTGCAAACTGCTCTACCTTTTTAAAACTGGCTAACAGCTGAGGGCTGATGGATTAATTTTTTACACTTGGGGTTTTTTTGGTCTGAATTTTTTTTAATCTCTTTGACATATCTGTCAGTGTCATCGTGGTTACATACCTCTCAATGTTTCGTCTCTCTTATCAACTGATCAAAAAGCCACAGGATATTGAGTAGAATGGGACTTGGCTTTGGTATCAAACAAACCGCTAGTGAACTGTCATCAGCTTCAGTTGGAGTCTGTTACTTTCAAAGATGACTCTAGATGATTCTGGAATATGGACAGAGCAGGGTTTGTTTATTTGTTTTTTCAAGCACGATGAAGGAGGTTGTCCCTGACATGGAAGAAGACAGAGGAGCTAATCTACCACTAACACTGCCACTAACATTTTGTCTTAGGCAGCAGGTGTAATATTTTGCTTTACATATTGTGATAAGACTTACAAAGCATATAGCACTTTTTAAAATCTTTATTTTGTAATATGTATGTCAAATGAGAATGAAACTTGAAAGAATGTGTCATTTTCAAAACATTTCTTCATTCTTGACCCCATTTCTTCTTCTGGAACGTAAACCTCTTGCCTTATAACAAAGCAAAACAAACAAAAGTTCCAACCTATGATTTCCAACCAGGTACCCACATTATCTTACCAAACATAACACTAAAAATGTCTCACTCTTTGGGTTTCCTTTGAGGAGCAATTTTTTTGAAAGGATTTTGCACTTGTGACTTGTATCTGGGGAGTAGTGGATGTGTACAGTGTTAGTTTTTAATGCATAACGGCTTCAGTGCTCTGTTTTGGGGGTTGGTTTTTTGCCTTTTTTTTTCTTTCCCCAAAAGGTCAGACCATCAGTACACCTGCACACATATACCCGATGTAACTTTAATTCCAAACCACTGGCAAAGGGTTTGTTCCTCTACTGGCAAAAATGTGAGCTGCGCTGCATATAAGATACTTAGTCAATACAGCTGAAATTGGTTTTCCTTCTTAGTTCTGTGTTATGTGTGAATTACCCCAAAATTTGACATTGTCAGAGGAGAGGCTAAGATCAAAGTCTATGAAGTAAATAATGCATTAAGTCAATGTGTTTGAAAATACTGGCCTGGTTTTAGCCCTGATGCAATGCATTACAAGGTCAAGAGAATAGTTTTGACTGTGCTTTTGAACTTGGGACTGGTTTTTTAATACCGGTTTTAATGAAAAGAGAGGGACAGCTTTAAAAGGTCTGCAGGGCTTTAGACGGAGTTGACTAAAGCCTGAGGTGTGTGCTGTTAATTTGCTTGACCAATCTGTCTCACTGAACCACTTCAAGCCCTCATATAACCAAAGGCTTAGTGTGACTGGAGTAAAACCAAACGCCCACAAAAAGTCAGCACATGAGGCCACTGCATTTGAAAGCTGACCTTCCCTACCTGACCCCTTTCTAAATCTCTGTAAAGTTGATGATCATCTTCTGGTTGGACTGGGTTGGAGTTTCCTGGACTCCTCAGTCAGGTAAAAGCTTTTACTCTTTTACTCAGAGGTTTACTCTTTGAAATACTGAACTAAATTCCCAGCTCCAGTTCAGGCTTTAATTAGTCCTTTTCAATTACAACTTTCATTGGGCAAATTCTTTTCATAATAAAAGTAATTGACTTAATACTTCCCAAAGAATAGCAGTAAGAAAGTAGTGGTTTCATTTTTCCTTAAAATATAATAGTAATTTATTTCTAAATTAGTATTTTAAAAGAAGGCAGAGGAGAGACTATGGTAAGAGAATACATACCAGTTGTTTTTAAGAGCTGTTAGAAAGTGCATGATGGGGAGTGCAGCTCTGTATGTTCTCACGCTTGAAGCTTGCTGGCTGTGATCCTCATGAACAACCTTGTTCTTGAGATGTGTTTAAACACCCAGATCTCTAGGAAGTCCTAGCAAAGCTGCACTGCCATGGGTTTGCATACTGTGCTAGACATCAGGATATCTCATGCCTGGGTGATACAGGCAGACAAACCCTGCATGCACTGCCACATCGGGGCAGCAGTCTTCATGACCATGTGCATGTACAGTTTGTTGCCTATGCCTGCCGTAATTTAAAGTGCAGTTACTCAGGCCCTTTCCTGAACTCTGCTGTGGGTGATCCTCTTCTGTTATGAGAACCCAGATAATATACTGTCTTGTTTTGAGTTTTATTTTATTCCGTGAAAATACTTACTAGATAAACTCAGGTGGGTTAAATGCAAGGTCTTGCACACCTTCATCATCTTCTTCTGAAACGCCCAAGTGCACAAGGATTGCACATCTGCAATACGCTCGCGTTACAGCTGCAGGATGTACAGAATTAGCTGCCAACTGATGCTGTGCACTTTCTCATCCTTTCTGTGGCCAGTAGATGAACTGAAAACAAGAAAGTTCCGGTGTGAAATCTGCTTTGTTGTTCAGCTCACACCTGAGAGGCACTGGTGTCTGACCCATGTTTTGACCAGCGCCATTACAGCATACTTTAGCGCGGGTTCTGTTTCAGTCACTGTCGTACGCAATTCTAGGTCAAACATTGTAACATCTTATTGGCTGTTTTGGAAGCTCCATGTGGCACGTGCCAGGTAGTGTTCAGCGTGTGTGGGCTACTGAAGGTTTCTCCTGTGCCCCTTTGTATCTTAACTGGGGAAGAAAAATCATCTCCAGGAAAATTATCTAGGGGAAAATACTTGTGGATGAAGCTGCTTTAGCCAGTGTTGCTGCTAACCATTCCCTCTCCCAGCAGGTCTTTTCTGAATGAAAATTAAAGCCTAATATTTAAACTCTGTATACTACTTAGGAGTGCTTATACGAGGAAGACCTGTAGTAGAGATCCATCCATCAGGAGTTTTCATTTATGCTGGTCACATTTCTCCTACTAAATATTGTTTAATGTTAACAGTGGGCTTCTGGAGCTGCAGTCCTCTGCTTCTGCATGGTGCCATCAAATGGTGTGAGAAGGCTGAATGGTGCTTTTTCTTTCTTTCTCCTCAAGGAGATACTGTTGACTTGTTTTCATCTTCCACCTGTGAGGCACTGATACTATCTCAGGTGAGCTTTGTCCTTCCCACCTAGATGTCAGTAAGGGAAATGACCAATCCCTGTCAGGTCAGGCTTTGTAACACTTCTGGCAGCTATTGAAGTCACTAAAATAGAAGTCTGGCTTTTATTGTCCTTGTTCCTTGGGCAAAGTTTGTTCAGGTTACCTGGGACTTTTCTGAGACCAGAATTTTAGTAAGAGGGAGTATAGGCTTAATATTGCCTGCCACTGTCTCTTCACTAGACTTGCTAGAGCCTTTGCTGATATGTCCCATGTCCTAGGCATCTGACCTGACTCCCATTCTGTTGACTTAAATCCTGTCCAAAAGCACCAGCTGTGCCAAGCAAATTTCCCTGCTGTGTCATATTTGGTATATCTGCCGCATGTTAGGTCAGAGATGCAGATGTGTGCTGCAGAAGGTTGATCCCGTTCAAGAGACAGTAAGGTATCAAACTCCTGTGAATTCTCAGGACCTTCTTCAACTGTAATCCTGTATCTTAGGAGCAGGGGTGGTGTTAAAAATGTTGCCTTGTGTTCTGAAGAGGTGGCCAGATCTAGGGACAGCTGTCTCTGATTGAATGTCATCAAGGTTGGCTTTGCTTCAGGAGGAGGGATTCAAAGAAGGTTACATTTAACCTGCAAGGGGTTAGAGAAGTGCTTGGCCTCTGTACTGTACCTGGAAAATCCTGACAAGCAGTAGTAACTCCCTGTCCAGGCCCACTTCTGCCAATACTCTGTGCTGATCAGAGCATCAATCCCAGTTGTGGCAATGCTAGAAGGAAGGAGTTTGCTTGGTGTGCTGCTCTTCAGAAACTTTTGAAAGGCCACACATGGATGCTGGTTTCTTCTGCCCCGTGTTTGGCTGGGGAAGTGTTATTACAAACTGGGACCTGGGTCCGAATTTCTCCTGAAGCTGAAGTGTGTTAAGATACAGATTGCTGGTGTAGTCTGATGTGGAGATTGTGGCCAACAGGATAAGGGAGGTTGGTGACTCTGGGTTGGGTCTTTCTCAAACATTGAAGACACAGGGCAAATACAAAAGCATATATATTGCCGGCTGGGTTTTCACAGCATTATATTAGATATGCAAAGAAAACTTCTAAGCAGGATCTCTTGTTTTGTGATTGTTTTTTAGTTTTGCGATATTGCAGTGTCTGTATATTCCAGTGAAGTACTGAAAGGTCTGGTCTTTGTATAGAAGATAACTGTTTAAGAATTGCAGCTAATCTTGTAATTAGGTAAAACGTTTGTAGATAGATCATTGTATAATGTTAAGCAACTTTTCACTGACATGTGTTGCATAGTTTATAAAAGACCACTTGACACTTCTGCAGATTTTTTTTAGTTAGTAAATTTCTAGTAACTTAAATGTATAGTTTTGTATCCTTTCATGTATGTTCATTTTCTCAGTATTACCACTTACAGAATTATTTTTAGTTTCTTAAACTGTAATTGGTTATTGTGTGTGATACACAGGGTTACTGACTGCAGCAATAAAGTGTTTCTATATAAAACAAAAAAAAAGACAAAACAAAACCATTATGGTATCCATTTTGTTTGAAAGAAGCATTAGAGGCCCACATGAGAGAAAAATTGATAAAATTATTAAAGTGAGTTATGTTCACTGGGGTAAACATAGAACTTGATGGCTCTTCAAGTGAAGCCATCCACCACAGAGTAGCCTGGCATGGTGGTTTGATGTTAAAATGATTCAGAATGATAAAGGGATAGCTAACTCAGTGTAAGCCTTCAGTGCTATGAGAAGATATGACTCTGCAAGTGCTTTGGGCTCAGATAAAGGAATCGTGGAGGGGGGAGGAGTATGTGCCTTAAAATCTGGAGCTTTTGGAATTGACACGCTGTTGCTGTGAATGTTTCAACTCTGAAGTCAGCATTCTCACACACATCAGTTTCTAGGCTGAGGTCCAGAGCAGAAGATGCTCATTACTAAGATTATTCCCCAAGAAAAATGTCTGCAAGTGTGACATGGCTGCATTTGTTCTTCACTGCTGATGTCATGAGCATGATTGCCAGTGCTATGTGTGTTATTATGCAAGGACTGAGCCTCGGAACAGGAAGAGCTGAGTACATCTCTAGTACCAGCAGGTCAAGGAAAACAGCTATCTGCTGCTGTGAGAAAGCTTGTAACAAGCCTAAGTACTAACAACAAAAAAGAAGTGGAAGATTGTGTCTGTAACAGACACAAGAGGGCTCGTAGATTATCTTTTAATCACTCCTTGAAAACAAATATAAATTAATTTTTAATTTTCTTTCAGGTAAGAAAGGAAAGGAAATCTTACTACTGCAAACACTAAAGAAATGCCTCATAAACAAAACTAAAGGTTTGATCCTTTAATGCCTTAGTGAAGCAAATCTGGGTGTAGTAAATTAAGTTGCATAAATTTTGCAAACCCACCAGTGATACCTCTATACAAAAGTACCCTACTGGGGGGGTGATAAAGAAAGTTTCAGGGCTTGTCTGACTGACAGTGTCGGGGATGAAAAGCTTATAGTTTAAGGAAAAGAGCCTGGCTGCTTCTCATCTCGAGTCCAGGCACCTCAGTTAATTACAAAACAACTCCACCTCTCTTATAACCTCATTTTCATCTGAAAGCATATTAATGGCACTGTGAGAAGTGTATCCGTCTTCAAGGTGGAGCAGAGTGGCACAGCTGTGACCCCAGGAACGCAATTTTTCACCTGGTCTCTGGAAACTGGAGCTGTCTGGTGAGTAGATACTGCTGGCTGGCTGGCAGAACCAGCATGATTTGCCTTTCAGCGCAGGAAAAGGCAGGCTGTCAGAAGGCAGGAGGGCAGCAGTAGGGGTTGGCAATATCCACTCAAGTGCCCTTTAGAGCCTACAGATGTGTCAAATGGTGTAATCCAGCTACCCCAAGAGTCTCAAGACACTTGTGCCTCTACTGCTGCTCAGCCCATCCTACAGGGACTGTACACTATCCTCTAATCCTTCACTTTCCACAGCTGCCCTCTGCACCACTCTCCTGTCATCCACCCCTTCCACTTCAGATTTCCCTGTCCCTAGTATCTTCACTCGTATCATGCTGTCTTTGTCCCTTTCCATTCATTTTACTTGTGCAACCCCAATTTCCTTTCTCTTCGCACCTTCTGCTTTCACCACTGTCATTATTTCTCAGTCACTTGTCCTGCCTCTGGGCAAGGCTGAGCAGAGAGGGTTGTGCCAGGATGAATTAAATTTGATTCAACACATGATTCATGGGAATGATGATGAAAATACTCAAAACTGTCACTGTGTAAATAAATCTTAATGTCCACATGCAATCCTGGCTTGGTTGGGGTTTTATTGTTTGTTTGTTTGTTTGTTTGTTTTCCTGTAAACCCTCTTAAGATGCAATCTCAGATGTGTGGGATGTTCTCTAACACTTTGGGATTGTATTGTGTTACCACAACACAATTAGGAGAAGATGCTTTTTCACAATCTTGGAATGGATGGATGATATTAGATCAGGCAAGGATGTCTCGTTAGAGAACAAGAAATGAACAGAGGGAAAAATAATTCATTCTGGCTAAACAGAAAGGGGAATATAATTCAGAAAGGAGGCAAGAAGGTTGTTTTTTAAATAAAAAAGAAAAAGGAAACAGGGAGCAAGTTCAGTACATTACACAGAATCACAGGATGTCAGGGGCTGGAAGGGACCTCAAAAGATCATCAGAGGTGGGGTTGAAATATCTAAGTAAAACACCAGAAGACTTAACAAAGCAGAGAGTTTAGCTCAGGGTATGATCATTAAATCTCAAAACTTCAAGGATTCAGGCTTGTGATTTGTAGCATTTTAAGACTTCACTAAAATTACCTCCTAGTCATTTTTGCTGGGAGCTGCTTGCTGGGCTGATTTGCTCTGATACTCTTGTCTCAAAGGCCACCTGCAAACAAGGCAAGTAGTAGAATTCATCACTGTTACAGTCATGGAGTCTGGTGCTGGGGACAGCAGGTCCTTTTGTTAAGGGAAGCAGTTATTCTTGTGGTTCAGAAAGAATAGGAAATATCTGGGGCTGATGACTTGATCCTCTCTGAGAAAGTGCAGCTGTTGTAGCGTATGTGGTACTTGATATCTGCTTTACCCTTGAGCATCCCAGTTGTCCTGGCAGGGATAAATCCTGATAGGCTAGTTTTGGCCACTGATCTCCTTCTGTGTTCTAGGTTTCAGGAGTTCAGTTGAGGAGCAGACAAAACAATTAAGTGTTTGGCTCCAGCAAAGTTGTGCCCTCGGGTAGAAACCCTTGTGGTTGTGGGGCACTCTAAATCCCTTCTGTCCCCCTCCTCCCTCCCTGGAGGTTAGAATGGGGAAAGAAGGTGCAAAACTGTTTCCTCCCACCTCGCTGACTTGAAGGGGGAGCAGCAAAAGGCACCTTTTCCACACGTGTACTGACTGGTGGGAAAGCCCGTGCTGGAGTTGGCTGGTGATTGGCTGGAATTTTTGCACCCAGTGTATATATGACAACAGACACAATGTCTAGGAAGCTTCTAAATAGAGTGAGGGAAAAAGAGCACAGTTCCTGCTTTCATGCCCTTCTGAGCAGTTCCGCTCTAGTCCCACTCTTGCACAGTTCATTGCATTCCCCCACAAGTCTGCAAATCCGACAAGTCTTTAGGTCCATTTGAGAAAGAGCTACTGGCGGCACCTGGACTTGGCCTCTCTCGGACCACCTTACCCTAGCATCCTGCTCACTACCCCAAGCTGGGCAACATGGCAGCAGTTTGGCTTTTTTCCCTGTGCTGCTAAGACAGTGCCTCTCCACAATCTTTGCCTGGTGGAGGCTGTCTCTACAGACGCTTTGTCCAGTTTTATTCACATCAGACTTAATGCCACATGGCTCCACAGTTGGATATAGCTTACTGTTTCAGAGGCTGCCTCAGGGAAGTTCAGCAGGGATCATCACTAAAGTCCCACTGCACCTCTCTGAGGAAAATCTACTCCTCCCTAGGTTCTCTGCTCAGCCTAATTTATAAGTGGGGTAAAGCTGTCTCTTAGCTTAGCCTTTCCCATTTTCTGACTTTCCTAAATTAGTAAACTTACCCATAAACTTCCTTGTGAAGATTTCCTGACCAATTTAGAACCTGTAAATAAACCTTAACTAGTTCTGTATATAGTTTGGGGGTGGGGCTTTTAAGGGAAAATAAAAATAATTCTATTTTTATAATTCCCGCCTCGGCCAATTAATCCCCAACCAAATCACTGTGTCAGTGCAGCTTTGCAGTCTTGTGCAGCCCCTCAGGTGCCTTGATTGCATTTTGGGAGTGCCTGTGTAGGCACAGGAGGCACAATACTTTGAATGCATTGGCCAAAGCTGCTGATTCTTGTACCTGTTTTCCACTTTAATTTTCAAAAGGTGTATTTAATGGGGCGATGATGTGAAAGGCCTACCTTTCCACTGAAGTTCTCCAGCCCTGCTTCAGTATTTCTTTGGACTGGAATGTTAGGGGTGATTCCTTTGTGAATTCCCGAGCTAAATTCCCATTAGCAGATCATTTAGCTGGGTCCCTGCCTGCAAAAGAATCCTTGTTCACAGGGGGCAGGTGCTTGCAGCTTGCAACAGTGTACAGTGACTCAGTTTTCCTCTCCTTCCCTCTGCCTTAGAATATTTTGTATTTTTACCTTTGGGGTCATAATCACTTTTTAGGAAGCACCTTTGTACAGAATCACAGAATGTCAGGAGCTGGAAGTGACCTCAAAAAATTATCTAGTCCAACCCCCCTGCCAGAACAGGACCTCCTATACCAGATCACACAGGAACGCATCCAGAAGGGTTTTGAATGTCTCCAGAGAAGGAGGCTTGACAACCTCCCTGGGCAGTCTGTTCCAGTGTTCTGTCACCCTCACAGTGAAAAAATCCTCCTCGTGTTTACATGAAATTTCCTATACCTCAGCTTCCACCTACTGCCCCTTGTCCTGTCATTGGGCATCGCCGAGAAGAGTCTGGCTCCATCCTCCTGGCACTCACCCTTTACATATTTCTAAATGTTGATGAGGTCACCCTCAACTCTCTGAGTCTCTCCTTGTAAGAGAGATGTTCCATTCCCTTAATCATCTTTGTNAGAGTAGAGGGGCAGGAGAACCTCTCTCGACCTGCTAACCACATCCCTTTTAATACACCCCAGAATGGCATTGGTTCTCCTGACCACAAGAGCACATTGCTGGCTCATGCTCAACCTCCATCAACTAGGACCTCCAGATCCTTTTCCCCTTTGCAGTAGGTCAGTCCCCAACATATACTGATACTTGGGGTTGTTCTTTCCCAGGTGCAAGACTCTACAGTTGCCCGTATTGGATTTCATTCAATGTCTCCCTGCCTAACCCTCCAGCCTGTCCAAGTCTTGCTGAATGGCAGCACAGCCTTCTGGTGTGTCAGCTACTCTACCCAGTTTGGCATCATCAATGAACTTGCTGACAGTGCACTCTGTGCCCTCATCCAGGTCAGTGATAAGTGTATTGAACAGAACTGGTCCCAGTACTGACTCTGTAGGACTCCACTAGTTACAGGCCTCCAACTAGACTCCATCCCATTGACCACAGCTCTCTGGTTTCTTTCCTGCAACCAGTTCCTGCAAGCAGTTCCCAATTTACCTCACTACCTGATCATCCAGACCACACTACCTCAGTTTAGCCAGAAGGATACTGTGGGAGACAGTGTCAAATGCTTTACTGAAATCAAGACAAACCACCATCCACTGCTCTTCCATCATCAATCCACCTCGTTATGTCTGCAAAAAAGGCTATCAGGTTGACCAAACATGACTTCCCCTCGATAAAATCATGTTGACTGCTTCTAATGACCCCACTCTCCTTGATATGCTTAAGGACAGCACCGAGGATAAGTTGCTCCATTACTTTTCTGAGGATGAAGGTGAGTTTGACTGGTCTGTAGTTGTCTGGGTCCTCCTTCTTACCCTTTTTCACTTCTCCAGTCCCCAGACACCTCCTCTGTCCTCCATGACTTACTGAAGATGGTGGAGAGTGGTCTGGCAATGACCTGTGCCAGCTCCCTCAGCACCCGTGGGTGCATACCATCAGAACCCACGGACTCATGGATGTCCAGATTACCCAAGTGTTTCTTAACCCAGTCCTCATCAACTAAGGAAGAATCCTCTGTCATGCTGTCCTCTGGTGCCTCAGGTATCAGGGTCTCCGGTGGACAGTCTCCAGCAGTATAGCCAGTGACAAAGAAGGCATTTAGTAACTCTACCTTCTTTGTGTTCTCTGTCACCAAGGCACCCACCTCATTCAGCAGAGGGCCTACATTGCCTCTAACATTAGCTTTTCCTGCAACATATTTGAAGAAACCCTTTCTGTTATGCTTGACCTCCCTTGCAAGGCTGAGTTCCAATGAGGCCCTAGCCTTCCTCATTGCTTCCCTCCATCCTCTGACAACAGTCCTATACTCCTCCCAGGTGGCCAGCCCCTTCACCCTTCAACCTTCACTGCTTCAACCAGACCCTCCTTGTTGGTGAGGATAAGATCCAACAGTGCTCCCCTCCTAGTTGGCTCCTCCACCATTTACATCAAGAAGTTATCATCAATACACTGGAGTAACCTCCTAGACTGTGGCTGGCTGGCTGAGTAGCCCTTCCAGCAAATACCTGCATAGTTAAAATCCCCCAGTGAAAACCAGGGTCTGTGATTGCAATGCTGCTGTTAGCTCCCTGAGGAATGCCTCATCAACTTCCTCATCCTGATCAGGTGGCCTGATACACCCACAAAACCCATGCTAACCTGTCCCATAATTCACACCCACAAGCTCTCAGCTTGCCTCTCATCCATGCCTGGACAGAATGCAAGACATTCTAGTTGCTCCCTCATGTAAAGAGCAACTGCACCACCTTGCCTTGATGACTTGTCTTTCCTAAAAAGGACATAGCTATCCATGATCACATTCCAGTCGCGTGAGCTGTCCATCATGTCAATGTATTTGCCACCAGGTCATAACAGGAACCATACCCAAGAACCAACATGTTGTGAGTGCATGGGCTCCATAAGCTATAAAACTCACTGGACCAAAGCAGGTTCTGCCTACTGTGCAGGTAGAATTTTCCTGCTTCTGCATTCCTATTTTCCAAGTTCTGATTGTTTAAACTGTTTAATTCTGTGTTTAAAAATGCTCTTACTGTGGACCGAGAATCAAAATCAATGTCATGCCTTTTTCAAAATTTTAAAATACTAAGAAATCATCAATATTCGTACAAGAAAATTAGTATTAATAATTTATATTTGGTGGTAATCATAACACCAATTAACTCACAAAGTGACATTTTTCCCTTCCTGTGGATAATCTGAGGTCTCCATAATCTGGCTTGCCACTTGTCTTGCTCTTATTTTTAACTTACCGCTTTTGAAATTGCTGTGTTACTCTCTTGATCAAAACCAGTTCTCTTAACTATGCCAGTGTTTCTCATGCAAGCAAAGATGATGGTTTATTTAATCTTAAAACTATGCTTTCAGGACTATACTACATTCATGACCTTACCTAGCCAGTTGATGTACACCAGAGAAATCAGGTTGAAATTATATGAAACCATTCCATTGAGCATCATTCTTGCAGCCCTAGACCACATTAAACCGTGGTAGGTTAAAGGTATTGTTTCAGGGAATTTGGACTTACCTGACATCAGATTAGAACTGTTACTGCACAAACATCTATCAGGACTCTTTCTGTGCTTAAGACTACTGCATCAGTCTTCACTCTCCCACCGCTGTTCTAATTTTGTAGTTCTCAAATGTATGCAGGACCAAATAATATTTTTTAAAAATAGTCAATAATGCAGCTGTATCTCTTGTTCTTGCTTTGTTCATCTTCTTCTCTCCCCTCCTGTCTCATTCTCTTCTGTCCCCTCCTCTTTAGCAATGTTGCCTGCACAGTCTTTCAGCACAGATTTGGGGAAGGAAAGCCTGAAAGCAGGCTGCCTTCTTTCTACCACCCTCCTCTCCCTGCAACATGCCAGAGTGGCACAGCTACATTTGCAGAAACAGTGAAAGGATCTGCAGATTTGAAGGGAAGTGCTGAGGTCAGGCAGTCCCAGGTCCCATGGTCCTCAGGGCTGAGGAAAGTCTCTAACACTAAATGGGATAGAGGGTGCAAGGAACAACATCTCAAAAAAACCCGAAGTTCGTGGAAAGAATCACAGCACCTCCAGTCTACCTGATTCCTTACACAAAAGATATGAAGCTGTTGTAGTAAGTGTTGATATGGCACCCTCACTGAGGGTCTGTGAGAGATTCAGCTGTCACTGCAGTCACCGCTACCTTATTATGGCCTTCCAGTACCTGAAGGGGACCTATAAGAAAGCTGGAAAGGGACTTTTTACAAGGGCTTGTAGTGACAAGACAAGAGAGAATGGTCTGTGGCAGGGGGGTTGGAACTAGATGGTCTTCAAGATCCCTTCCAACCTAAAATATTCTATGAATCTGTGAATGACTCAGGGTTCAAATGCTACATCAAAGCTGAAACACACACACAAAAAAAAACCCCAACAAAAAAAACAACCAAACACACAACAACAACAACAACAACAAAACACAACAAAACCTGTGTGAACTCACTGAGCAAAGGTTGGCCAACACTTTGCTCCACGTTTGAAGCAAAAATGAAAATGCCCAGAAGGTGGCCTTATGTCTGACAAAAGCTAATTCTGAAGCACTTGGCATGTTAAGAAGGCTTCAGATGTATCTTTCAGTGAAGATTGTGGAACTAAATTTAGAAAAACTTAGGATTGGCAGCAATCTTGCAAAAAAGGAAACCAAAATACAACTTCTTTGGAATCTTTGTAAAAGAAAGTGGTAACCACAGGAGAACTTAGGAATTTATGGTGCACTTCCACAGGGGTAACATTGTTGATGGGAAGGATTGCAGTGGAGTGAGAAGGATTCCTTGCTGATTAAACCTCAGAAGAAGTGATCTGATATTTGCACTGGGATTCTGCAGCTGCCTCAGGTGTGCTATGTTGACAGGTGGTAATCTTGCACTTTTGGGTGATATGTAAAAAGTTTCTTCAAGAAGAAGTTCATGTCGAGCGACTCAGTAGAGCCAAGGCACAGCGTTGTTTTGTTTGGTTGGTTGGTTTTTAATATGCTTGTACGTTAATACATACTTTGAATGCAGGAGACTCTCAAAATCTGTGTCACGATATAGCAAATGCTGGAGCCTCTATTTGTACAGAATAGGAGATCTTTCTTGACTTGTCTGGGTGAGCGTAGCCCAGTAGTATTATACTTCTATGGAAAAAGACCAGGAATATTTTCAGGGCATCGTGGGCTGTCCTCATTACCGTGTGACCACCACTGGTCACAGTGTGCAAGACAGGCTGCAGAGCATCTTGGGTAACCTCAATTTTAGAAGCTGAAGCAGAAAATTTGTAAACATGCCTTGCAGTATCACCCGCCAGTCCAAGATTCCACTGGAGTGAAGCACAAAACACTTTGCAACTGAGTTTACCAGAGCAGAAGTGCAGAGAGCCAGCACTAACTTCCAGCTGTTGATTTTAACTGCTCTCCTGCTCTGTATTAGAAAACTCACGGCTGATAATGCCTATCCACTTGTGGACAGAGCAGTGGTAGAAAGCCACTGAAGTCTGCAAAATCCACAACCTGGGTCATTTCACCACGGTATCATGGAACAGCTACTGGCAGTAGCATGAAAGAAAACCATTAGTGAGGCATCTGAGAGTGACAGTGTGTGGTATTTTGTTGCCTGATGAAAAGCAGAATAGCATCAGTCATCTTGGTGCTCAAGCACCAAGTGTGCAGTCTCATCCTGCGGCCTTATTTTCTGTTGAGTAGTTGGACTGTGGAAGTAGCACAGCTAGCAGTTCTGCTGTCATAATAACAGTGTCTTAGTGAAAGCAGATACTCGACTCTTGGTAGTCATAGTGAAGACTGTGAAACTGGGATTTTCGGAGCACTTCATGGTAATGAGTGGTTGGTTGTGTTTGTACATCTCTGCTGTAGGTATTCTGACAGTTAATATTACACGTGGTTGCAAAAAGATAGCATAGTGTTTGAGAAGCTTAGAGGAATGCAGGGAGTAAAGCACGCCAGCAATAGTGCAGATGGGGATCTACGCCTGTGAAATGGTGAGTTGTACATGGACTTGCAGATTTGGTGAAGGTGCAGCAGGGCATGAGTACAGGGTAACTGGGCAGTAAAGAGAATGGGATACATGAGATGTACACATAGGGGTAGCTCATGGCAGTGCCGTATCAGTATAGTACATGTGTAAGGTCTGGTCACAGAAGAGTGTGCACCCCAGAAGAATGGGGTGATTAGTAGGTGAGGTAACAGAGTGCAGAACAGAGAGCATATGGCTGAAATCCTGTAGGTGTAGAGGTGATGAGGAACATCAGGCTGTGACAGGAATGAGTTGTGCAGGGGTGTGCAGAGCTGTGCCTGGCAAGAGCAGGATTGCTCTGCAGAGCAGAGTGCCGTGTGTTGAGAGCTCTGGATGTCAAGCTGGACTTGGAAGGCTATGAAGAGGAAAGTGCACTGCACGGAACTGGGTGAAGTGTGCTAGTGTGAAGCTGGTGGAGAGGGAAAGGGCAATTGCACTGCAAAGGCTATGTACAGGGTGCAAAGTAACTGTGCCAGGATAGGGGTGCAGTGCAGCATAGCTGTGCAGGGACAGAGGTGCGGTGCCAGAATAGCTGTGCCAGTACAGGGGAGCACTGCCGAGGTGGTTGTGCTGGGACAGGGTGCAGTACAGGACGCGCACATCACAGACTGCCTGGTGTGCTGTGCTGAGCGCCGCAGTGGGTGTTCTGGGCGCTGAGAAGGGGCGGGCAGGGCCGAGCCCCGCCATGCGGTGATGGCAGAGGAGGCGGTGCTGGGCAGGGTCCAGGCTTAGGAAGGAGCGCGGCTCAGCAGCGGTCGGTCAGGTCGGGTCAGTGGGACCGTGCTGAGGCCAGCCGCGCTGGTGGGACCATGCCGTCGTACACTGTCACGGTGGCCACGGGCAGCCAGTGGTTCGCGGGCACCGACGACTACGTGTACCTGAGCCTGGAGGGCACAGAGGGTTGCAGCGAGAGGCACCTCCTGGACAAGCCCTTCTACAATGACTTCGAGCGCGGCGCGGTAAGTCCAGGCGGGCGGGAGGTGCCCGCTCCCGCGGCTGCCCGGCGTCGTTTCAGCACTGCTCGCAGGGCTCCGCTACCTGCACGTCGTCTCGCACCTCTTTTTGCCGTGCCTCGGGTCGGACTCGCCGGCTCGGAACAATGGAACCTCCTGTGGCACTTCGCCCGCTTCCTGGCCCGGTACACAGAGGGACTGCAACAGGGCTAAGCTCTTTAAAGCTCTCGTCCCCGTGTGCCGTTGCTCCGGAGCAGGATCTCCAGACCGAAGAGCCCGCGGTGCTATTTTCGGCCACTCATCGTTCACATCCCTGTCCTAGGGGTTCACCCTACCTGTGGTCAGTTGTGGGGAAAGATGAATCAATTTGGTTTTGTCTTAAAACTGGCTTTTATATTTTTATCATACTTTCTTTTACAACTACTAAGAAAAACCTTCTGTACTTGCTATTGTCGGGGTCAGAATGTGCTAGTAGTCAGAGCCCCGAAATCCTCAAGGAGTTAAACGGAGGTAAGAGCTCCTAGTGCGCATTACAATGCCTGCCAAGGGAAATGTGAAGGATGACCTCAACGAAAGCTGAAAAGCATCATGAACGTGGGGGTGCGAGAATGAAGTTGAGAGCAGGCTATCCTCAATGCAATTCTTTCTAACCCTGAGTTCTACGATGTGTTGTGCACTGTCCTCTCTGTGGTCTTACCACGGTATCCAGGTTATCCATTTGTAACCTCTTCTATTCTGAGCACTGCTTTAGAATGGCATTTATTAATTTGCTTATCGTCCGTTGTAGAAATATTGTTCTCAAAGGGGTTTTTTCCCACCTTTCAAAATGCGTATTTTATGTGGAAACCGAGCTCAGAGTTTCCAGAACGTCTGATGAGAAGTAGCAATGTGTTCACAAGTAATTTTGGAAATGAGACCTACTGCTGTCTATACAAGTGGGAGTTCACTGTGATGGCGCTGCTTTGCCTTTAGGTGTGGCTTTTTAACCACGGGGTTCACAACCTAAGTTAGATATTTGATTAGACCTTCAATCAGCTATGTGCATGAGGCGTCACTGATACAGTTAAGAGAAGTCAGAATTTTTACTCTGGTGATGGCATCTGGAGATATGACTTACGTCTATATTATGTTTATAGCTGATATTCTGAGGAAATACTTCAGCAAATTCAGGTGTGAGGACTTACTGTCCACTGCTGTTGAAATTACTTTCTTTCATGATTAAATATGCCTTAGCTTAGAACCTTGCTCTCTGAATCTCCCAAATGGACATCCAGTCATTCTTCCTTTCTCACACAGTGAACAGTCACATATTTTAAGCCTTATCAAGACTGTCCTGCAAACCTGGGTTTCGGGTGCTCTCCTGGGAGTGTTGAGCCCTTACCAGATGAGTAGATAAGCACCAGGGTCTAGAGGGTTTCACTGTCTCTTAAAGATGGCTATAATGAAGAACCTGGTACTTCTCTGAACGTCCAGTTGGACTGGATCCTGTCACAGGGAGAAAATTCCATGATTCCATGGGCATTAAGTATATGTTCAGCAGAAATTCTTGAACTGCTGTGGGACCACATTTAGCAGGGGCAGAGGTACCTGTGAGTACTAGTTGAGAAAGCAATAAATGGGGTTTTGTAGATGTTACAGCAGAGGATGTGCACACCTAAAACCAGTACTTGCATTTTGGGAAGGTAACTTTAAGGTATATTTCAAAGTATTCACCTGGATCCTAGCTAACAACATATTTTATTTAAAAATGCTAAGTAAGCTTTCTGAGACAGGGACTGACTGGGTCATTTTGTCAGACCTGTTTCCAAGTGCAAAGTTTCTTGACTAAATCCAGGTTAGAACTTTTTTCCTATCCAAATTACTTATTTCTGTTAATTGTTATGTGATTGATAGTACAAATACACATCTGGGCTTGGTGTTGTGGTTTGGTGGGGTTTTTTCCAGCATTTGTTTATTGTGGAGAATGAGAATAACTCTGTGTGCCACAAAGTGTCTGGCTTATAGGACACTTTGAGTATACAGTGCTAAGTTTTGTTGATGTGGACACTTTCCTGGGGAGGGCAGCGTGTTTCTCCAGGCACCTATTCAGGTGACATCATGCCCAAACCACTACCAGTCTTACTAATACAAGGTTACTAATAGAATGCAAAGAAAGAAGGAAAGAAAGGGAAAATACCAATAATGAACAAATAACACCCAAAACTGAAGCAGGCCAAAAGACTTTCGGGTGGGTCAGTTCGTGAAATGTCGCGACTGGATTCACAGTCCTACCTTTAGTGTTTCATTCAATAACATCTCTATAATGCTAATTTTCTGCAAAGTGATTAAATTGTGGAAGGAAAAAAAACAAAACCAAAACAAATAAACCACTATAAAATCAACCAAACAAAAACCCGAAACAAAACCAATGAACCAACCACTGGATGACCAGAATTTTACAGTATTTCTTGTACTCCTTTGCCTACTTTTCAGCTCCTTTTCTAAATGTCAACTAGGCTCATTATCCTCATAATATCTTCATTTGAATGAAGGCCTTTGTCAAGGCCTTTTCTGTTTCTCATCCCATCCTTCCAGTCAGCAGGCTGGGGTTGCACAGGAGGCTGAGAGGGGACAAAGCTAGCAGAGTTGACCCCAGCTGATCAAAGGGATATTGCGTATCATATGATGTCATGCTCAGCATAGAAAGCTAGGGGAAGAAGGGGGAATGGATCCCCCCATCATGTTCAGCATGATGGCATTTTGTCCTTCAAGTAACCATTAACCATTACAGTGATGGAACCCTGCTTTCCTAGAGACGCCTGAACATCTGCCTACCACTCGGAAGCAATGAATGAATTCCTTAATTTGCTTTGTTTGCATGCATGGCTTTTGCTCTATTTAGTAAACTGCCTTTATCTCAACTCAAGATTTTTCTTTTATACTTTCCTGATTATCTCCCCCTGCTCCACTTCAGAGAGTGAACAGCCATGTGGTTCTTAGCTGCTAGCCAGGGTTAAATCACGACACCTCTTCGCCTGTTTTTTGTTTTTGTGGAAAGAAATGCACGCACAAGTATTTCCAGAAAGGAAATACAGTTCCTTCAGATTAGAACTTTATGCTTATAGAAAGAGGAATTGTCTGTGTTGTCTTTTTATAGTATTAGACTAGTCAATAGAAGGCTCTACCTAGAAAAAGTGAGGTATGTTAGGTTAAATTACTTGCATAAATTGTAAAATATACAGCAAAATTATTTAATAGTATAAACTACATGAGCTTGAATAGCCCAGTAGTCTGTTACTTCTGTTCTCTCACTCTGAATTCAAAATGTGTAAAAACTCCTAGCATCTCTGGCTCACCACATTAGTCATCAGAAGAACTCATACCCAAAACAATGCCATAGAAACCTTGAGCAATTAACTGTCCATTACTATCTGGATCTTGTACCATCTTTGTCACTTGACGTGCCTTTAATGCATTAGCAAATTGTCATCTCAGATAAGCCCATGACATAACCAGACTGGAGACAACGAAAACTGAATGAGACATAGGAGGGACCTCTCAGTTTCAAAAGTGCCATTAAAATGGTCACAAAAAGACTAAAAACCTTCAGGCCAATTAAATGTCCTTTTTGCATTACAGAAAGAGTGACTTGTGCAACTATTTTAGGGCTTTTGTAATATTAGTAGAGAGATTGTTACCAAAGGAATGAGTTTATTCCAAATATTGGCTGTCAATATAATGTTCCTACCAGTAATTTGGATCTGATTCACATTGCTCCTTGATGTAAAACTTAGGTGTATATATACATATAGATGTGGCATTAAAAGAACTATAGGGAAAAAAACCCACACAAACCAAACCAACCAAAAAAAACCTCCAAAAAACACCAAAACAAAAAAACCCCTACAACCAGACACCCAAACAAAAGCAAAACAACACAAAACAACCCCCCAAACAACAAACTGTAAATGAGAATGTTTTTAAAAATCACATTGCTAGCCAAAGCTTTAAAGGAGATGAATTTAAGAAAAGCATGGTCAGGTAGCTTGAGCAGCAAGGAGCTGATTAGAAAATAAGATTAATCTCAGAATTACTGTCCCATACTAATTACTTGACAGCAATGTTTTCATGAGGACTTGAGCTAAAAATAATGCAGTACATTTCTCCTATCCAGACACTGTCTTTGTTATGTTATTCTTCCTCTGTACATGATTAGACCTGGAACTGGAAATGAGTGAGAAGATGGAGCATAAAAATATCGAAGAACTGAATACAAAATTAATCTTATCCAGATATGGTTTGTCATTTGTTTGTGCAGGTTAATGCATTTTCCTTGTATGTTTAAATTCCCCTTACAGTAATGAGCAAAACTAGGTAATAACTCATAGATTTATGGATTCGTTTGGACTTTGCTTCTGCAGTGTGACTCCTTCCAGCTTCTGACTGCCAAATGCAGGAAGATCATGGTAAAAATTGAAAGGCAGAGTTAATTTTGTGTTGTAGTTGCATAATGCAGTGCACAAGCAGGAAGTGAGTGAGTTTTAGATATGTGGTATGATAGCCTGTGAAGAGGGACTCTTCTGCAAAGTGCCATCTGGTCCTGGAAAGACACACAAAATTGCAGAAGTACTGACTCAGTGCAAAACCCAAGCATTGTAAAGAATTTATTTGCTCTGCTTTTACTGCCAGGACTTGCAGGGAAGTGAATATGAAATAGATATGGCTCAAGTGCTGCCTATTGTCTGGAAAGAAGATTTGAAGAATAGGAAAAAATCTCAGAATGTTATCTGCATTTTCTAGCCACCATCCAGAATTTCTTGTGTTGATTGACAAGAGTGAAGCCAAGAGTATTGGACATGAGGTGACAGGCAGAGATTAGCGTGGTGTTTGAAGCTAGTGTTGTGAGAGGAGAAATCTGCATTCACTTGGCCAGGAGCACAGGATTATGTTCTAGAGCCACTGACTCTCGTGGTTGTAGCTCAAGTTACTATTAATGTAATGTCTGAGAAAAGCCACTCAACGTTTTTCACTCCCCACAGTTGTTTCAAAATCAGTGGAAGAAATTTACCCTGACATATCATCCTTTTAGGTTTTCTGAGATAGTGGAGGAGGTGGAGGGGTTTAAAGAGCCAGCAGCATAAACTTTCAAAAATTGTTTAGAAATAATATGCTTATTGCCTCTGCAAAAGGAACTCCTTTCTGCTCTGCTGTGGAGATACAAGGGAAAATGACAAGCATCATTTAAATATGTTGGTTGAAATCTCAGCTCTGTAATTTTTGTCTCTCAGCTCACATCTAGCACACAGATGCTGTCATGCCAAGCTTGCCAAGAAATTTCATGCTATTTGTGAAGCAGTTTATTACCACCTGGTGTGTATGAGTGTGCTATTGACATAAACATTGCAATTTTAAGATATGATAGGCTACCTTTTTTTTAAAAGGAACAGTTCCATGTCTTTTGCTTTAATAGGCAAAGGGAGAATATAGCTCAGATCAAGATTAATTTATTAAGTCTCGGCAAATCAAAATAAGCACCATCCATGTCTGTTTTAAAACTGCAAACCTAAAATTACATTAGACTGCATGTTAGAAGAAATGCCAATATCCTTGTTAGTATGAAACAGTTGTGAGGTTGCAGTGTAACAATCATGGCCTGACAGCTTCAAAGTTGATTCAAGAACATCTTTGGGGAAAGGCGAGCAAGGATAATATTTTCTTGTTCTCAGGATGGACTTGAAGCCTAAAGGGTTTGGTTTTGTTTTGTTTTTCCTCTCTGACTTCTATGAGTCAATTAGATGGGACAAACTTTAAGAAAACAGGAATTTTTATGTAATGGGTTATGATATCCAAATCTTTGGCAGACAGATAAATGTCTTCATCTCAAAACGATCATCACAGTTGGTAATTTGTATCTAGTTCACAGAAAGGGTCCTTTGCATCAACAATGTGGCAAATTCGGGTTAAAATGGGAGGGGAAGGGGTGCTAAGGGATCCCTCTTATGTGTGCTCTTCCAGGCACATGGGTGCGTGTTGCTATAAATCTTTCATAATAGTGAAAAAACAAGTGCCACCTGGAGGCATTTAAACATTACATTTTGTTTTTTCCTCCTTTCTTCTCTCTGGAATTTAATCTTCCTTCGCTTGTGAATTAGCCTTTCCCTAGCAAGTAAGACAGTAACAGTGGCCATATACCAAATGCCTGGAGAAGGCAAGAAAGTTCTCCTGTAAAGAACAATTAGAGTGTGGTGTCTAGGCCAGGAGCCAAATGACAAAGTTCAGACGGGCAGGTGAGTCTCTGCATGTCATTGCAGTGCCTCATCCTTTTGATAGCAGCAGCTGGTTGATTTCTAAGATTGTTGACTGTGTTGAGGTGACTTGAATACTGTTCTTTGTCCGAAGCATGTATGATTAATATACACATGTCTTTAGATTCATAGATCAACATGTTGCTTTCATGATTATCATTCCAGTCAAACTGCATAAACAGATTTGTTCTAGTAATTCCTCCTTCAGCTATTGCTAAGAGAGCCATGAATGATGGTTTCATGATCTGCACGTTTTCTTCAGACTGGCAACCATCTCAAGGAGTAACGTCATTTTTAGGTTGTGTACAAAAATGTTTCTCCATTTCCGGAGAGGTTTGCATGTCCTTGTTTGTTCTTTTATTCATCTTTCTGTTGCACTACAGACAAATAATAGTCTTTCTTTTCTTGCTCATGAGAAGCTGGAAGGTTCCATTGTACCCATACTGTAACAGGAAAGGTCATGTAAATTTGTGTAGTGCTGGTTGTGCCTCCTGCATGTGCAGTGAATTACTGGCTGTATTCTGCTCTGTAGGTTGACTCCTATGATGTAACTGTGGAAGAAGACCTTGGAGAAATTCAGCTAATAAAAATTGAGAAACGAAAATACTGGTGCCAAGATGACTGGTACCTTAAATATATCACTGTAAAAACACCAATGGGTGATTATCTGGAATTCCCATGTTATCGTTGGATTACAGATGAGAAAGAGATTGTCCTCCGAGATGGAAGAGGTGAGAGCCATAAGAAACCCAATTTCCTGCAGAACACCCTGAATCCTCCCCCCTCTCCTTCCTCTTTCCCCATGTATGTCCCAATCTTCTCTCTCACAGGGAGACCCACTGTTAGGCCCCTCCTGCATCCTAGGAGTGGGCTTTTCCTGCCCCTTAGGACTGCTTTCTGAGCAGTTTCTTAGGATGGGAACTGTCAGTTAGTTGCATATTTTGGGAAACACATGTAAAGAAGAATCGTTATGCTGGCTTGCTACACTGGCCTTGAATTTCAAGGGTGAACTTAATGCCAAATTTTTCTCTGTTCCACATCTCCATTGTTGGAAACCCTTTCAATTTAGTTACAAGTAGTGTTTCATCTTTGTCTAACGTCAAGTCTGGAAAAAACCCATGATTAATTTCCTGTTAATTGTCTTGTTTTCTTGAGAGTGAAATAAAATCACAAAGTAGTCTGCTTAGCAGGTGCCAATGACTGACTTATACCAACAGCTTCACTTTTCAACCCTTCTGTTTGCATGCTCTCAAGGCCAGGAGAAGGCAGAGTGATATGAATATGACTGCTGTAAGTAATGGTGATCAACTGAGGAAAGTGTAACTACACTTCTGTGCTCTGTTTCAAGTGGCTTGTTGGACCTCGAACTTGAGTTTTAACCATCTCTGTCTACCTACTTGCTGTGATCAGGGTTGAGGCAGGCATTTGTCACTGGTATCCTCTATGCTTTCCGGAGTAGGTTGGCTGCTGTAGTGGTCTGTAGCATAAGTGCTTGAAAACAGCTTAAACAATATGTATGACGGTAGCAAATAAATGGTTATCTTCCCATTAAGTTTTTTTTTGGCTACTCCTTGTTGAGGAATTTTGTGTTTGAATAATTTTTACCTATAATTGAAACTATGTGTGAGCCAATTTTGGTCTCCAGAGGGACTTTACACTTTTCATAATCTGATTTATAACAACGATAGCAGTTTCATGGAAAGCAGTTTTGTGTGGCTTTCAGAGTATGGTCAAGTAAAGGACAAAAATGAGTGAAAATCTGTTGGTAACTTGAATGCAATTAGCTGGAAACATTTAACCTCATAAATTATCAGTTGTATTACTACTGATATTTCCATCTCTAAACCTCAGATGGATGTTTCCATGAAACTCCTGCTGCCTTTACCTGCCTCCCCACCGGTGCATATAAAGTCAGTCACGTACCTTGCCCTCTCTGTGATCACTAAAGAAACCTCTGTTGTATTAAGTGATATAGAGAATAGATGGTCAGAAAAGCAAGCTGGCTGGAAATGAAGCCTCACTGTTTTTTGCTTCTGTTTTCCTAATACAAAGATGTAGTGATTGCCCCAGGCTGACAGGGAAGAGCAGACCTCAAGGAGAAGAGGATAGGAGATGTTTTCTGAAGATGTCTTTTTAGCAGAAATCAGCTGGAACTATGTTGTGATTTTTCCTATTGATGAAAAAATTCCCTTGGATACTGAAACATAACTTTTATTCCCATGACCCTATTCAGACCATTTAACACTAGATTATGTACAGTAAATGCCTACACTAGGAATCCAGGTTTTATATACAGTTAAGACAGATATTCCTAGCTTGAGCTAATTGTCCCACAGAGGCACCAAGTTAGGAGCATAACTTCTTTCTCAGATTCTCTAGGTCCCTGTGTTTCTACTCAAGGTACTAAATTGGATAGCGTAAACATTTCTACAGAAACTCTGTAAAGGTATAGATCAGAAATGTGAGGGATCAGAAACTTCGCTGCCTATCTCAAGACATGGGCAGTGATAACCCTTTTTGCTTTGTTTCACAGCAAAGCTTCCCCGGGATGACAAGACCCAGATTCTCAAGCAGCACAGGCGCAAAGAGCTCGAAACTCGTCAAAAAACATACCGGTGAGTTTCCCATAGCTCCCCAGGAGGTCCAAACCCTCTTTTCTCCAGGTCAGAGTTTGGCAGAGTATGTTCAGGTTATGATCTTCCTGTATTTACTAGACTGATGGATAAAAGAAAGCTTCAGTTACCATGTTAATCACATAGATACTTACTTAGATACAGTTTACTGTAAATGATGATCATCCTCCTGCATGTTGCATTATGAAAATTTTTAACCCCAGATAAACTTACCTGGAAGGCTTAGGTGGGAATTCAGTAGTGCAGTGTCTCTGTGGGCACTCTGGCACACACTTGTGCTTTCAAGGAAGGTTTGAAGGCAGATTTCACAGTATTACAGTATCACAGTGTCACCAAGGTTGGAAGAGATCTCAAA
>VWZE01009454.1:0-10387 GCA_013396675.1 Eubucco bourcierii
GATGATCCTTGAGGTCCCCTCCAACCTTACCATTCCACAATTCTAGACCAGGTTGGTCAAGGCCCCAACCAACCTGGCTTTGAACACTTCCAGGGTTGGAGCCTTCACAACTTCTCTGGGCAGCCCGTTCCAGTGATTCACCACCCTCACAGTGAACCCACTTAGTTACACGGATGGCTGCACATGAAAAAGAAGCAGGACATGACAACATCAACCTCAAACTCCGTTTCTTCCCTTTGGACCTCAGTAATTCCTATTTCTGAGGCTAAAAAATGCTAAACTAATAAGCATTACTTGAAGAAAAACACATTTGTATCTTTGAACCCATCAGTTAATCTACTCTATACAGCAATCACAAGAAGCACATGAAAACCAAATACCTTTTCTAAAGACGTCTACACTGACCTAACTGACCAATGATAATAAATGGGTGAGAAGCTTTTATCTATTTAATCTATGGCTACATTTACTGCCAGATTAAAAACACCCACTGGAAAACACAACCAATCACCTTCTTCTTAACAGTAGCAACTTGCTGACTCGGTTGTGGGAATTCACAAGGCAGGAATTATAAAATCTGCAGTTATTTTATTTCCAGAAAGCCTCGTCCATAACTCTATATAAAATTAGTTAGATGGGGTTTAGAAATTTGGTCAGGAAAATCTTTCACCAGGATGCTTCCAGGGAATTTAGTAATTCTGAGAAAATCAGAAAAGCTTGGAAAAGGTTTGCTATAAAAAACAGCTTTGCCACACTTAGGAACAAAGGCAGCCTGGAGCCCCAGGGAACGTCTGCGCTACTCACGGCGGTGGAGTAGGAACTCAGAGATAGTCCCTTGGCTCCTTGTGTGGCACCGCCTTGAAGTGCAGATCGTGTGGCACACAGGGTAAAGCTCAGGCTGCTCACAGGGTACCCACGATTACAGCAGAGGCAGGTCCCTTCAACAGGCAGGCAGGATCTGACAGTCTAACGCTGGCAGTCTGTGGCTAGCAGTCCATGGCAGTCCCTCTTAAAGCCCTCTAAAAGTCTGACAGAGCAATCTTCTCAAAGTTCCACTGTAAAGACCCCCTAGATAATGTGTCCTATTGCCATATATATATGCTGGTGCGATTTGCTCTCCCCAGTTCAAGCCTGCGAGGGTGTGTTAAGGTACTTGACACCTACTTCTTTCACATTCCAAACCNAACGCTGGCAGTCTGTGGCTAGCAGTCCATGGCAGTCCCTCTTAAAGCCCTCTAAAAGTCTGACAGAGCAATCTTCTCAAAGTTCCACTGTAAAGACCCCCTAGATAATGTGTCCTATTGCCATATATATATGCNCCATTCAAACCTTCGGTGGGGCAGGCCACTTTCCTCCTTTCATGTTTCAAAGTGCTGCTTCCACACTTAAACATAAAATCATAGAATGGTAAGGTTGGAAGGGAACTCAAGGATCATCTAATTCCAAACCCCTGCCATAGGCAGGGACACCTCCCACTAGTACAGCTCACTCAAGGCCTCATCCAATCTGGCCTTGAATACCTCCAGGGAGGGAGCAGCCACAACCTCCCTGGGCAACTTGTTCCAGTGTCTCACTTGTGAAGTCATAGTGAAAACCTCTAAGATACACAATCAATACCCCACACCCAAACAAGGGCTAAATACAGGATGATTAAGTTTTCCAATTCCCAAACATCAAGAGTTGCAAGAACCAAAAGGCAGCTTTGATAACAATTTAAGACAAAAGTGATGTTTTAGTGGGGCGAAATGTCTATTAAAAATAACAACTATGTCAACAGAAGTCTTTGTTTATTTCCAAGTGTTCAAACTGTTATTACACATATGCCACTGAACTATTGTTTGTTTTAACATTAACGTAATTACAGTTGGAAGGCTCATATTTCCAGTGGTCTCTCTGCAATAGGTACCACCAGAGCAAAACATGAAACAGTCCACATGGTTAACAATACAACATTTGAGTTACCAGAATTACAATCATTTTTTTTTATTTTTTTTTTCTTTTGCTAACAGATCACATAAGTACGTAACTGGGGCATTTCCTTCAACAGAAATATCAAACTCAGTACCGCATTTGTTTAATTTCAATATGAACATCTCTACGTAAGATGCAACATTGTACATGACAGTTTTGATTTACCACACATATGGCACTTTGGCAGCTCTGTGATTCCCCCTAAGCTCCATAATAGGTTTGTTTATAAAACATATTGCTAATACGCCCTGCACAAACATGAAGAATCGAATGAGTCTTTTGCCACTTCAATGGGAATGGAAGCAGTGTTTATACCTCACGTTACGCAGCATTTTCACACGTGCACAATTCTCTTCCATGTACCCTCTAAGTTTTATCAGCAAGAAAATATGTTTAAAAATCTGAATGTTCTCCTTCAAATTATAAAGATTACAGCCGTAGGCAATTACATGACAAACCTGTACTCATCATTTATTTCAAAACAGCACTGAATGCGCCAGATTTTTATCAAGTAAAAAAGCACATCAGTCCTCAGAAGCAGAATGAGTTCTCCCACAACCAAACTCACCCCATTTTGAGTTCATTTGTGAAACTGACTGGTTTACTTAGTTAACATTACTGTAGAACTTTCAAGCAGATGTGAAGAGTGACTTGGGTAAAAATATGTGTTCTTTTATCATTATTACAGGCAGAAATATAGTTGGTAGATGGAAAATTATTTTAAACACATAAGCTAAGTAAAATCAAATTGGTGTGAGTTGTATCAAGTAAAATGGGATAAACAGACCCGGTAACTATCACCACAAATAGTGAATAGTTCTTGTTTAACAAACATTAATTTCTTTGAACACTTCTACCATCAGTTTCCACACAGGAACTAACCACTATATTAAACCTTTTTCACTTACTTCCCTCAAGTGAATTTAATTCTCCTTCCTAAACACAATCATACTGTAATCTGATACACAAATGACATTCAACAGCCTACTACCATAGCAATCTAAGGGAGGATAATGTTCCTGCTAATACATCCATGCACTTTCAAACAGCCACATGAAAGTTTTGAGATTAAATGGGTGAGATCTGGTTGCAGAATCTCAAAGGAAAAAAAAGTAGTGTCAGGAATAAAAATTTGTAGAACTAGAGAGACTGTTAATAGTCATCTGAAGCAAATTAACTCACCCATCTGCGAAATTTTAGCAGATATTTATTCCATTTGGTCCAAGTATTCCTACATGTCTGAAAGAGTAACTCCAAAAAGTGTATCGTGCCCAAAAATGCATCTGTTCCCACAAAACATCTCTAGTCTTCTTTTGGCCCTCAAGCAGTCCTTAACAACTCCAATTTCCTGAGCTATACAATAACCAGATCTTAATTTCACTTGTGGTATGTCCATAACAGGTAAGCTAAAAACCAGGCAGAGGTATGTGAAACAGTACTTCACATATTTAATTTGAGGAAGTCACCCTTTCTTACTATTCAGTAAAATATATCTATCTACAAACTCTGCAGCACAGGAACAGTCTGCGTATGGTACTTCCATGCACATCTGCAACAAACAAGTATTTTAGGATTTTCCTATTTGTTTAGTTTTGGAATACCTGCATAACTACACAAAATTTAACATCAAATGGGAAAATGAAAGCCAACTTAATGAAGTTGTTCATTTGCGTAGTCTTCAAAGTTGTTTCACCTTCTTCCTTCAATTAACTAATTTTCAACTCAGAAAATGAACTCATCTCCAAATCTGCTAATGCTAATGAGCTAGCTTTGGCCTTTCACTGTTAACCTCCACACTCGCACGTCCCTTATCTCTTTCAAGTTCTACTAAAACACAGTATGCTCGCTTTTTCAGCATTTGTGACACCTACCAAGAAGCCCTTCAACCAGGGCAGCATCTAACGCAGCTGCTTCCGGGGGCAGCATCTAACGCAGCTGCTTCCCCGGGACAGAAACTTTTCTTACCATAACAGTACAACAGTTGATGACCAAAGTCCACTAGGGTCATGATCCAACATGAACCAGTCCTCCACTGTAAGGACGAAGTATGTTCTGTACAAAAGACTAAACAGCTGTGCACATGTAAGCCACACAAAGCAAGCCAAGTGGTTTGGGCAGGCGGTGTGGACAGGGTAGAAGCATGATAGCCAGACCTTTTGGCTGAAGCAATTTTAACCCTGTTTGACCATTCAAACCTGTGTTACAGCCTAGTCTATACACTGTTTGCACAAAACTCTCAAACAAACAGGAGTTTAACAAAGAGAGGTTAACTGATTTCTTTCTATAGAATAACTAGTTTTCACAGGTTCAGGAATCAAATTTAATGCAAAGCTCGAAAAGGGTACCTAACCAATAACAACATTTGGAGCTTTTAAATACTATCTTGCTCTGAGGTATTTCTCTATTACTGGAAAGGTTTATGCACCGTGTTCTAAAATCTAGGGTCCAAGAAAAAAGGCTAGTTGTACATTCTAAGTCAAACAAGCTATGGGAAATGGGAAGAAATAGTGTGTGGCTTGTGGTCAAGTGTTATTGTTTAGCGTAACACTTCATGCAAGTAATGCAAAAAGTCTATAGGCTCAGGACTGTTTACACCTGAATAAATAGGGTAAGTTAGCAAATACAGTATTTAAAATTATCTACAAAAAAAACTGTTTTACCAAGTCCTCATTGTTTGTATCAAGTCTTAGAGCAGAAAGTTGTCAGGGCAACACCAAAGAGTATGAAGAAAAAAAAATTGAGACACTTTAAGAAGTGTCTTTAGAAACAATTCTTAAGACTGCTAATTAAACTTAAGCTAAAACAAAGACTAAAAGCTGTGAGGTGGCCTTATCAGCAAACATTTAAAATCCAAAGGCCATAAACCAGTATGCATTACATATTTCTTGATTTCTTTATTTTACATCATGAGGTGAAAGCAGTATGTTTCCTTTTAGTAAAGTATACACAAATAGGCTCACTCAGAATACACTTTTAATGCACATAAAAAAAAGTATTCATCTTACAAATCAGTTTGCAATCCAAATATACAATAGCCTGGAAAACAATATTTTAGAAAACAAAAGCCAATGTAAAAAGACCGCTAAACAACTAAAATGATAGAAGTTTTTGTATGGCTTTGTCTTCACAGTTTTCTTACTGCATCGTCAATATCAGAAATCTGTTCCTTCAGCTGGTTCCACTGTTCTGGATTTAAAGAAATACCTGAAATGCATTAAAAATAGATACTTAAGACAAAAAGACAGTAGTTTAGGATCTTATGTGAACGCTGGTTTCATACATGAAGTCCATCCTAACTCTTAATGCTTGAACTACTCCAACAATCACCTCAAAGAAACTACTCATTTGGAACACTTCAGTTCAGCTTCACCTTATCCCTAGTGAAGTTGAAATGACAAAGAAAATGAGTACAGTGTAGCAAATATATTCACCAGTATTAGGCTAAACACAGGGAAGTGAAGCACAGCTCTGGCCTTGATAGAAGGCAGCACAAAAGCCCTGAGTAAGATTTAGGTTATCATTTGTATCTCTGTTGGCTCCTAAAAGCTGTAACTGTGTAGGTGAAATTTCTATGCTTTGTATCATCATTCCGGATTTTTTTTTCCCCTCCTGTTTCTTAAAGCACCGTAAATAACACATACTCTAAGCAGTATTTTTGAAAGACTCTGCTACTTTCCACTCCCTACAAGTCACAAACACACTTTTTCACTCTGCTTCACTATAGTTTATAGTGACATTCAGTCAATAACTATTCAGTGTCCCATGACTCATCTGCTCAGTTCTGCATTTGTACTGCTTAAAAGTCTGGTCTAGGCACAAGTTTAATTTGTGCTTTAGTCTCTTCAATCCTCCCCTACAATCTGTGTGTCAAATCTATCCAAATACAGACTCAAAGCCCTATCTGCAGCCAGGCTCTTCTACTTACCCTCACTCTTCCCTCCCCAGTGACCAGGATTCCTTCATTACTTTCTCCCTGTATACAGAGCAGGACTGAAAACAGGTAAAACTCTGAATTCCACTTTTGGGTCTCAGATTCTTTTTTTTTCCTTTTTTTCCTTTCTTCTACCATCATTGTCTTATCAGCACTGCCACAATTTTTAGCACCAAGCAGTATACTGGAGCTACTCAAAACCAGTTGCAAACAGTTACATCAGGTGTGCTAAGCATCATTAGGGGACCAAACATCATCATCAAGATGTCCCTGAAGCACATACTAGATGAGCTGCATGCAGTTCAGACCTGCTATCTAAAACAATCTGACAAGAGTAAATTAACATGTTGGGTTTTTTCTGCTTTTTATAATACTAATTGAACTGCTCACAGTGTTTTTAGGATAGGTAGGTAAGTGCCCCGTAGAACATCAACAGAATGAGATATTCACATACTGCACCAGATTAATACCAACCATATCTTCATTAAATTCAGACCCTTTTGCCACACTGATATGCCTTTCTACCTTCATTACATATTTTTGTCCTTGGCCTATCCATCAAATTCCGTCACAGTCAACCACACCAACAGCATACACTTCTGCCTTCCATTCACATCAAAACACAGCAGGTTAAAGTATTTACAAGTCAGAGCAATACTTTCTGTTAAGCAGCCAAAACAAATCCAAACCAAAAAATTTTCCTGTCCACTACACTTGTTCACACAAACCTACACTCAATAGTTATTTAATAAATGCTGAAAATGTTTCTCAAGTTTTCCAAATGTCTACTCACTGAGTGGCACCTGGACAAACCAGAAGAATGTAACAAACCTTATGTTGATTGTATTCTCAGCCTTCAGAGTAGAATGTTTATACTTATTTCCTTGGTGCAATAAGAAAACTAATGAAAAACTGCCTTTTCTAACAAAAGCAACATTAAACAAAGCAGTAGTATTGCAGATATCCTTGAATCCTCATCTTCTATGAGGCAAAGTTCTGAAAATGGCTGAATGAAGGCATGCCACAGAGCACGTATTGGAGTGGCAAATAAAGGCACAAGAGCTTATGCTGTGCTGACGATCAGATGCACAGTACTGGAACTTGAACATGTGATGTATTTTTACTATCAACTAAAATTTTGCCTTTTACTTCCCCTCCTCTCCTGAATTTGTCACATGAAATGTTTGCATTATTTTGATCCAAACTTGGAAAGAAATTGAAAGACACAATTGTTTTAAAAGAAATTAACATCTTTCCAGCAAATTTTGAAATTAACAAATTCAGTTGTAATAAGAGAGGGCGTGGGAGACTGTTCTGATTAAATTATCCAATGATGGAGGCAAGAGTCAGGAAGTATGCCTCTGTAGAATTCCTGTGACCAAATTTGCTTGTGCTTGATGCCTTATGTTTTACATTAAGTCACAGAGGATCCATTTAGGAAAAAGAGTCAATCCAACAAACCCACTCTGCTTTTGTTTATAATCTACAGATTAAAACTAATCATTTCATAGAATCATAGAATGGTAAGGTTGGAAGGGACCTCAAAGATCATCTAGTTCCAACCCCCTGCCATAGGCAGGGACACCTCCCACTAGTACAGGTTACTCTAAGGCCTCATCCAACCTGGCCTTGAGCACCTCCAGGCAGGGAGCAGCCACAACTTCCCTGGCCAACCTGTGCCAGTGCCTCACCACCCTCTCTGGAAAGAACTTCCTCCTGACATCCAGTCTAAATCTCCCCTCTGCCAGTTTAAACCCATTGCCCCTAGTATCAACATGACACTAAAAATCACCATGCAGAAACCAAACATAAAAATGTGACACACACAGTTCTCCACCAGCAAAATGTTTTAATACAAAACAACATGAAGTAGAACAGTACCTTTTCTGCCAGGTTTCATTTCACCTTCTTGATCCATCCAATATTCTCTAATATCGATTAAGACTTTCCCCTTAAAGTCACGAACGCTGACATACCTCATTTTGCCAATCTGTAAAAAACACATAAAGGGTCTTATTGGTATTTCACATGCAAGAGCATTCACATTTCCCCATCAGTATCAGACATGTGACACTGCACAGTGCAGCTTATTTTAGACACCAGAGAAACAACTAGATCAAAAGCTTAATCCAGGGTAGTCAGTAGACTAATAAGTAATGACAATATAAATGGATGAACGACTTAAAACGAGTTGAGCATTCAACGCTGAAGAGAAAAGCAGCTCTCCTAGAATAAAAATACCTCTATTAACATGTTTGCTTCTTTAAAAAGCCACTCATTTACTGTTTTCTGAAGCAAAAGTTTCCCTCTATTAAAAACATCTTTGCTTGCAGCAGTAGGAAACAAAGAGGGAAAGAAGCAGCTCCTACTCTAAATTTTACAGCAAGTCTCCATGGCACTTCAGTGGTTGAAAGACTATCTCACTGTACTAGGTCCACTAAAAAAAAAACAAAAAGCATTCAGATCCTTTAAGTTTAGCAGGATGTAGCACATTATGAAATTACACTGGAATTGCATCATTTCTGCACCAGTGTCTTAACTGAATTACAACAGTACCTTTTTTCTTTTTTCTTTTTTTTTTTTTTGGACATGCTGTGGGTGGAGAGTGGGAAGCATCAGTGTGCCTGCTCGTTCCACTTCCCCTACAACTATGCACTACATTATGTATTTAGGCTCACTGAAATCTTTCCAAATTTGATATAAATCCATTTGTTCACATAAATTCAAAATATAACGTGAACTTGAGAATCAAAAACCGGATAATAAAAACACAATCAAATATAAACCATGTAAGAAATTCTTAGAATTCTGTAGGCACCTTCTGGGTAAACTTTTTGAAGAAAAAACATACTCTAAATGAAACAATTTTAAAGCATAATATCCTTTCCTGCTAAAGCATTAGTTTTCAGATTCCTTAGTTTATGCATCTTGCATGTTGATAAAATTTAATGAGGATTCAAATAAATCTTCCTAAAAAGTCGGATCAGAAAAGTTGAACAACACTTTCTAGTTGGAGAGTTGTTCACCCTTTCTGATCAAATAAATCTTCACAACTATTTAAATAAAGTTGTTACTTAAAAGATATATAAGCAAGAATGCTTTATTTGCTTAATTTTTCTTCTTATGCAGATCACAGTATCACCAAGGCTGGAAGAGACCTCANGAGAGAAGAAAGCAACCTCCTCCTGGCCACAACCACCCTTCAGATAGTTGTAGACAGCAAGAAGGTCTCCCCTGAGCCTCCTCTTCTCCAGGCTAAACAATCCGAGTTCCCTCAGCCTCTCTCCATAGGGCTGTGCTCCAGGCCTCTCCCCAGCCTCGTTGCCCTTCTCTGGACATGCTCAAGCACCTCAACGTCCTTCTTAAATTGAGGGGCCCAGAACTGGACACAGTCCTCAAGGTGTGGTCTAACCAGTGCAGAGTCCAGGGGGAGAATGAGCTCCCTGCTCCTGTTGGCCACACTATTCCTGATGCCAGATCATGCTAAGATAACTCTAAAATTGAATTTAAAACTACTAAGACATCTTTGCATAGTGTAAGTCCAAAGCAGTTCTTATTTTAAAGTATCCTTTAAAGTTAACAAGACATTGCAGTTAATGAGGTAATATTTTTTAATTTATTAAATACTTTCACAGTACTGTAAGTTACACATTCAACAATAAAGTATGATGTCATGGTATCTTAGTTTTCAGATTAGGCTTGGCACCATGTCCATCACCACTAATGGCAAAGAAAATTCTAGTCCACATGTTTCTTGCATTTAACACTTCAGTGCCTTAAGAACAGCTTTAAGTAGAAGTTCTCAACAACTTTTTTTTTTTTTCCTCTCCCCAGGGCTAACAAAGAATATTACTGCATCATCAAGTCATTCTAGATTTTCTAGGGGGAAAAAAAAATTTATACAATGTAGTAGATTACTGCTGCAATGCAAGAAAAATGTTTAGGATTTGAATTTTAAGGGTGAGACTACGTGTCTTAATTCAACCACAGTAAGGAGTTGGGGAATAATTGGTTAGTTCGTAACTACTCAGTCAGTAAGCCTACTTTAAATGGAAACAGTTCTACATGAAAATGCTGAAATTAAGTCAGGCTTGGTATCACTCTAAATTGTAGCTCAATGTTCACGTTAAAATTTGAATGTTTAGTTGAACTCTATGCAAAAGATGTCACTGATAAGACCTTTAAATAGGCTTCTAAAGCACAGTTTCAACTGAAGTCTAAGGTTAAAAACCTCTAACTGAAAGCTAATGTAACTAAGTTAATTGGTGTTTCTTTATGCTCGGGTCTCTGCAATCTGGTACAGATTCATTTTTTAACTCTTTTTTTGTTTGTTTTTATTTGCAGTAGCTGATGGTCCTCAAATAATTTCACTTATCTAAAACATCTTCCTTTATCCACATCAGTGGATAACGACATCTCTTTATCCACAGCAGTGTTCCAAGGGTTGTACTTCCGGAGGGCAAACTTCAGCCTGTTCAAGAAACT
>VWZE01009456.1:19045-35025 GCA_013396675.1 Eubucco bourcierii
TGTTCAAGGCCTGGTTGGAGGTGGCCTTGAGTGACCTGTAGTAGTGGGAGGTGTCCCTGCCTATGGCAGGGAGTTAGAACTGGATGATCCTTGAGGTCCCTTCCAACCTTACCATTCTATGACTCTATGATTTTCTACAGCTTTGCAATGTCATATACACGTCCTCTGTTAATTCCTCTAGCACAGAGCAAGCATAAGTCTGTTTCTCCCACCTGTCATAATACTATATTTCTCACCACCCTTTCTTCTCTACAACCCTTACTTCATTTCATTTTCTCTTAGTGAGTCCACAGCTTCTTGTCTTGTGCCTTCATTTACCCACTTCATACTTCCCATTTCCAGTATACTACCACAAATACCTTTTCCATCACTCGCTCAATCTCCCAAACTTCAAATTCCCTTTTTTAATCCCTTTGCATCCTTCTCTATCTTCCAGTTTATTCCCTCTTCCATTTCTCCCTTAAAAAAAACCTTCATTTCTCTCTTGACAAAATCACTCATTTCCTTTGGTTTCATTTAAACATTAACAAACCTCTTAAACCCTAAAACCTACTCTCCCATTCCAAAACTTTCTCTGTGCTGTTCCTAGCATTCACATCTCTTCCTCTCTCATTCTGCACAGTCTGGGGACAACCTTTTATCCAGAGGGCAGCATGCTTTATTAGTTTAGGGGGGTTGGGAACTGGGAATATTTCTGATGGCTCTTTCAGTTTTAAAAACCCTGCTCTGTCAGGAAACAGTTGAGATGCCAGCTCAGCCCAGGCTACCTTTATGATGAAGGGACAGGGGAGAAGGGAGTCTTTCTGAACAAGGAGAAAACTGCTGAATCTCTGTAATACTCCAAGACTTGAGACAAAAACATGAGGGCTGGTAACAGAGAGCTGCAATGACAAAGTGTGATTTTTGAGCACTAATAAGAGAAGAGACACTTCTGCAGCTCCAGTTTCCCTTTAGAGGCTCAAGACTGTAAAGGTTGAGTCAGTCCTTACACCTGTGCCATGTAACACATCATAACTCATGCCTAAGCAGCACCAGCAGCTGTTTTCCCATGCAACTCTACTCGACCACAAAGCTGTCTGAGAAGAAAAAGCTCCAAGCCCACCTCACTGAACAATACAAAGTCTGAGCAGGTGAGCAGCTGTTTCTTTCTAATGGGCAGCTTCCTCCAGCACACAGTTCTGCTTTTGGAGTAAAACTGGACAGGCTGGAAGTGTTCAGGCTGAGAGCTGCCTCTGGGAAGCTGTAGCATTTTCTGCTGCTCTGCAATATTTACTTGTGCTAGCCTTAAATGACAATGGGTTTTGAAGATCACAGAATTAAACAGGTTGGAAAACATTTCTAGGATCATTGAGTCCAACCTATCACCTAACCCTTCTAATTAACTAACCCATGGCACTAAGTGCCTCATCCAGCCCCCCTTTAAACACATCCAGGGATGGGAACTCCCCAGGGAGCCCATTCCAATGCCAATCACTCTTGCTGGGAAGAACTTCTTCATAACATTCAGCCTGAACCTCCCCTGGCACAGGCCAAGGCTGTGTCCTCTTGTTCTGTCCTTGAGTGCCTGGCAGAAGAGCCCAACCCGACCTGGCTACAACCTCCCTTCAGGTAGCTGTAGAGAGCAATGAGCTCTGCCCTGAGCCTCCTCTTCTGCAGGCTGCACACCCACAGCTCCCTCTGCCTCTCCTCATAGGGCTGTGCTCCATCCCTCTAACCAGCCTTGATGTCCCTCTCTGGACATGATCCATTTTACCAAGTCATTCTTGATTTGACATATCTGCATGAAGAAGGGAGGAAATAAAATCCTAAAAATCACTCCTGTCACTCATTCAGGGGTAAGGGGACAAAACTTTCTCCTGCATTGGAACAGATTGCCCAGGGAGGTTGTGGCTGCTCCCTCCCTGGAGATGTTCAAGGCCAGGCTGGAGGAGGCCTTGAGTGCCCTGTACTAGTGGGAGGTGTCCCTGCCTATGGCAGGGTGTTGGAACTAGATGATCCTTGAGGTCCCTTCCAACCTTCCCATTCTATGATTCTATGATTAGTTGAACAATTCTTATTTCATTTTGTTTGTTTTTCTTTGAAAGAAAGAAGTAACTAAGATATCTTGTGTATTATAAACCAAAGGGATATACAAAGGTATGTAAAGAGGAGAACTGCAAGTCAGAATAGTTGTTTGCCACCTTCTGATGTTACATGTGCATAGTGAATTTGAATGCTGGTCTCTGAGAGACACAATTGCAGATGGTCTGTGTGAACTGAGAAACACTGGTTGGGAAGACACAATAGAATAGATTGTACCTTTATAAAGTGGAAGCTGTAATCCAGTTTGTATGGCAAAGGAGAGTGGAAGTTGTGGCCTAAGCTCTACTGAGTCACAGCACCTAACACAATAGAGCGTAAGCGACATCCTTTTCCTCAGAGAGGCTCAAGGCTCTGGGAATTCAATTACCCTCTCAACCCAGCAACAACCCCTCCTCTTCTGTTCCTCCTCTTCTCCTGAGCTCAGGTATAATGGCAGAACAACCCAGACAGCTACATGGTCTGTAAATATCTAAAAAAGCCTTGGGCTTAAGAGAATGAGAATCCCTGACCTTTTTATGCTTGTCACAGCATTTTACAACAACAACAACAACTAAAAAAAAAACAAAAAAACCAACAAACCAAAAAACCCAAACCCCACATACAGTGGAGCTCTTAAATATCTGACAAAGTAATTCAGTTTCAGTATCCTGTTGTCTAAACACTCCACATCAATAATGAATCATGTTTAAATAGATAACTGCATGCAGTACTGCTTACACAGGGATGAGGACAAGGAACTCATTGAACTGAATCTCCTCTAAACAAGCAGAAAGGAGTTTCTCAACAGAGCAACAAAGAAAGATTCAGAAGCAGGACAGGGACTTCAGTAAGCCTAGAAAGTATCTCCCCAGTCTCCTACATTTATTTTACTTCTCTGCCTGACAAATTTAGTGGCTTTTTATGAAGAAGTCACAGAAACAGTGGACAAGGGAAGGGCAGCTGATGTCATCTACCTGGACCTGAGTAAGGCATTGGACTCTGTGCCACATGACATCCTGGGCACCAAACTGGAAAAACATGGACTGGATGGGTGGAGCACTGCTGGGTAAGGAATTGGCTGGATGGTGGCACACAGAGAGTGGTGATCAAGGGCACAATGTCCACCTGCAGACCAGTGCCAAGTGGTGTCCCTCAAGGGTCAGTGCTGGCACCAGTGCTGTTTGGCATCTTTGTCAGTGCCATGGACAGAGGAATCAGTGCAGCCTCAGCAAGTGTGCAGCTGGCACCAAGCTGTGTGGCACAGTCGACTTGCTAGAGGGCAGGGATCCATCCAGAGGGACCTGGACAGGCTGNTGAAAAGCTCCAGATGAGGCTGCAGTGTGAGTGCAGCCCAGACAGCAACTGTGTGCTGGGCTGCAGCAAGAGCAGTGTGGGCAGCAGGGCAAGGGAGGGGATTGTGCCCCTTGGCTCTGCTCTCCTCAGACCCCACCTGCAGTCCTGTGTGCAGTTGTGGAGCCCCCAGCACAGGAAGGACATGGAAGGGTTGGAGCAGGTCCAGAGGAGGCCACGAAGATGATTAGAGGGCTGCAGCAGCTCTGCTGTGAGGACAGGCTGAGAGAGTTGGGGCTCTGCAGCCTGGAGAAGAGAAGGCTTCCAGGAGACCTTAGAGTAGCCTTCTAGGATCTGAAGGAGGCTACAGGAAGGCTGAGGAGGGACTATTGACAAGGTCTGGGAATGTCAGGACAAGGGGCAATGGATTGAAACTGGCAGAGGGTTGATTGAAAGTGGATGTTAGGAGGAAGTTGTTTGCAGTGAGGGTGGTGAGACACTGGCACAGGTTGCCCAGGGAGGTTTTGGCTGCTCCCTCCCTGGAGGTGTTCAA
This sequence comes from Eubucco bourcierii, assembly GCA_013396675.1. Classification (NCBI taxonomy): domain Eukaryota; kingdom Metazoa; phylum Chordata; class Aves; order Piciformes; family Ramphastidae; genus Eubucco; species Eubucco bourcierii. The sequence continues at coordinate 22,950 of VWZE01009456.1, forward strand.
GGCCAGGTTGGAAGAGGCCTTGAGTGACCTGTGCTAGTGGGAGGTGTCCCTGCCTATGGCAGGGGGGTGGAACTGGATGATCCTTGAGGTCCATTCCAACCTTACCATTCTGTGATTCTATGAATATTCTATGCTTTACTTACATGTTTTGTCTGAGAGCTACAGGATACATTTGTAAGATTTTGGGTTTGAAAATAAAGTTCATTTAGAAGGAGGTGACAGCAAAAAAAGATTTCTCATTTTAGAGAGTATTCTCAACAACATGCAAAGCATTCTCGATGATGTGAAGTAAATACTTTTATGACAGTGACAGAAAAAAAACCATCCAGGAAAGTAGACTGCTGAATGCTATCAGAATGCTTACTTCCAGAAAGTTTATAAAAGTGAAAAATTACCTACTGGTTCCTTGGAACACTTTTGCATTTGTCAATGAGAAGTTTCAAAAGCACAGCATTCTTGTTTGCTGTCTGCTCTAAAAGCTTAGGGAGCAGGAATGCCAAAACCCACAGCAGCAGAAGGAAAAAGGGAGATGGCCCTGCAGAAAGGCAGCCATGGCTGTGGGTTCTCAAACAGACTCTGACAGGGTCATTACTTCAGGTGAACCACTTCAACTTCTGGTACCCGTCTCAGCTTTCACCTTCTATTGACTGCTTACTTGTCAGAAAGCAAGGAGCTACAATATCCCAGAATCATAGAATTACTGAGGCTGGAGCAGACCTCTGAGACCATCAAATCCAGCCTATGACCTAACACCACCACTCTGACATGTCACTAAGCGCCACAACCAATCCAATGCAGCAGTGTAAAAACAGAACATACCTACCCCTAGGGAAAAAAAATGCTAATACAAAAAGAAACCAGAAGAATTTACTGATACTTTTTTTTTTTTTCTGAAGGAACACAATTTATTATAACAGAAACATTTTCTAGCACAAGCATCAGAAACCGATTCATCAAAAGGTAAATTCAGGCCAGCAGATTGAAACCCTCACGACAGGGTTGGGTTCCCTCTCACACAGTTTCTATCCCTGCAAATGCTTAGCACATGAATTGCAGGAGGCACAGCCACTGACATGGAGTGGCTACAAATGGAGCCAAAAATGGAGGCTACAAATATGCTGGACTCCTTAGCCTTGTTTCTTAGCCTGTGATGAAGTTCTTTACTAAGCATACCTGTTTGTGAGGCTTTCTCACTTCTACAGGTTTTTAATAGAATCATAGAACGGTTTAGGTTGGAAGTGACCTCAAAGATCATCGACTCTCAACCCCCTGCCATAGGCAGGAACATCTGCCACTAGTACAGGTCACTCAAGGCCTCATCCAACCTGGTCTTGAACACCTCAAGGGAGATTGGGAAGCACAGAAGCACAGAATGTGATCGCTGGGTGACCATTGGGTGATTCTGTGCTCCACAACCTCCCTGGGCAACCTGTGCCAGTGTCTCACCACCCTCACTGCAAACAACTTCTTCCTAACATCGAGTTTCAATCTCCCTTCTGCCACTTCAAACCCATTCCTCCTCCTCCTGGCATTCCCAGACCTTGTCAATAGTCCCTCCACAGTCTTCCTGGAGCCCACTTCAGATCCTGGAAGGCTACTCCAAGGTCTCCTGGAAGCCTTCTCTTCTGCAGGCTGCAGAGCCCCAACTCTCTCAGCCTATCCTCACAGCAGAGCTGCTGCAGCCCTCTCAGCATCCTCGTGGCCTCTTCTGGACCTGCTCCAACACTTCCATGTCCTTCCTATGCTGGGGGCTCCAGAACTGCACACAGGACTGCAGGTGGGGCTTTTTTTCTTGTGTTTGCTTTGGGTTTCTGTTTCTTTGGGCTTTAAGGCAGTGTTAGAACTGTTGCAGAGAAATGCTTCCAGAACCATGCTATATTAGGCTCTTTCTAACAGGATAAGGAGTGAAAACAAAGAGTAAGACTGGATGTAAACTCACACTCAAGCATCACAGAATCATAGAACCATAGAATGGCAAGGTTGGAAGGGACCTCAAAGATTATCTAGTTCCAATCTCCTGCCATAGGCAGGGACACCTCCCACTAGCACAGGTCACTCAAGGCCTCCTCCAACCTGGCCTTGAGCACCTCCCTGGGCAACCTGTGCCAGTGTCTCACCACCCTCACTACAAACAACTTCCTCCTAACATTCACTTTCAATCTCCCCTCTGCCACTTCAAACCCATTCCTCCTCATCCTGGTATTCCCAGACCTTTTCAATAGTCCCTCCCCAGCCTTCCTGTAGCCCCCTTCAGATCCTGGAAGGCTACTCTAAGGTCTCCTCAAAGCCTTCTCTTCTCTAGGCTGAAGAGCTCCAACTCTTGTAGCCTGTCCACACAGGAGAGCTGCACTGATTTTAGGCATACAGCCTCCCCTGCACTGTACTGCAATTCTGGAATTCTTTTCAGAACCAGAATTCCTTGAAACAATAGCAAGCAATCAGGTCAACCTTTCAGGGCAACACCAGCATCTTACCCAGCATCTGCAGCTCCCAAGACAATTCAAAAGAGTTACCATCAAACAACCCAAACTCTACAGAGCTGATCCACCTCACTGAACACCTGGCACATTAAATCTGCCCCTGTGAAAACCTCTAAGAGTGTACCCATTGGACTCAGCACCTTTGAGGCAGTTTACTAATGTTATTGCAGTATATCTTTGCCAAAATAGATCTCTCACAGCTCTGCAGTCACCTCACCTTTGTTTTCTCTGCCCTGTGACAGATTCACTAAATTCAGAACGAATCAGCTGTGAAAGTGACTTTCCTTTCTGCTAGTTGACAAAGGGTCATCTTCAATTCAGTGGACCAGCGAGGTCCTGGGGGCCATTAAGCAGAGTGTGTGCAGCAGATCAAGGGAGGTTCTCCTCCCACTCTGCTCTGCCTTGGTGAGGCCCTGCCTGGAATATTGCACCCAGTTCTGGGCTCCCCAGTTCAAGAGGGACAGGGGACAGGAGGGACAGGAGGCACTGCCTGAGGAGGAGAGGCTGAGAGCCCTGGGGCTGTGCAGTCTGCAGAGGAGAAGGCTGAGAGGGGATCTGAGCAATGTCTGTCAAGAGCTGAGGGCTGGGGGGCAGGAAGGAAGGCACAGGGACAGCCTCTGCTCACTTGTGCCCTGCCATAGGACAAGGGGTAAGGGATGGAAACTGCAGCACAGCAAGTTCCAACTCAACATGAGGAAGAACTTCTTGTCTGGAAGGGTCCCAGAGCCCTGGTACAGACTGCCCAGAGAGGTTGTGGAGTCTCCTTCTCTGGAGCCTTTCCAGCCCTGTCTGGATGTGTTCCTGTGCGACCTGCATTGGATTCTCTCTCTGGTCCTGCTCTGGCAGGGGTTGGACTGAAGATCTGCAGATGTCCCTTCCAACCCCTAGCATCCTGTCATCATATTCCTGAAGCTGCCAGAGTCTAGAAGGCCCACCAAATTCATCAGTCAAGGCTGCTGCTGGTGTTAGTTCTTACAACATACTCTGTTGCTGGCTTCAGTTCTTCTTCTCTTGTTCCTTATTCCTAACTGTTTTGATAATGAGGTCATTTTTTCTTTTGTTTTTTCTTCTTTTTTTTTTTTTTTTTTTTTTTTTTTTTTTTTCTTTTTTTTTTTTTTTTTGTTTGGTTTCCCCATCACCATATCCTCCCTAAAGTACTAGCAGAACTAATCCTTAATAAGAAAAGATTATCCTGGTAAAATATTTTTATAAAGTTTACTTAGGAAACCTAAAGTAAACTACAGCACAATGAAGAGATAAAAGATTGGCAGCTTTACTACTCCCTTGTACCCTGATCCAGTTGAGTATGCCCCTGCTGACTGCAGAGGTGATTGGACTGGCTGACCTTTGGAGGTCCCTTCCAAACCAGACCATTCTGTGATTGATTCTCTGCTCAGATTTCCTGCCTCTCAATGCCCAGAAGCGGTAATAAGCAGCACCATGTCACAGACTGTATTATGGCTGCAAACAGATGCCTGTGATCATGAAAAGAAATGCTGCAGTGACAGGGTACAGGTTATAAAAGAAAACTGTCTAGATGCTGATGCTGGGCATGATGCCAATTACCCTAAACCACATCAACACACAGTTACATTATAATCAATACAGGTATCTTAGTACCTTCTCTTGCCCTAACGTTTCTTGTTGAGGTGCTGAATTGTCTTCTCTGTACAAGACATGGTTTACTAAAAGCAAGGTGACTGTCAAATCACACACAGCAATGCTGGTGCTGCTGCTGCTGCCATCACTCCAGCTCTACCTTCCCTGGCCCTTGCAGCTGCACCTGTCAGTGGGACATAGTAGAGAACAGAATGCTGCCAGAAAATTGCTGTAGCACCTCCAGCAGGTTGCGAGTCAAGCTGGCCTCATGCAGACAAACAAATTGGGCAGCAGATGAGGAGTAAGTTCTAAAAGGTTCTAAAAGGGCAAGGAGTAAGTTTTAAAAGTTCTAAAAGGGCAATCAATATTCAGCCATCTTTTGGCTATCCCAGACAGCTTAATTCATCTTGTCATATCAACTTTCACAGTCAGCATTATTTATTTCTATTTTGGACTCTTAAAAGTAACTTGCAAACCACAAATCAGAATAATGTCTGACAGATTTTGTCATGATTGTAGTATCACAGCTTATTACAAAAGGAAAAAGTACAGTATCTCCAAACAGAGAGTGCAGATTATTCCTGTAGCATTTAGTAACATTTCATAAATAATATTAATACATGACAAAGCTGTGAGGCTTGGCTGGGACACCTGGAGGTTGTGCAGCCATGCAGCCAGACTTGGACAGACTGAGAGCTGGGCAGAGAGGAACCTGATGAGGTTCAACAGAGTCCTGCACTGGGAAGGAACAGTAAACTGCAGCAGTACAGGCTGGGAGGTGATCTGCTGGAGAGCAGCACTGTGGGCAGCAGATGAGGAGTACTGGTGTACAGATGAGGACCTGGGAGTGCTGGTGGGCAACAAGTTCTGCATGGGCAGCAATGAGCCCTGGTGGGCAAGAAGGCCAATGGGGTCCTGGGGGGCATTAAGGAGAGTGTGGCCAGCAGATCAAGGAAGGTTCTTCTCCCCCTCTACTCTGCCCTGGAGAGGTCTCACCTGCAACACTGCATTCATTCTGGGCTCACCACTTCAAGATGGACTCAGATCTGCTGGAGAGAGTCCACAGGAGGGCTACAAGGATGCTAAAGGGAATGCAGCACTGCCTGAGGAGGAGAAGCTGAGAGCCCTGGAGCTGCTTAGTCTGCAGAGGAGAAGGCTGAGAGGGGATCTGAGCAATGTCTGTCAAGAGCTGAGGGCTGGGGGACAGGAAGGAAGGCACAGGGACAGCCTCTGCTCACTTGTGCCCTGCCATAAGACAAGGGGCAAGGGATGGAAACTGCAGCAGAGGAAGTTGCAGCTCAACATAAGGAGGAACTTCTTGGTTGTGAGGGTCCCAAAGCCCTGGCACAGGCTGCCCAGAGAGGTTGTGGAGTCTCCTTCTCTGGAGCCTTTCCAGCCCTGTCTGGATGGGTTCCTGTGTGACCTGCACTGGATCCTCTGGTCCTACTCTGGCAGGGGTTGGACTGGAAGATCTGCAGAGGTCCCCTCCAAACCCTAGCATCATGTGAGCTTGCAACTGGGTACATTTGCATTAAACACAGCCTCTTACTATAAGCCACAACAGAACATTCCTAAAGATTACTATCTTCTCCTCCTACAAAAATCTAAAGCTATATGTTTTTAAAAAGCCCACCATTAACAAAAGAGAAAGTTTGTGGCTGCAATACCATTAATGAAAGAAAAAGTTTGGAACTACAACACCAACAAAGAAAGAAAAGGTTTGGAACTACAACACCAACAAAGAAAGAAAAGGTTTGGAACTGCAACACCATCGATGCAAGAAAAGGTTTGGAACTGCAACACCATCGATGCAAGAAAAGGTTTGGAACTGCAACACCATCGATGCAAGAAAAGGTTTGGAACTGCAACACCATCGATGCAAGAAAAGGTTTGGAACTGCAACACCATCGATGCAAGAAAAGGTTTGGAACTGCAACACCATCGATGCAAGAAAAGGTTTGGAACTGCAACACCATCGATGCAAGAAAAGGTTTGGAACTGCAACACCATCGATGCAAGAAAAGGTTTGGAACTGCAACACCATCGATGCAAGAAAAGGTTTGGAACTGCAACACCATCGATGCAAGAAAAGGTTTGGAACTGCAACACCATCGATGCAAGAAAAGGTTTGGAACTGCAACACCATCGATGCAAGAAAAGGTTTGGAACTGCAACACCATCGATGCAAGAAAAGGTTTGGAACTGCAACACCATCGATGCAAGAAAAGGTTTGGAACTGCAACACCATCGATGCAAGAAAAGGTTTGGAACTGCAACACCATCGATGCAAGAAAAGGTTTGGAACTGCAACACCATCGATGCAAGAAAAGGTTTGGAACTGCAACACCATCGATGCAAGAAAAGGTTTGGNGAACTGCAACACCATCAATGAAAGGAAAAGTTTGGAACTGCAACACCATCAATGAAAGGAAAAGTTTGGAACTGCAACACCATCAATGAAAGAGAAAGTTTGTAACTGCAATACCATTAAGGGAAGAAAAAAGTTTGGAACTACAACACCAACAAAGAAAGAAAAGGTTTGCAACTGCAACACCATTGATGCAAGAAAAGGTTTGGAACTGCATCACCATTAATGAAAGGAAAGGTTTGTAACTGCAACACCATTAATGAAAGAAAAAGTTTGGAACTGCAACACCATTAATGAAAGAAAAAGTTTGTAACTGCAACACCATTGATGCAAGGAAAAGTTTGGAACTGCAACACCATTAATGAAAGAAGAAGTTTGTAACTGCAATAGCTCAGTTAGCAGCACAGTTACCAATTACACTGCAACACACATTTCTGAGCACCATTAGATCTGAAAACCACCAAACTTGAAAACTTCATAGCAAAAGTGTCATGAAGAAAGAGATTTGCACTATACATGATCTGACCAGGCAAAGGACAGCAGCAAAAATAATTACAAAGCAGCTCAGTGATGAACTTTAAATCATCTGTTGTAAATTCTGGGACTTCACAAATATAAACCTTGAAATGCAGCCTCAGTAGCAGAACTGCAAGCAACTGCTGCTGTCTGCTTCCATGTCCTGCTGCAAGCCTGATTTTACCTTGTTTGCAATGCTGGTGATGAATGATTTGATGTCCAGATTAGTTGGGCAGCTCTTCTGACAGGGAGCATCTGCACACTTTAAGCACCTACAGGAATAAAAGAAAATGTGTCAAGTCGACGTGGAACACAAATGCTGCCAATGGCATAAGCTGCTCAAGTTCTTGTGGTACAAGATAAGCCACAAAGGAATAACACAGAGCCCACAAAGGAGTAATACAAAGCATCTCCATGTCTATGTAAAATCTCAAAGCACTACATGAGTGCATCACAGAATAGTTTAGGTTGGAAGGGACCTCAAAGCTCAAATCCCAACCCCCTGCCACAGGCAGGGACATCTCCCACTAGTACAGGTCACTCAAGGCCTCATCCAACCTGGTCTTGAACACCTCCAGGGAGGTTGTGGAGCACAGAATCACCAAATGTGATCTTTGGGTGATTCTGTGCTCCACAACATCCTTGGGCAACCTGTGCCAGTGTCTCACCACCCTCACCGTAAACAACTTTCTCCTAACACCCAGTTTCAATCTCTCCTCTGACACTTCAAACCCACTCCCCTTGCCCTGGTATTGCCAGACCTTGTCAGTAGTCCCTCCCCAGCCTTCCTGTAGCCCACTTCAGATCCTGGAAGGCTACTCTAAGGTCCCCTCAAAGCCTTCTCTTCTCCAGGCTGCAGAGCCCCAACTCTCTCAGCCTGTCCTCACAGCAGAGTTGCTGCAGTCCTCTCAGCATCTTGGTGGCCTCCTCTGGACCCACTCCAACACTTCCATGTCCTTCCTGTGCTGGGGGCTCCAGAACTGCACACAGGACTGCAGATGGGGTCTGAGGAGAGCAGAGCAAAGGGGCACAATCCCCTCCCTTGCCCTGCTGCCCACACTGCTCTTGCTGCAGCCCAGCACACAGTTGCTGTCTGGGCTGCACTCACACTGCAGCCTCATCTGGAGCTTTTCATCACCCCACACCCCCAGGGCCTGTTCCTCAGGGCTGCTCTCAGCCATTCCCCACCCAGCCTAGAACTGTGCTTGGCATTGTGCCTACCCAGGTGCAGGACCTGATCATTACTGACTTGCATTCAGCACTGACTAGTTACACTCCATTGACTCCACAGCAGAATGCAGTTACAAACATAAGTACTGCACATGTGTACACACATATCTAATTGCACAGGCATCATTTTTTTTCCCCTGGAATCCTACAATGCTAACCTTCTGACCATTTCATTTTTGTATTTGAGAAACATCTCTGCTGCGAATCCAAATGTATTAACCAAGCTCTGTAAGTGTCACTGTGAATTAAATTCTGGATGCTGGACAATTACACAACAAAAGCAGTAGCATTTCCACAGAGGAAGGAATTACTTTGTCCTGTATGTGGCAAAGAATAAGGATGGCTGCCAAATTTTCAAGTCACTTTACAAGTAGCCTGTGATATGTCACAGGATGTTATGGGTTGCAAAGGACCTCTGGAGATCTTCCAGAGCAACCCCCCCCCCTTCCGGAGCAGGACCAGAATGGTCTTTTCCTATCAAGGAATAATTATGATATTACTTTAGGGAGGATAGGGTGATGGGGGAAAAAAAAACAAACCAAAAACAAAGAAACAAAGCAAACCAAAACAAACAAAAAAAGAAAATAAAAAAGTGACCTGATTATCAAAATATCGAAGATAGGAATAAAGAACAAGGGAGGAAGAACTGAAACCAGCAACAGAGGATGTCATGGAATCATGGAATGGTTAAGTCTGGAAGGGACCTCAAGGATCATCTATTTCCAACCCTCTGCCATAGGTAGGGACACCTCCCACTAGTACAGCTCACTCAAGGCCTCCTCCAACCTGGCCTTGGACACCTCCAGGGAGGGAGCAGCCACAACCTCCCTGAGCAACCTGTGCCAGTGTCTCACCACCCTCACTGCAAACAACTTCCTCCTAACATCCACTTTCAATCTCCCCTCTGCCAGTTCAAACCCATTGCCCCTTGTCCTGGCATTAGAAGATCTTGTCAATAGTCCCTCCACAGCCTTCCTGTAGGTCCTCTTCAGATGTCATCATAAGAACTACCACCAGCAGCAGCCTGAACTGATAAATCTGGGGCGTCTTGTAGACTTTGGCAGCCTCAGAAATATGATGACAGGATGGTAGAGGTTGGAAGGGACCTCTGAAGATTTTCCAGTCCAGCTCTTGCCAGAGCAGGACCAGAGAATCCAATTCAGGTCGCACAGGAACACATCCAGAAAGGGCTGGAAAGGCTCCAGAGAAGGAGACTCCACAACCTCTCTGGGCAGCCTGGGCCAGGGCTCTGGCACCCTTACAGACAAGAAGTTCTTCCTCATCTTGAGTTGGAACTTGCTGTGCTGCAGTTTCCATCCCTTGCCCCTTGTCCTAAGCCAGGGCACAAGTGAGCAGAGGCTGTCCCTGTGCCTTCCTTCCTGCCCCCCAGCCCTCAGCTCTTGACAGACATTGCTCAGATACCCTCTCAGCTTTCTGCTCTCCAGACTGCTAAAAGCAATTCAGCAGTGATATACATACTCCCAGCTAAAATCCCCAAGATCCTCTTCTTGTCACCCCTAATGACAAAACCTAATTGCAAATATTAAGCAGCAAGAATTTATTGCCTGTTCCTGCATAGTGCTCAATGAAGATGTACTGGTCTGCTTGCTTGCTCAAGCATCTGAGGAGTAAGACTTTAGGGTGGTCTCTGTAATTTGCAGCAAGCAAATCTAGCAAACAAGTGAAACAAAAGCAAAGAAGAAAAAAAAAAAAAAAAAAAGAGGTAAAAAATCAGCCAAAGAACTAAAATAGTTCTGTATTAAACACAAAAGTATTTGCAGGTTCTTTGGGGTTTACATATCAATGATCCAGCCCTGTGAGGAGAGGCTGAGGGAGCTGGGGGTGTGCAGCCTGACGAAGAGGAGGCTCAGGGCAGAGCTCATTGCTCTCTGCAGCTACCTGAAGGGAGGTTGTAGCCAGCTGGGGTTGGGCTCTGCTGCCAGGCACCCAGCAACAGAATGAGGGGACACAGCCTCAAGCTGTGCCAGGGGAGGTTTAGGCTGGATGTCAGGAGGAAGTTCTTGCCAGAGAGAGTGATTGGCATTGGAATGGGCTGCCCAGGGAGTGGTGGAGTCCCCATCCCTGGAGGTGTTGAAGAAAAGCCTGGATGGGGCACTTAGTACCATGGTCTGGTTAGGGCTGGGTGCTAGGTTGGGCTGGGTGAGCTTGGAGGTCTCTTCCAGCCTCCTTGATTCTATGATTCTATGAATAGGGGTTAGATACCACACTACTAATTTTCTTGGGATTCAGGAAGGTATCCCAGATGCTTTTTTGCTAACATAAAGAACATATGTAAACTGGTTTTAACAGAAAATTAAATCAAATTTGGGGGTTATGTATTACCTCAGCACAGCTGCTTAATAGAAGTTGCACAAGCCCAGATGAATTGCTGTTATTTACTGATAAGATAAAAAGGCATTTTGGAACTCACTAGGATCAAATATTTTCAAAACAGGAAAGCTGCCAGAGGCCTATGGACTGCACATACAAAGAAGTGAAGAGCACACTAAAAGGAATGAAATGCCTGAAATACTGTACTGAAAACTGGCCTGACTTTGTCAATCACACATAATGATTTTGGGGGTTTGGTTTTGTTGCTGTTTTGGGGTGGTGGGGTTTTTTGTTTTTTTGTTTGTTGGTTTTGTTTTTTCAAATTAGGGGTGAAATAAGAGAGAAGGTAAAGCCAATTAGTAAAACAGTAATGGATCATCCTTCTTCCTATTCACTGTTATCCTTCTTACTATTCACAGTACTCTAGCTGAGTACTGCAGATGCCAGGGAGCCAACAAAATGTGAAGGTATACATGGTACTGGCTGTTTGGATTTTCTCACAGAGGTAGTCATGAGGAAAAGGTCCCACAGGGAATATTTAAAGGAAAACAGTTCTGACAAGCTGCAAAAGCTGTTGCAATCTGATAAAACCAAATTCAGGCTCAAGAGCATAGCAGGTTACTAGTTCAGCTAGCCAAGATATCATGAAGCTCTGGCAGAAAAACATCAGCAGCTTCAGCTGTGGCACTTAGTGCCCAGCACTACCCACTGCCAGGCACATGGTATAAATGCCTTGACAAGTGAAGCCAGGCCAGCCAGGACCTCAAAGGCTTGATGTGGCCAGAGCACCATGGCAGGAAGGGGCTCTTAGCATTTCACAGAACCACAGAATGTTAGGGGTTGGAGGCGACCTCAAAAGCTCACCTACTCCAACCCCCATGCCAAATCTGGATCACCTAGAGCAGATCACACAGGAACAGATGCAGGTGGGTCTTGAATATCTCCAGAGAAGGACACTCCAAAACACTCCTGCAGTTCTGGAGCGAACTGAAAGACAACATCTTTGTCAGTGCCATGGACAGAGGAATCAGTGCAGCCTCAGCAAGTGTGCAGCTTGCACCCAGCTGTGTGGCACAGTCGACTTACTAGAGGGCAGGAATCCATCCAGAGGGATCTGGACAGGCTGCAGAGCTGTGCCCAGGCCAACCTCAGGACATTCAACAAGGCTAAGTGTAAGGTCCTGCACCTGGGTAGGCACAATGCCAAGCACAGCTCCAGGCTGGGTGGGGAATGGCTGAGAGCAGCCCTGAGGAAAAGGACCTTGGAGTCTGGGTCGATGAAAAGCTCCAGATGAGGCTGCAGTGTGAGTGCAGCTCAGACAGCAAATAAGTGCTGGGCTGCAGCAAGAGCAGTGTGAGCAGCAGGGCAAGGGAGGGGATTGTGCCCCTTTGCTCTGCTCTCCTCACACGCCACCTGGAGTCCTGTGTGCAGTTCTGGAGACCCCAGCACAGGAAGGACATGGAATTGTTGGAGCCAGTCCAGAGAAGGCCACAAAGATGCTGAGAGGGTTGCAGCAGCTCTGCTGTGAGGACAGGCTGAGAGAGTTGGGGCT
>VWZE01009461.1:6286-19311 GCA_013396675.1 Eubucco bourcierii
TCTTTTCTTTTCTTTTCTTTTCTTTTCTTTTCTTTTCTTTTCTTTTCTTTTCTTTTCTTTTCTTTTCTTTTCTTTTCTTTTCTTTTTTGTTTTTCTTTTCTTTTTTCCTCTTTTTCTCTTTTCTTTTCTTCTCCTTTTCTTTTCTTCTCTTTTCCCTTGCCTTTTGCCTTGTCTTGCCTTTCACCTTGCCTTTTTGCCTTACCTTTTGCCTTGCTTTTTTGCCTTGCCTTTTGCCTTGCCTTTTGCCTTGCCTTTTGCCTTTCCTTTTGCCTTGCCTTTTTGCCTTGCCTTTTGCCTTGCCTTTTTGCCTTTCCTTTTTGCCTTTCCTTTTCCCTTGCTTTTTGCCTTGCCTTACCAACAGGCTATGGTAGCTATGCATATTTTTTTCTCAATTCTAGGAGACTGCAAAGTGATTTCCTTCCTGACAGTCGTTCCTCTAGACATGCAAAAGCTCTTACGCTAACAACCAAAATGTATCAAGGCAGGCAGGTTGTACTGCCCCACAGATGTAATATTTCATAAGAAAGTGAATTATTTTTCATTATAATTTCTAAAGGAGAAAATGGGGGGNGCAGCAGAAAATCATAAAGAATTGTCAAGTGAAACAGAATTTTCTTTTTTTTTCTCCAATTCTGATAGCCCACAGATGTGATAAACAAAATAAGGTGCAAAGAAGAATAGGAGTCACCCCTGACAACGAAAGCAGTGCTTTCACACCATCTCCTTGCTCTTAGTCTTGCAGCAGAGGGATTTTTGTATGAACTTGTATCACATGTAATATTTAGAACGTTTCAAAGGGTACCACTTGACCGCCAGTACATACCTTTTACTTAAAAAGGAAGCATTCAAAAGGAAAATTAATTAGTCACTTTTTTTTTTTTTTCCCCCTAAAGAAACCATATTAAACAACAACAAAAATAGGAGTATACCAATCTGGTTTTAATAGAAATACATCATAATGTAACACATCTATTTCTTTATTTATCTATTTATTTATTTATTTTCTTTCCAAGTGCTACCCATCTATTTCCTTAAGAGGTTTGTACAGCTAGCACACTGTTTTCACTTCCATCTTATTTGATTTTAGGATGCACTGATCAATCCAGAAAGAAAACCCTTGAAAAGTTATTTATACTCAAACTTCAGAGGCTAAAGACAACGGAAAGTGCAAGAATCAACTCAAATATCTTCAGAAATAATTTAACTCTCATGTCAGGGCTGACTGACAGCTCTAATACATTCCTACATTTTAAGCAGGCTTACATTTCACATGCATTTGCTCTCCACTACCGAGCTGAGTGGAACATCTATTGTCAAATGCATAAAATAACATTAGAAATGCAAACTTAATGTAGCCAATGGTAATGTGTTATTTAAAACTTATGAGCCTGAATAAGGGCTTATTTTCCCCAAATTGAAATTTATAGTTTCGTTTTAAAGGGCTAACTTGAATATTGATGGGCTTTAGGCTTGCTGTTATAAAATGAGAATGAAAAACAAAGCAAGTAACTATGAGGCATAAAGCTGCTATTATGGTAATGTATGGAAACTTAGATAAAAAAAAAAAAAAAAGAAGAAGTGGATTCTAGTTACCTGTACTAGCAGCAAAAAACATACAGTAGAATTTGTGCAACCGGTATAGGGAAGTTATATTTCCCTGCAATATATGTCAGGTCATTACATATTCCAGGTTTGGAATCACCACTTTTAAGCATCAATGGCTGAGGAGTAATTTTGAAAATGCAGTTGTACCAGAAAGCAGGTGATAGTTTCATCTCTCTTTTGACTTTCATTTATTTTTTTATTTTTTTTTTAAAAATATTTATCTATTTATTTATTTATTTTTCTCGCCAGTTTCACTCCGATCGGTGAAAACAAAGAACAGAGACAGCGTTTCTCCATTGCCTTCTGACACTTAGATATTCTTGAGGCTGGATAGTTGCACCATACCTGGCTACAGGAAAGATAATTAAATTTACATCAAACACAAATCTACTTCAGTTTCATAATTAATTAAAAAAAAAAACCCAAAAAACACCTCTCTACCATAACCTGATTTTACAGATAGTTTAAACCTCCGAAGTTTGTTTCCGCTTCATCTTTTTAAGGGTATCTTTGAGCTGTATGTTCATACTTCCAAAATCATAGAATCATAGAATAATTAAGGCTGGGAAAGACCTCAGTCCAACCATGAACTTAACACTGCCAAGTCCACCACTAAACTGTGTCCCTAAGCACCACATTTACTCATTTTTAAAAACACTTCCAGGGACAGCAATTCCACCACTTCCCTGGGCAGACCATTCCAATGCTTAACCATTATTTCAACGAAGAATTCTTCCCTAATATCCAATCTAAACCTCCCCTGGAGCAATGACCTCAAGGTCATTGTCCTCTTACCCTATCACTTGTTACCTGGGAGAAGAGACTGACACTTGTCTCACTACAACCTGCTTTCAGGCAACAGCAGAGAGAAATAAGGTGACACCTGAGACTCCTCTTCTTGAGGCTAAACAATTTCAATGGCTCCTCATAACACTTGTGCTCTAGACCCTTCACCAGCTTTGTCGCCCTTCTCTGGACCAGCAACTCAGTGTCTTTCTTGTAGTGAAGGACCCAAAACCAAACACAATACCAAAGTGCCAAATACAAGGGGGATGATCATTTCTCTGGTGCTATGCTCCACCCTATTTCTGATATATACCAGGATGCTGCTGGGCACAACTGGCAGACTGGGCACACTTCTGGCTCATGCTCAGTCAGCTGTCAACTGGCACCCCCAAGCCTTTCCCTACCAGGCAACCTTCCAGCCACTCTTCCCTATGCTGGCAGCATTGCACAGGGCTGTTGTGATGTCATATTTGCTAACTTTCAGCCAACTGGGACCTCCGTGGCTATTCAGAACCGCTGACAAATGACAGAAATTGGCATGGAAAGCTCTTCCAACAGCTCCCTCAGTACCCTCAGGCAGATCCCATCTGGCCCCATAGGCTTGTGAGCATCTTGGTGGAGTAGCTGATCATTAATCCCCTCTCAGATGTGGTGACTTTAATCTGCTCCTCATCTGTGTCTTCCAGCTCAGGGGGCTGGATATGATGATTACTAATCTGACTATTTAAGACTGAGGCAAAGAATTCTTCTTGGCCCTCCTCCTTGCTTGTCCAAAGGCTGAAACTACCATTTCTTGATTGCTGTGACCAAAACAGCCTATGACCAGCACATCTCACACCAGTCCATTTCTTTTCATAAAGAGCAGGTCCAGCAGAGTATCTTACTCTGCTTAAGAGAATTTTTCTCAGGAGTTCCCTAGCTTTTTAAGAAATCACAGGTTTTGCTTAGTTGCTGAACTAAGAACAAAACACAGTTTCCCAAATCCAATGTATGCATTTTAGCCCTGCAGGTTTGATTCTTTACTTCAATACTACAAAACTCTGTCAGTTGAAAACTCAGATTCAACCCTGCATAATTTAGGCGTTAGAAGATGGAGTAGGAGGCTTAGTCTGTGTGTGCTAAACACTTTTCTCTCACAGTAGAAAATGGGGACAGAAATACAGCAAAAGTGTCCCATTGCTTCAGAAACAGCAGAAATATCTTAAGCACATTTTGTTTTTTTCAGATGGGCCCCAATCATATCTTCTATGGAATGGCAAGGATCACTAGCTCAAAGACTTCACTTTCTGTATCTTCTCTTTTGATTTTGGTACAAGAAAGAGCTTGTAGCAAACATTTCCCCTTTTGTTTATGGATCTTCATAACACTTTTCCAACTTAAGTAGGGCAGTTCTCAGCTTTCCAGGTTATTTTGTGTGCCTCCTGAAGCATGCCTCAGCTCTAGTTTTCAGCTGTGCTCCTCCATAGGAATATCCTGATGCTTTTTCTGTATCATAGAATCATAGACTCATAGAATGGTAAGGTTGGAAGGGACCTCAAGGATCACCTAGTTCCAACCCCCTGCCGTAGGCAGGGACACCTCCCACTAGTACAGTTCTCTCAAGACCTCATCCAATCTGGCCTTGAACACCTCCAGGGAGGGAGCATCCACCTATGTCAAGTATGTCAGGGAGGGAGTATGCTACCTATGTCAAACTATTACCACATTGTTTGGAGAAACAGCTGTGTTGCACTTTTCTGGACATTCTCCAGCAACTTAAAGGCCTTCTTGAAGTGAGTGGCTGAAAACTGGACACAATATTTGAGTTGTGGCCTCACCAGTGTCAAGTACAGGGTGACAGTCACTTCCCTGATCCTGAGCTCCTCACCATTCCTGCCGTGATACATGCCAGGATGCTGCTGGGCATAATTGGCAGACTGGGTACACTGCTGGCTTGTGTTCAGTCAGTGGTCAATCAGCACTGCCAGGCCCTTTTTTTCCAGGAAGGTTTCCAACCGCTCTTCCCCATGCCTGTAGCATTGCATGGAGCTATTGTGACTTGTGCAGGAGCCAGCACTTGGCCTTTTAGAAACTTGGCATTGCCCTTGGATCATCTATACAGACTGTCCACATCCTTCTGCAAAGCCTTTTAGTGCTCCAGCAGATCATCTCTCCCATCCAATTCAATGTCACCTGCAAGCACACCGAGGGCACACTCAATCCCCTCACCCAGATTATTGCTAAAAATATTAAACAAGACTAGCCCTAAAACTGAGCCCTGTGAAACACTGCTGGTGACCTGCTACCAGTTGCAATTAACTCTTTTCAACACCACTCTTTGGTCTTGGACATTGTGGCAGCTTGTAACTCAGTGAAATGTCCACCCACCCAAGACATTGGCAAGAGACTGTGATATTGAGGGTGGTGAGGTGTTAAAACAGCTTGCCTAGAGAAGTTATGGGTGTCCTATCATTGGAAGGGGGAAACTGGATGGGGCTTTGAGCAATCCAGTGGGAATGTCCCTGCCCATGTCTAAGGAGTTGGACTAGATGGTCTTTAAAGATCCCTTCCAACTGAACTCGTTTTAGGGTACAAGGAAATTTTTGTATTATTTTAAAACTTGAAAAGCTGCATGAGAAGAGCAATGCCCAAAGCAGGAGAACACAAGTAGTCAGCTTCTTTCTCATTTTTACAGTCTTCTGTATGGATTTAGGAGGATCCAGATCTCTGAAAGGGAATTCTAGTAAACTAGCAGGTACTGATTGTAGCAAGTCTCTTGAAAGAAAATCTTTGCCATTCCATAACCATCAGCAAGAGTGTGATAGGAAGTAGCAGGAAACTGATGAAAAGGGTCTAAGAGTTAGCTGAAACAATGAGAGATTATTGTTACTTCCCAGTTGAAGAATGTTATATGTACTTTTTCATCTGATGAAACCTAAATTAGATACCAACTACCATGTCACCACATAGTTTAGGTTACCATTGCTCTGACTGCTGTTGCTGGGAAAGCTAGGCATAATCCCAAGAACAACTCCAGGCTGGGTGGGGAGTGGCTGAGAGCAGCCCTGAGGAAAAGGACCTGGAGGTCTGGGGTGATGAAAAGCTCAACATGAGCCTGCAGTATGCACATGCAGCCCAGACAGCAAGTGTGTGCTGGGCTGCAGCAAGAGCAGTGTGGGCAGCAGGAGAAGGGAGGGGATTGTGCCCCTTTGCTCTGCTATCCTCAGACCCCACCTGGAATCCTGTGTACAGTTCTGGAGCTCCCAGCACAGGAAGGACATGGAAGTGTTGGAGTGGGTCCAGAGGAGGCCACAAAGATGCTGAGAGGGCTGCAGTAGCTCTACTGTGAGGACAGGTTGAACGAGTTGGGGCTCTGTAGCCTGGAGAAGAGAAGTCTTCAGGAGACCTTAGAGTAACCTTCCAGTATCTGAAGGGGGCTACAGGAAGACTGGGGAGGGACTATTGACAAGGTCTTGCAATGCCAGGACAAGGGGCAATGGGTTTAAAGTGGCAGAGGGAAGATTTAGACTGGATGTTAGGAGGAAGTTCTTTCCAGTGAGGGTGGTGAGACACTGGCACAGGTTGCCCAGGGAGGTTGTGGCTGCTCCCTCCCTGGAGGTGTTGAAGGTCAGGTTGGAGGAGGCCTTGAGTAACCTGTTCTAGTGGGAGGTGTCCCTGCCTATGGCAGGGGGTTGGAACTGGATGATCTTTGAGATCCCTTCCAACCTTACCATTCTATCATTTTATGATTCACCCCTTGAGCCATATCTGATAGAACACAGTGGAGACTTCTCTGGAGTTTATTTTCACGTGACAAGTGTAACTTTCTGTTTCTCTCTACTTTTTCTAGATTGATAGTATCTTTTGTTAGTACTGTATGGGCACTATCAGAAACTTTGAACTTCAGTGATCTGTAGAAGCACAGGGAAATCTCTGATATCATCTTGGCTTGGGCCGTGCTTGTCATAGTTCTGCAAAAAAAATGCAGACTTGTGGCAGAGCCAATAGGGGTTTTTTGTTTGTTTTGGTTTGGGGTTTTTTTTAGGTTTTTTGTTTGTTTGTTTGTTTTGGGGGGGTTGTTTTGTTTTGTTTTGTTTTGTTTTGTTTTGTTTTAGAACATTAAACTTCCTCCAAACTAGTAGTCTGGAGTTTGGATCCTGAAAAGCATAGCTCACTTGTACTGCAATATTTAAGAAATGTTTGATTTTAACCATGGTAGAGACAGATGTTGTAAATGAGAACAGGTTCTAAGTGGAATTCTGAATCTCACTGGAGCTTACTGCATTTCCACTTTCTAGTCAATTCATGACAAAAAAAAAATCTTTGATGAAGCCTTGAAAAATACATTCTTTAAATAGATATAATACCTGTAATGCATACTTCATAACAATTAATTAAAAATAATATTGGCTGTATTGTAAGCCAATGGAAAGCAAGCTAGCTTCAATACATTATAACTGTGATTTATGTAGCTGGCTTCCTTCAGAACCTACTGAAATATTTATAGTGGACAGAGAAAAGAGGTAGTCACAACTGCAAATTCCTGCAGCTGGGGACTTCTCTGTCACTGTGGGCTTCACCGAGACAGCTCTGCCCTAATTTCATCTGACTTTGAGTATGTGCAAATCACAAGGAAATGTGAACTGACTACAGAGTGAGAAAATCTGCAAAGACAGAAAATCATTTCAGATCATAAAGTTATCAATATTTTACTTAGCCAGGATTAGATAACTTCTCCAGAAATTCACAACCCCAGTTTGAAGAAATGTATACAATATCCTTAAAATAGTGATGAATAAAAAAAACCAAAAGCCTGTGTAGACTTGGAGCTTGCTGTGTGTTTGTTTGTGCTGATTCACACAACCTGAAAGAAACAATTGTCCAAATTTACCATGGGTGGACACCATCAAGCTTTATGGTGAGTTGTTATAACTAAATATGCCTGAAAGCATTTATAAAATGCTCTGCTTCCTATCTGCTGTATACTAATATTTTGTGAAATCATACTTGGAATTCATTAACAGACAAGGTTGTGACCTTGAATTCAATGATCAATGTCATGATACTGTTTAAAGTCCTTCCTGATACCCAGAAGCAAAAGGGTATGCTTTGTTCCAGCCTCAATCACCTTCTGAAATCCCCATGGTAATGGCTCAAAAGTTGGGGATCTTTTTTATCCTTCTTTTAGTTTTAAAGGAAACAGGAAGTTGTCTACGACCTTGACCTTTGACAGCATGAGTTCCCAATTTGATTAGCTCAAGGCCAAATAAGACCACTTCATAATAAAATCTTCTCTGGATTTATTGTTCTGCAATAAGTGTTCACTCGACTAGAGGAAAGAAAAAAAGATCAAAAGTAAACAAATTAAAAAAAAAAAAAAGTTACCATTCATTTTTGTCAGGCTAGGCTAACTGGGGATCACTTTGATTGCTCTTGTGGGTTGGATTTGGACCTCAAAGAATTGGAATTTACCCTGGAGCAAATTACCAAATAAACTCAGAACTTGGAAGCACAGTGAAGGTTGTATTTACAAAGGTGGAATATAAAAGGTATAAATGGCAATATACATATACAGGGTATATTTATATATAGTTACACCTCAAAACCAACACAATATCCCCTTGTGCAACATTTCAGCTTTTCCCTCCTGAACACAAAGAGGTCCAGAGGGCCCAATGTCTGTGACCACCTCCCTGCCCTTTGTACCTTTAACCACTAGTCAAAACATAATCAGCAAGCAAGGTCAAGAAAGGCAAGCAGCAAGCAAGAAGCAACAGACAAAGAAAGGGCAAGTTTGTACTCCAAATATAAGATATTCAACAGACCAATGGAATTAGATACATTTATCTTATATTTATTTTATGTCCAATCCTTATAACTACTTATTCTAAATTCAAACACTCTAGGGGAAAAAAAAATAGGCATAGACTTGAACTGATACAATTATGAATATTACCAGTATCTGAGATGGCACAGGAAGATAACTTCCTAACAGCTGGTGGATGAGGCAATGAGGGATGGCTCTCTCCTAGGCTTACTGTCTGTAAACAGAGAAGGACTAGTAGGAGATGTAAAGAATCATAGAATCATCGAATCATAGAATCAGTCAGGGTTGGAAGAGACCACAAGGATCAACCAGTTCCAACCCCCCTGTCATTGGCAGGGACACCTCACACTAGATCAGGCTGGCCAGAGCCTCATCCAACCTGGCCTTAAACACCTCCAGAGATGGGACTTTGAACACCTTCCTGGGCCACCCATTCCAGGGTCTCACAAACCTCATGGGTGAAGAACTTCTTCCCAACATCCAGCCTGGATCTACCCTTTTCTAGATTTGTTCCATTCCCCCCAGCCCTATCACTACCTGACAGTAAAAAGTCTCTCCCCAACTTTCTCATAGGCCCACTTCAGATACTGAAATGCCACGACAAGGTCACCTGAGAGCCTTCTCCTCTCCAGACTTAACAGACCCAGCTCCCTCAATCTTTTTTCATAGGAGAGGAGCTCCAACCCTCTACTCATCCTTGTGGCCTTCTCTGGACACCTTCCAGTACATTCATAACCCTCCTGTAACAGGGGCTGCAGAACTGGATGCAGTACTCCAGGTGGGGTCTCAGCAGTGCAGAGTAGAAGGGGAGAATCGCTTCCCTCATTCTGCTGGCCATATTTCTCTTGCTGCAGCCCAGACTCTGGTTGGCTCTCTGGGCTGCAAATGCACACTGCTGGCTCATATTGAGCTTCTCATCCACCAGCACCCCCAAGTCACTCTCCTCAGGGCTACTCTCAAAGATTGGTGGCCATCTTGGACACAGTGGCCATGAGATGGTGGAGGTTTCAATTCTTATTTGAGTTAGGAGGAGAGTCTGGGCCCAAAGAGCGGCAGTGAATGGAATTAATTCTGGCTGGCACCTGATCACTAGTGGTGTCCCCCAGGGTTCAGTACTGGGGCCTGTCATCTTTAATATCTTTACTTATGATCTGGATGAGGGCATTTAGTGCATCCTCAGTAACTCTGCCTCCCTGCTGGCCATGCTGCTCTTGATGCAGCCTAGGACTCGGTCGGCTGTCTGGACTGCATGTGCACACATTAGGAAATATTTCTTCACTGGAAGGTTTCTCAAACATTGGAATGGTCTCCCCAGGGCAGTGGAGGAGTTACCATCCCTGGAGGTGTTTAAGCAGCATATGGACCTGGTGCTTGGGCACATGGTTTAGTGTTGACCCTTCAGCACTGAGTTGAAGACTGAGTTGGATAATCTTTGAGGTCTCATCCAACCAGATATATGTTTTCATTCTGTCACAGTACAAGCAAATATGTTTAAGAAACTTCAGAATGTTTTTATCAAATTAAAACCTCTAAGGAACAGTCAAGCAACCAACTTAACACAGAAGCTCAAAATGCAGAGGAGGAACATGCTGGAGAGTGGAGTTTTTTGTTGTGTGGTGGTTTGTTGGTTTGTTGTTTTTTGGGTTTTTTTTTTTTTTTTTTCCCTAAGAATGATTTCACACCTACTTAGCAAAAAATACAGGTTTTTGTCTTGTCATCTCTGCACACAAGGTGCACTCAACCTCTCAATTCAAAGTATTACAGATTAATAGGGAACGTTGCCATCAGTCTTAGCTATGTATCAGTTTTAGTTTATTTTTTTTTCAGAAGAGGTTGCTAGTTTTTCTTTCACAGTTTATTTTTACCAGGGAATTTTCATTCTGTGGTAATGTTTAATCTTTTTCATATTCTCTCTAAAAAGGCCAAAGAAATCCATTTGTGTTTGTCCAGGGGTGAGTACTAAGGCAATGCTATATGTAAGCTTCTGTATTAGCTTTGATCTGTTTCAGGAGAAAAAAAAAAAAAAAAAAAAATCCTCCAACAACAGCAATAAGAAAGCCCCCAAACCACACACACACACACAAAAAGAAAATAAAAACTTAAAAAAACACACACACAAAAAAACCCCCAACAAAACTCCACACCAACAAACCTCCAACCAACGAAAAAAACCCCAAAACAACCAACAACCCTGTGAATGGATACATAGAAATTTTGCTTAAAGAAAGCATCAGCTGTCTGCAGAAAACACTGCTGGGTTAGAACTCTCCATTCACTCTATGTAAAAATGTTGTTATGTCAGAACTAATAGTTTTCAGTCAACTTTCAAAGAGGTAGCACCACGTAAGTCTTCCAATGAAAAGGAAAATTAATGCACACAGCATCAAATGCAGCAAACCAGATTTGGAATAGAATCATAGAATCATAGAATGGTAAGGTTGGAAGGGACCTCAAGGATCATCTAGTTCCAACCCCCTGCCATAGGCAGGGACACCTCCCACTAGTACAGCTCACTCAAGGCCTCATCCAACCTGGCCTTGAACACATCCAGGGAGGGAGCATCCACAACCTCCCTGGGCAACCTGTTCCAATGCCTCACCACCCTCACTGTAAAGAACTTCCTCCTAACATCCAGTCTAAATCTCCCCTCTGCCAGTTTAAGCCCATTGCCCCTTGTCCTGTCATTGCAGGACCTTGTAAATAATCCTTCCCCAGCCTTCCTGTAGGCCCCCTTCAGATACTGGAAGGTTATGATTAATACTTTGATTAAATGTTGAATAAAACCTGTTGGTAGGAATAACTGATGGTAATGTGTTCCTCAAAGTTCTTCTCTTCATCTTGATATTGAAATATATATTGAAATATGAGGTATTAACATAATATTTACATTGCTGTGTATTAAGTACCTTATGCTTCAACACATTCTTCTCTGATCTTATGGGTTTAAACTGGCAGAGGGGAGATTGAAACTGGATGTTAGGAGGAAGTTCATTATAGTGAGGGTGGTGAGACACTGGCACAGGTTGGCCAGGGAGGTTGTGGCTGCTCCCTCCCTGGAGTTGTTCAAGGCCAAGTTGGGGGAGTCCTTGAGTGATCTGTACTAGTGGGAGGTCTTCCTGGCTATGGCAGGGGGTTGGAACTGAATGAGATTTGAGGTCCCTTCCAAATTTACCATTCTATGATTCTATGATCTTGTTTGGAATCTCAAGCCAGGTTCTGTATATAGCAGATCACTATTAGGAACTAAGTCAAAATCTCATCTGAGAAACTCAAAATCCTTTCACCAAACAGCAGGTCAACAGTCTGCACTCCCATCAAATCTCTCAAGTTTGCCTAGCTGGCCCTCACTTGCAGGCCAAAGTCAGCCCTAACCCTAATTGTATGGTACATATCGGAGGTCCAGGGTTCACAACAGGCACCGCTTTTGGTCTACAGATCAGCCTGTCATGACTGTAATCAAAACCTTTCCTCCTTGCATGAGTAGGCATGTCCTGTCAGGTGGCTCATCTGCAGTGAAATCTTACACAGTCTCAGAAGCAGCTACAGAGCCAGCCCAGTATCTGCCAATATAGCTCTTTCTGGATCTGCCTAGATCTTCCTAGCAAAGCACAGAGCAGAGGAACCCTGCACACCACCTGTGCAAGGAGACACAATAGGTCCCAGCTGAATGCTATGCCACTGCCTGTGTTGCTTCATGCACTCTTTTTCTTTGGGCTCAGGCATCTGACTCACATTCCCACACAGTACCTTTCCTTACAGTAATACTGCAAAAGAAATACAAATGCCAATGACAAGGATTAATTTTGAAATGCAAGAAGCAATATTTAACCAACAGCTTAAGACTATTTAAAAACTCTCTGGCTTCTTGCTTTTAAAGTGAACAAAAATCCAGAACAGATCATTTCCAGATTATTTTATTAATTTTATGAGACCAGGCAATCCAACTTCTGTTGTCACTTTTTTTTTGTTTGTTTGTTTTTAAATTTTTGACTTTGCTATTTTCAAAATCTCTGTTATGTTGGGTTTTTTTCTTTTTTTTTCCCCCAGGAGGACTCTTCATTATTGGAATAAAAGGGGATTGGACTAGATGATCTTCAGAGGTCTATTCCAACTCTTACCATTCTCTGATAATAAGAGTCATGGAGGGCATAAAGAGTTGGTGCTGGAATACCAATTAACACAAGTATAATTTATTGGTGGTAGCACTGCAATGCTACTTGATGTCCAGAAGGAAGGAGTACTCCAAGCAGTACATTCATCACAATTTTGAACACGTGCAGAAGAGAGGAAAGGCAGCTTAGTATCCAACTTGCCTCTACAGTAAACTATATTTTTCCCACATCACTGCTCCCTGTGGCATTCTCTCTGTACTCTATGTTGCTGGGTTGGAGGGCAGAAGGGTTCTGCAGTGGGACCTCGACCACCTGCACAGATGGGCAGAGTCCAAGGGGATGGAGCTCAACAAATCCAAGTGCCAGGTGCTGCACTTTGGCCACAACAACCCCATGCAGAGCTACAGGCTGGGGTGGCAGTGGCTGGAGAGTAGCCAAACAGAAAGGGATCTGGGGATGCTGATTGACACCTGCCTGAACATGAGCCAGCAGTGTGCCCAGGTGGCCAAGAAGGCCAATGGCATCCTGGCCTGCATCAGCAAGAGTGTGGTCAGCAGGAGCAGGGAGCTCATTCTCCCCCTGGACTCTGCACTGGTTAGGCAACACCTTGAGTCCTGTGTCCAGTTCTGGGCACCTCAAGTTAAGAAGGACATTGAGGTGCTTGAGTGTGTCCAGAGAAGGGCAACGAGCCTGGGGAGAGGCCTGGAGCACAGCCC
>VWZE01009462.1:0-18646 GCA_013396675.1 Eubucco bourcierii
GGTTTGTGCATCTCCCTTTTTTAGTGAGGTAACTTGGTATTGGTTCTAGGGATGTTTTTTATCTGTTGCTATTGATCAAAAACACTCAGTCAAAATACTTTAAAACCCCAACCAGCTTGTTTGTTTGCTGCTACCACTGTTATTTTGTCTGCTACTGGTCTGCGTTGCTTTGCATCACATAGCAAGGGAGTTGCTTTCCCCACAAACAGCAGACCTGACCCTGCCTGTCTGCTGCATCAAGGGACTGCAAGGCTTGCCCCGTGTTGGGGTACAGCTGCCTGTCTGAGCTCAGCCTAGCCCCAGTCTGTTTGACGCTGGTTGAGTCTAAGTGACAGCCTAGCGCCCATTTTACAACCCCAGGACTTGCTGGCCCGCCCCTCTAGCCTGAGAGCTGATCCCTATGCCATACACTGCAGCTGATCGGACTGTTCCAGCCTGGAAATCGGGATCCTGCTTTGTCCAGGGGCTGACTGCTCTGATAACTTCCCAAGAACCACGAAAGGTTTGCCTCGCATCTGTGGATCTCCTCAGACAACCTGCTCCATTGGAACTACACAACGGCAAAACCACATCACATCACCGCCACGGGGAAGGCCACCACGCGGCAGGGACTGTTTTGTTCTGCATTTAAGTTTCTACCCATACTTTCGGTTTATAAATACTGAGGCTCCAACCAGTGAGTAAATTAACNTGCATCAAGGGACTGCAAGGCTTGCCCCGTGTTGGGGTACAGCTGCCTGTCTGAGCTCAGCCTAGCCCCAGTCTGTTTGACGCTGGTTGAGTCTAAGTGACAGCCTAGCGCCCATTTTACAACCCCAGGACTTGCTGGCCCGCCCCTCTAGCCTGAGAGCTGATCCCTATGCCATACACTGCAGCTGATCGGACTGTTCCAGCCTGGAAATCGGGATCCTGCTTTGTCCAGGGGCTGACTGCTCTGATAACTTCCCAAGAACCACGAAAGGTTTGCCTCGCATCTGTGGATCTCCTCAGACAACCTGCTCCATTGGAACTACACAACGGCAAAACCACATCACATCACCGCCACGGGGAAGGCCACCACGCGGCAGGGACTGTTTTGTTCTGCATTTAAGTTTCTACCCATACTTTCGGTTTATAAATACTGAGGCTCCAACCAGTGAGTAAATTAACTCTTTCTGAAGTTCGTGAAAGTTTATGTTTAATCTTCAGGCAGCAGTTTGTGCTGCAGGACTCTCCAGCTGTTTACATTTTCTAAATGTTTTCTTAAAAATAATGTAAATTAATTTGATTAAATATATATACATTCTGCAAAGCTAGTTTTACCGACCACATGTTAGAATCTGTGTGTGAACTGTAAATAAGTTGGGGGAATTTTCTTTATTTAATAAAAGTATTTAATACTTTCATATCAGCCTCTTTACAATTCACTTATAACTCAGATGCAAACCCCTCTTTAACAACACAGAATTGCTGTTTCTGCTTTCCAGAACTCAGTGTTGCAACTGGTATTGCACAGATAGCTGTGAAATTCTTCCACTGTGCATCAACTATGGTCTTGTGCCAAAACTCTGCCTGGGGCATTTGAAAAGGTTTAGTCAGTGTACCGCTTGCAGTCAGTACACCGCTTGCTCACTAGATGGACGCAAGGAACTCCTTTCTGCTTATGGCAGAAGGCAAATAATGATTACCAGAGACTTTTGGTATTTACTCACAAAATATTACCTGACAGTACCGAAGGCTCGTGGCAAGGTTGCTGTCGGTAGACGTCAGAGGCTTTAGAGTTTCCCCAGGCTTCTGGGTGCTGGAGAAAAGAGACAGACAATCTCTGGCCTGATCCTGGCTCTTTGGATTATTTGTGTTATCTCCAGGGCTTCTGTCTGGGGAGAAGGTTTTCAGGTGCAGGTAGATGTCTTGCGGTGTGCAGTCTGGGCACGGTGTCACACCAGCTATGCAGGCCGAATGCATGACAGGTATCAGAGCCTCAGCTCAAGATGAATGAGGTAGCAGGCATGGATGCAATAGCAGACACACCTTTTAATGGCAAAGCACAGGCTGTGCTCCCTGCTCATCTCCTTTTTATTCATACAGCCTGAGACTAATGGATATTTGGATACAGGATAGACAATCAAATGGCAGTTAGTCAAGATTTGACCATATTAGGTGAAGTCATAGTCTTGCTTTACCCTTTTTAGGGCAACACACAGCCTCGCACAAGGCAACCCTGTGTACCTTGCTTACTGTGGTTGCTGGGCAGGCCACAAACCCCAGACTTAGTGGCTTCAGGGTCTTTGTCCTTTTTCCCGCGGTTGCTCTCCCCAAAACTGAAGGAGGGAGAGCAGAAAAACATGCTTGGGCAAGCCAGGATATGTACAAGCCTAATTTGGCCTGCTTAGGCCTACCAAGACAGTCTGCCTCCTAATTTTTGCTGCTGTACTTGAAATGTGTCCCGGTTTAGTTGGATACATGACTAGAGCTTGTTGCTGATCATAGGGGGTGTGTGTGAAGTGCACAGGAATAAATGTGTGGGTCTCCAGTTTCTGTAGTGATCGTGGGTTTGATAATGATATTCTAGTTGAGTAGAGAAAGAAACTTTCTTTGCCTGGTGTTTCTCAGCTGGAGTTGTGCTTGGGATTGTGCCTACCCAGGTGCAGGACCTTGCACTTGGCCTTGTTGAATTTCATGAGGTTGGCTTTGCCCACCTCTCCAGCCTGTCCAGGTCCTTACAATTATTATTATTATTATTACAATTACTTCTTGTAGTTCATTAACATAGATATTTTTCCATTCTCCACTACAGTTCCAACCCTTCCTGGTGGTCTTGAATGGTGATCTGAGATGAGTGCCGTCACAGTCTTCCTCACAGGGTTTCTTCCCGTCTTAGGTCAGCAGGCCTCTCCCTATGGCTGATGCCAGGATACCTCTACTGCTCCTTCATCTCCTTCCTGCTTTCCTTAGTCACTGCACATCTGGGTCCTTACAAAATCACTTATCACAGTTCTCCAACTAGTAGCTGCAGACACTTCCACAGTAGTTGTTTAGGTTTGCATAGTACCAACTGACTGCTATAAACATACATTCCTACAGAGTTTGGTATTTTATGTTTTGTTACAGACATCCTCAAAACTGTTTATCTGGTCTGGAAGACCCTTTACTGGCATGCCTTGTTTCTTTCTTTTATCAACAGGGGAAAAAACATCACTGTGTGCTGCAGTCTTGCATGTGCCTTGCCAGTAACTGGGGCTGTTACCTATTTCCAGTTACCAGAGCTGGGTGTTCAGTGAAGAGATCTCTTGTGCAAGGACTCACTGCCAGTGCCGTGCATTGGTGGTGGAAATGCAAAGGAAATGGAGCAGAGTAGGGAAAGTCAACCCCTGCCCATCTTCTGCTAGGGCAGCTTCCTGGGGAAGCTCCACGGTTCTATGAAATGTGTTGTGTGGTCTAATGGGAAATGACAGGCCTGGCAAGTTTATAAGACACAGTAAAATGAAGTGACAATGACCTACTCCTGGGTTTTCAAATTGCTTTACCTGAGATGTGCATTTTACTGTGACATGGGAGGCTGGAGCCTAAGATTCTTGCTTATTATTGTGTGTGAGTTGTGCTCACCCTCTGCAGTAAGAACGTTTTCCCTATGGTCTCTGTTTCAATCTTGACATGTTCTGCTTCACTGCTGGTTTTTGCTGAGCCATTCCTGACATGCATTTGTGAGGCAGTGTTAGAAAAGAGAGCTCTGCTTTGGGATGGGAGCAGTTGCTGTGCAACAAAACGTGCAGATCAATAGCAGCCAGCTGCGGCCTTCCAACTTGAGTTGTGATGGTTTGGGAGTTACCCGCCACCCCCAGTTTTATAAAATCCCCCAGACTAGACTCAGCCAGCTGGAAGTTAAGGACTGAAGCTCTATTTACAGCTCAGCACAATGTACAAGCAGAGATAAACACAGTAGACATGAATACTTACAGACATATACAAGTTAAAGGTAATATAGAAACACAATTCCCCTCCCAGACATCAGAGTCCCCAGGAGGGGCTCCCAAACACCCATCCACCTTCTTTCCACTCCTCCACCTTACCCCAGGGTCTACCTTAACTGCAAGGTGAGTTTGGAGGATGGGCAAGGGGAGTTAGAAGCAGAGTGGTTACTTGGGTTACTCAGCAGAGAGCAGAAGGCACACTGGCTCCCAGAGAGACTCTCTGTGTTATCTATGTTTGTGTTCTTGTTCTTATCCATCTCAGCAAGCCTACAAGTGCAGCAGACCACCTGTGTTGGCTTTCCACAGCCTATAATATATTTTTTTTTCATTAAAATATTCCAATTAGCCTCAAACCAGCACAGCATTGAGAGGTACATAGAAAACAGGGGAACACCTGACTGAAGGTGTAACCCATAGTGGCAGGCATGGGATACATTCAGTTCATGCACAGAATCCATGTATGTGTAGAGCTTCAGGATATAGCTGAGTGGTCATGGTAGGACTTGATAATCTCAAAGGTATTTTCCAACCATAATGATTCTGTGATTCTCTCTTGCCCTTCTTGTACCCCAGCCTCGCTGCTGTCCAGATCAGGTGTGGGGTGGAAGTGCATCACAGCTCACCCTGACTATTGGATGTCCTTCTTCAGACCACCAACAAGAGGTTGGCAGGTGGCTCTGGCCCCAGCCCCCTGCTTTGACCAGGCTACATGTTTATTCTTTTCCCCACTTTGCATAGTGAACTTCACAACAGTATAAAAAAAAGAGAACCACTTCTTCATCCAACCAGAAGTAGCAAGGGGAGCCTCAGAATTCCAACCCACTCTGTTTCAGTAGCATGTTTCTATGGAACTTTTTAAACTCTTACTCCTCATAGCATATGGAACACCACTAAAAATTAAAGTGTGGTGGTTCTTGTAGGGCTGGATGGGGAATAGTAGTACTGTAGACATGGATGTGAGGGAAACATTAATTAGATATATTTTTTATATAAGAGAAATTACAGTAATTGGTGGTAAACTTCTGTTACCATTATTTTCATTACTCATATAATTTCATCAGCTTCTCTAATTCCAGTCTGCCTAACCTGGTCTGCAGTCAGTTTCCTGTATGCACAATAAATGGGACATTTGGCTTACAGCAGTGACAGAGTGCAATAATCTGCCTTCAGATTGCTCTGGCTCGAATTATGAATTCAGTGTAAAGAAAACTTTACTCCTTATCAATATCGAAGTTATAGAATCATAGAATGGTTTAGGTTGGAAGGGACCTCAAAGTTCATCCAGTCCAAACTCCTCTGCCATAGGCAGGGACACCTCCCACTAGAACAGGTTGCTTAAGACCTCATCCAACCTGGTCCTGAACACCTCCAGGGAGGCTGTGGAGCACAGAATCGAAAATCACCTGCACAACCTCCCTGGGCAACCTGTGCCAGTGTCTCACCACCTTCACTGCAAACAACTTCCTCTTAACATCCAGTCTAAATCTCCCCTCTGCCAGTTCAAACCCATTGTTGATTGTCTTGTCATTGCAAGACCTTGTCAATAGTCCCTCCTCAGCCTTCCTGTAGCCCCCTTCAGATCCTGGAAGGCCACTCTAAGGTCTCTTGGAAACCTTCTCTTTTCCAGGTTGCAGAGCCCCAACTCTCTCAATCTGTCCTCAGAGCAGAGTTGCTGCAGCCCTCTGAGCATCTTGGTAGCCTCCTCTGGACCTGCTCCAACACTTCCATATCCTTCCTGTGCTGGGGGTTCCAGAACTGCACACAGGACTCCAGGTGGGGTCTGAGGAGAGCAGAGCAAAGGGGCAAAATCCCTTCCCTTGCCCTGTTTCCCACACTGCAACAGTGAGGACTGGGATCAAGTTTAAGTAGCACTCATAGGTTTCTGCAGGGAGTATATGGGATCGGGGCCCCAGATGAAATTATTGTGTGCATTTAAGGCTATTGGTGCCCTTAGAGGGATGACACTGGTCTCATTAGCCATGCAAACATCCAGCCTCTCTATGCTATCTAAATGTTTTTTCATTTAAACACTGTTCCCTGTTCAGAAGGAGCTTTGCTGCAACAGGGCAACCATGTCATGTGCACCCTTGTAAATCTGGAGGTGTACCAGAGCAGATATTGAAGATGATGACAGCTTGAACATGCACAGAGAAAATTACACATCTGAGCGTGGAGCATTGACCCAAATACTAATTATATTGTCTAAACTATAATTCAGGATTTGAGTCTTTTTCCATCCACGTACTGCGATTACAGATTGTGGACAGACAGTCTGCATATGACTGAGACAGAGAATTGGTGAGTTTGAGAGAATAAGGCTTCTTGAGAGACAACAGTGGATTAACCATTCATGGTAGAGCCAGCAGAACAGTGCTGAGCAGGGGCCTGGTGCAGCATCCCTTTGTGACTGTAAGGAGAGAGAAAGACACTTTCTGCAAAACAGTCCTATCGCCCTGAGTCCACAGAGACAGGCTGGTCCCAGCCAACTGACAATGTGGTGAAGAGCAAACATGCTTGTCTCAACACGTCTGCACAAGCATATGTAGAAAGACCTGAATCTGCTGGAGAGAGTCAGAACAGTCTGGGAGCCTGAACAGCAAAACTCAGCCCTGCTGAGAGACTCAGTATGATGTACAGCCCCCAGAGCCAAGCAAGCCTGAATGGCCTCTCAAGCCAGGGCTATTCCATGTTTGTAGGTTTGGGTAGGGAAAAAGCTTGTCTGTTGCTGCAGCCTGTATAAAACTGGTAGTGGGTGTTACAAAGTAGGTCAGAGTAGGCTTGCCTGTCTCCTTGTCTTGCCACACTTTGCCTTGATGTCATGGTTTAACCTCAGTCCAACCATCAGCTAACTCTACCAAATCTGGTCCTAAAACATAGAATCAGAATCGTAGAATCATAGAATGGTAAGGTTGGAAGGGATCTCAAAGACTATCCAGTTCCAACCCCCTGCCATAGGCAGGGACATCTTCCACTAGTACAGGTCACTCAAGGCCTTGTCCAACCTGGTCTTGAACACTTCCAGGGAGGAAGCAACCACAGCTTCCCTGGGCAACCTGTGCCAGTGTCTCACCACCCTCACTGCAAACAACTTCCTCCTAACACCCAGTCTCAATCTCCCATATGCCAGTTCAAACCCATTGCCCCTTGTCCTGTCATTGCAAGACCTTGTCAGTAGTCCCTCCTCAACCTTCCTGTAGCCCACTTCAGATCCTGGAAGGCTACTCTAAGGTCTCCTGGAAGCCTTCTCTTCTTCAGGCTGCAGTGGCCCAACTCTCTCAGTCTGTCCTCAGAGCAGAGCTGTTGCAGACCTCTGAGCATCTTTCTGGCCTCCTCTGGACTGGCTCCAACACTTCCATGTCCTTCCTGTGCTGGGGGCTCCAGAACTGCACACAGGACTCCAGATGGGGTTTGAGGAGAGCAGAGCAAAGGAGAAGAATCCCCTCCCTTGCCCTGTTGCCCACACTGCTCTTGCTGCAGCTCAGGAGTCGGTTGCTGTCTGGGCTTCATGCACACACTGCAGGCTCATGTTGAGCTTTTCATCCACCCAGACCTCCCAGGACAATTAAATCTACATCATTGTGAATAATTATACCTGCAAAAGTGCCACCAAACAGTTTCTAGCATGTAGTCCATGATATCCTTCAATATGGTAAGGCTTAAAAAGTGTTCTGTTCCAAGAAGTTTTGTCTACCCATCTGCCTATGTGAAATGATTGCTCTGGTAGCTCCAAGTCCTCCATTAGCAGTCCACAACAGCGCATTCTTCAATGGTAAGTATGCAGAGGAGCAATTCATGCTGACTGTGTTTCAAAACACAACAGGAAATCTGTATTTTGGCCTAGGGAACAATGCAGAATCACAGAATCTTAGGAGTTGGAAGGGACCTTTAGAGATCGAGTTCAACGCCCCTGCCAGTGCAGGATTGCCTAGGGCAGGCTCCACGGGAGGGCATCCAGGCAGGATTTGGAAATCCCCAGAGATTCAGCAGTTTCAGGCAGTTCAGGCAAGGTGTCTATTGAGCCTTTAGGGCAGTGCAGTGACATCTAAATCAGTAACCTTGTTTTGGCAGTAGCCCATTTTGAGCTGTTACAGGGAACAGTGTTGCCTTCCAATACCTGCAGGGATTCTGCAGGAAAGTGTCCTGGTAGGTATAAATCCTGCCAGCCTGGTTTAAACCCTCACTCAGTCCTCCTTCTGTTCAGGGTCCAGAAGTTGAAGCAGATTGAGCAAAAACAAAGCCTTGGGGCTAGGAGCTTAGCACCACGTCAGGTATCTGGTGCAGCCCCTCAACGTGCCTGCGTGGTCACACGAGGCACAAAGCTTTAAATGCATTGGACAGAACAAGAATACTAAATGCCTGTTGGTCAGTTTAACTTTCAAATTGGTCTGTTTAAGGGCTGTGTGTGTGTGTGATTTAGAAGCCGCGCCTTTCTTCAGAGATCATCTTTTCTACACAGACAGCCTTCCCTGCACAGCAGGAAGCAGCACCCCTCAGTGTGGCTCATTAACTGGGAATTGCCGTGGCCACGTGTTTGCAGCTTACACTGGCAGCAACTCTCTGCAACTCTCTCTCTCTCTTCCCCCCCTCTGCCTGGAATATTTTGTATTTTACCGTGGGATCATTATCATGAGTTTTGGAAGCGTTCCTGTACGGGAAACTTACTCGGGGATCCAAGGCATCATGAGTACCATGTGCTAGGGTTAATGTTAAGCCTCTGCAGCACAGTTAGAATTTTTCCTGTTTTGCGTTCCTATTTTTCCAAGTTCTGATTGTTTAAACTGTTTAATTCTGTGTTAATAAATATTCTTTGCACAAATATTTCCTGTGGACCAAAAATCCAAAGAATCTGAGGGAATTTTCCCTGAATTTTAAAATATTAATGTGAAATGTGTCCATCTGATTCGTGCCAGCGTAGGATGATTTTGGGCCTCAAGGATGGAATGTGACCTGTCTTTTGCATGCCTTGTATAACCTTCAGTTAAAGCACAAGACCTTGAGATAACACAAGTTGGAGTTAAGCTGATGTACGCAGCCCATATATCTTGATACAGCAGTTGGTGCCAGCCTGCTGCTAATTGCAACAGTGTGAGTTAAGAAAACACGTAAAGCGCATGAGTGAATCCAGAGTTCATCCAAAGGACGAGCTGAGGAAGACTACGAACTTNATTAATGATAAAAAACAACATTCAGGTATATTAATAATAATAATAATTAATAACAGGTTATTAATATCTAATCATAGAAGGGTGCAGAGTAACTTTTCATAAGGGTGTCTAGTCCTAGGAGAGTAAGTTTAGACTGGGTCTTAGGAAGAAGTTCTTCAGTGTAAGGGTGGTGGCACTCTGGAATATACTGCCCATGGAGGTTATGGCTGCCTCCGCCCTTGGGCAGTTTGAGGTCAGGTTGGATGAGGCCTTGAGCAACTTGGTCTAGTGAAAGATTGGAAGGGGGATGGCAGGGAGGTTGGAACTAGGTGATCTTTAAGGTCCTTTCCAACCCAAGCCATCCTGTGAATTTATGGATCTGTGAAACCTGGCCACTTGTTTACCTGCTTTGGGTAACTGACTTCACTCACTCAGGCAGTAAAATATGAGTATCTCAGTCTGGTGACCTTAGAGTTAAGTGCTGGTCTGAACAACCTGTGGGGCAAGCATTGCTCCAGCTGGCAATTTGGAACTTTTAGCTTAGCAGAGGTAGGATGTGACTGCTGTAACTGACCTGGCTGCCTTCTGGAGTTTAAAATGCTCTGACCAACTGACAGATTTGCAGGCTTTGGCAAATAAAGCTTCTACTCTGACTGACAAAAAATTAAATCCTTTTCCAATGTCCCCTCAATTAACTGCTGGAGAAATAGTGTTCCTAGCACATTGCTTCCACCATGTCACTTCACCCTGCACATTGTCACTGTCCTTTCGTTTTCCTGGACAGCATACCTCAAGGCTCCCTATGGCCTGTCCTTACCTAACCAGCTATCTCCTGTCTGCTTGCAACACACCAGCTCTTGCCTCCCTTCTGCTAGGTGCCTGACTATTAATAACAGAAAACATTTCAGGCACTCTCCCCCAGCAAGCTTCATGCATGAAAAGATGCTCTGCTGAAACCTCTGCTTAGCCCACTGACGACTTGCAATTCCTTCCTAGACAAACCCCTTCTTGAGATGCCTGCACAAATTTGACTTAAATTTGACTGTAGCCTTTCAATGTGACTATTCACTGTGTATGCTGTTTTGTCCTCTTATTTTCCCTTTCCCAAGTAACTTGCCCTTTACTTAGGTGATCCTTTGAGTCTTTTTCTCCCTGCCTCTTGGGCATCACTGCAAATTTGAATGCATCAAACTGCTTTCAAATTGAAACAAACTGGAGAGACTATCAGGAATTAAATATTTCTAAGGAAGGTTTTGGTTGCTTTTTTCAAGATCTGAGATTGAGGTTGTAACTGGAATGGCAATTTAAATTAAATACGCTTACAGGTACGTGTATTTTGTGCATAAATATGTGAACAAACAATATTTTTTCATATTGATCGTTGTTTAAAATGATTGCAAAGTTAATAACCTATATTAATTTTGATATCCAGTCAGAGATTGTTAAAAACTATGAAAATAGTTTATTAACATTAAATCTCACCAGAAAACTTAGTTACAAGGTTCAAAACGTGGGGTTTGGAAATTTATACATACAGGGACCAGGCAAAACTGGAACTCTGTAAGAAGTAACCAGCAAACGCAAACATTTTTTACTGGAAGAGATGGGGTTTGGAAATTTATACATACAGGGACCAGGCAAAACTGGAACTCTGTAAGAAGTAACCAGCAAACGCAAACATTTTTTACTGGAAGAGAAGGTTTTAGTGATCACTGATACTGCTTGTCATTAGTTATCCTGCTTAGCCACTGGATGGATGCAGGAATTTCCTTCCTGCTTATGGCAAAAAGCAATTAGTGGTTACAAGAGGTTTTAAGTATTTACTCACAAAATATTGTCAGACAGCACCCAAAACATGGGGAGGGATTGCTGTCAGTGGTCTCAAAGCCATTAGAGGCTTTGGAGTTTCCTGGGCTTCTGGATGCTGGAGAAAGGAGGCATCTAAGTTCTGACCTGGTCCTGGCTTTCTGGATGATCTGTGTACCTTCTTGTCTTGGCAGGAGGCTCTCAGGTGCAGGCAGGATGCAATGCCATGTGCAGTCTCAGCATGGTGTCACTCTGGCTGTGCAGGTTGATAGTGTGGAGGCTTTTAGAACCTGCTCCTGGTCGCTGGAGTTCCACACAGCTCAGGATGTAAGGCAATAAGCAAGCACGGATGCAACGGCAGAGAGCAGGCACAATGGCAGAGCACACATATAATGGCAGAGCACAAGTTGTGCTCCCTGCTCATCTCCTTTTACCCATACAGCCCAAGACTAATGTGACTTTGGAGACAGAATAGCAATTCAGAATGGCAGTTAGCCAAGCATGACCATATTAGGTGAAGCCATAGGCTGGCTTTACCCTTTTTAGGGCAGAGCAGAGCCTTGCACAAGGCAAGCTGTGTACCTCGTGTACTGAAAACAAGTCTGGGCAAGCCACAGTCCTTGGACTCAGTGGCTCCAGATTCTTTTGTCTTATTTCCTGCTGTTGTTTCTCCCCAAAACAGGAACAGGGAGAGCAGAAAAAACATCTCTGGGTAAGCCAGGACATGTATTTTGGCATGCTTAGGCCTACCACGACAATTGCCTGAGTACTTATCTCCCTGTGAAGAAACCTGAAATGCTCCTTGCAGTGACTCTGTGCCCTGCTTAGTGCTGCATAGACTAAGCTAAGGAACTGACGTGGAACTTTCCTCCCCACAACTGGAATTTACCAGAGTAGCTCAGACAGCTTGGAAGTAAGCTGAAGTTCTATTTTCAGCAGAGCAACACTCACAAGGAGATATACACAATATAGTTACAGGTATTTGCAGTTATATACAAATAAGTAATAGTACAGAAATCCAAACTGCCTTCTGGACAAAGAAACTGCTCAGAAGGGGCTCAAAGCTACTCCCTTTTTTTCTCCCCCTACTTTTCCAGACAAACAAAACAAGCAGCAAAGCTGACATTGTTTTCTGTTAGCCAGGATGAGTGAAGAGAGATTAGAGCAGAATGAAGAGAAAGTGAACAGATCCAGCGTCCCAGGCCAGAGTGGGAAAGATTATTAACGTTTTGGCTTTTTATCCCTCTCAGGAAACAAATGAGTTATATAGACTTCATCATTATTTTCTTTTCACAACCAATGATCTACTTTCTCATATTAAAATATTCTAATTAGCCTCAAACCAGCACAGAAACCTTTTTGGCTTGGAATTCTGCATACCATTGCTTTTATATATATTTTTTTTTGCACACCCTGAACGTTCCAACAGGGAACATGGAATGTAGCAAATGCTGGTGAACATCAGATGCACAGAGCTTTTGTCTGTGACATGTGTCAGATAGCAGACTTCCAACACTAAGGCAAATGTGATGAAGAGCAATGTGAAAACCGTGGGTGTTAGGATTGCTGGGATGTGATGAAGAGCAATGTGAAAACCGTGGGTGTTAGGATTGCTGGGATGCTTCTGTCCTGGCTTTGGCATTGTGTTTTCCTCTCCCTCAGAAGCAGTAGCAGGGGCCACAGCCAAGACAGGCAGCTGAACCAGCCAATGGATATCTGATACCATACTGATGGCATGCCCACCGTATACGGTCAGGGCAAGTGTGGCTTGACCAACGATCACCACTGGTTTTGCCAGGCACCCTTAGGTCAGCCTTGTCTGATGGACTGGGTGTATCTGAGGAGAAGCGTGCTGCCAGATGGCCTCCTTGACACTTAATCATAGAATCATAGAATGATAAATTTGGAAAGATTTGGAAAGATTGGAAATGACCTCAAAGATCATCCAGTTCCAACCCCTTGCCATAGGCAGGGACACCTCCCACTAGTATAGGACACTCAAGGATTTGCCCAACCTGACCTTGAACATCTCCAGGCAGGTTGTGGAGCACAGAAGCACAGAATATGATTGACAATCACATTGGGTGATTCTGTGCTGCACAACCTCCCTGGGCAACCTGTGCCAGTGTCTCACCACCCTCACTGCAAACAACTTCCTCCTAACATCCAGTTTCAATCTCCCCTCTGCCAGTTCAAACCCATTGTCCCTTGTCCTGTCATTCCAAGACCTTGTCAATAGTCCCTCCCCAGCCTTCCTGTAGCCCCCTTTCAGGTACTGGAAGGCTACTCTAAGGTCTCCTGGAAGCCTCCTCTTCTCCAGGCTGAAGAGCCCCAAAGAGCCCGAAAGTTGTTGCTTTTTAGAGTACATCTTCATTTAAGGTTCCAGGTGCAGCAGACCAGTTTTGCTCTTTAGCGCTGAATCTGTAGCCCAGATAAATGAATTTGTTAAATCTTACCATTATCTCTGAAAGGTGTATTGTTTCTAACTTTGGTCTTGACTGCAAGTAAATGANCGCTGGAGTTCCACACAGCTCAGGATGTAAGGCAATAAGCAAGCACGGATGCAACGGCAGAGAGCAGGCACAATGGCAGAGCACACATATAATGGCAGAGCACAAGTTGTGCTCCCTGCTCATCTCCTTTTACCCATACAGCCCAAGACTAATGTGACTTTGGAGACAGAATAGCAATTCAGAATGGCAGTTAGCCAAGCATGACCATATTAGGTGAAGCCATAGGCTGGCTTTACCCTTTTTAGGGCAGAGCAGAGCCTTGCACAAGGCAAGCTGTGTACCTCGTGTACTGAAAACAAGTCTGGGCAAGCCACAGTCCTTGGACTCAGTGGCTCCAGATTCTTTTGTCTTATTTCCTGCTGTTGTTTCTCCCCAAAACAGGAACAGGGAGAGCAGAAAAAACATCTCTGGGTAAGCCAGGACATGTATTTTGGCATGCTTAGGCCTACCACGACAATTGCCTGAGTACTTATCTCCCTGTGAAGAAACCTGAAATGCTCCTTGCAGTGACTCTGTGCCCTGCTTAGTGCTGCATAGACTAAGCTAAGGAACTGACGTGGAACTTTCCTCCCCACAACTGGAATTTACCAGAGTAGCTCAGACAGCTTGGAAGTAAGCTGAAGTTCTATTTTCAGCAGAGCAACACTCACAAGGAGATATACACAATATAGTTACAGGTATTTGCAGTTATATACAAATAAGTAATAGTACAGAAATCCAAACTGCCTTCTGGACAAAGAAACTGCTCAGAAGGGGCTCAAAGCTACTCCCTTTTTTTCTCCCCCTACTTTTCCAGACAAACAAAACAAGCAGCAAAGCTGACATTGTTTTCTGTTAGCCAGGATGAGTGAAGAGAGATTAGAGCAGAATGAAGAGAAAGTGAACAGATCCAGCGTCCCAGGCCAGAGTGGGAAAGATTATTAACGTTTTGGCTTTTTATCCCTCTCAGGAAACAAATGAGTTATATAGACTTCATCATTATTTTCTTTTCACAACCAATGATCTACTTTCTCATATTAAAATATTCTAATTAGCCTCAAACCAGCACAGAAACCTTTTTGGCTTGGAATTCTGCATACCATTGCTTTTATATATATTTTTTTTTGCACACCCTGAACGTTCCAACAGGGAACATGGAATGTAGCAAATGCTGGTGAACATCAGATGCACAGAGCTTTTGTCTGTGACATGTGTCAGATAGCAGACTTCCAACACTAAGGCAAATGTGATGAAGAGCAATGTGAAAACCGTGGGTGTTAGGATTGCTGGGATGTGATGAAGAGCAATGTGAAAACCGTGGGTGTTAGGATTGCTGGGATGCTTCTGTCCTGGCTTTGGCATTGTGTTTTCCTCTCCCTCAGAAGCAGTAGCAGGGGCCACAGCCAAGACAGGCAGCTGAACCAGCCAATGGATATCTGATACCATACTGATGGCATGCCCACCGTATACGGTCAGGGCAAGTGTGGCTTGACCAACGATCACCACTGGTTTTGCCAGGCACCCTTAGGTCAGCCTTGTCTGATGGACTGGGTGTATCTGAGGAGAAGCGTGCTGCCAGATGGCCTCCTTGACACTTAATCATAGAATCATAGAATGATAAATTTGGAAAGATTTGGAAAGATTGGAAATGACCTCAAAGATCATCCAGTTCCAACCCCTTGCCATAGGCAGGGACACCTCCCACTAGTATAGGACACTCAAGGATTTGCCCAACCTGACCTTGAACATCTCCAGGCAGGTTGTGGAGCACAGAAGCACAGAATATGATTGACAATCACATTGGGTGATTCTGTGCTGCACAACCTCCCTGGGCAACCTGTGCCAGTGTCTCACCACCCTCACTGCAAACAACTTCCTCCTAACATCCAGTTTCAATCTCCCCTCTGCCAGTTCAAACCCATTGTCCCTTGTCCTGTCATTCCAAGACCTTGTCAATAGTCCCTCCCCAGCCTTCCTGTAGCCCCCTTTCAGGTACTGGAAGGCTACTCTAAGGTCTCCTGGAAGCCTCCTCTTCTCCAGGCTGAAGAGCCCCAAAGAGCCCGAAAGTTGTTGCTTTTTAG
Source organism: Eubucco bourcierii (assembly GCA_013396675.1). Classification (NCBI taxonomy): domain Eukaryota; kingdom Metazoa; phylum Chordata; class Aves; order Piciformes; family Ramphastidae; genus Eubucco; species Eubucco bourcierii. The sequence continues at coordinate 15,474 of VWZE01009462.1, forward strand.
AGTACATCTTCATTTAAGGTTCCAGGTGCAGCAGACCAGTTTTGCTCTTTAGCGCTGAATCTGTAGCCCAGATAAATGAATTTGTTAAATCTTACCATTATCTCTGAAAGGTGTATTGTTTCTAACTTTGGTCTTGACTGCAAGTAAATGAGGTTTTGCCTGTAACAGAGCTTTGAGACCTTCCTCTTGGTTAGTGACATCAAGACTAATGTGGTTGGGATGATCATAGAATGGTAAGGTTGGAAGGGACCTCAAGGATCATCCAGTTCCAACCCCTTGCCATAGGCAGGGACACCTCCCACTAGTGCAGGTCACTCAAGGCCTCCTCCAACCTGGTCTTCAACACCTCCAGGGAGGGAGCAGCCACAACCTCCCTGGGCAACCTGTGCCAGTGTCTCACCACCCTCACTGTAAAGAACTTCCTCCTAACATCCAGTTTCAATCTCCCTTCTGCCAGTTCAAACCCACTGTTCCTCATCCTGTCATTGCAAGACCTTGTCAGTAGTCCCTCCCCAGCCTTCCTGTAGCCCACTTCAGATCCTGGAAGGCTNCCTGGTCCTGAACACCTCCAGGGAGGGAGCATCCACGACCTCCCTGGGCAGCCCGTTCCAGTGTCTCACCACCCTCACTGCAAAGAACTTCCTCCCATGTACACTGTAATCACAGAAAGTAGATACCTCCAACAGGGTATCTTGCCATATGTCTGTATTGATTAAAACATTAAAAATATATATACATCTTGCAAGTATTCTCTCTCATATGTCTATATATTAAAAAAAAATATTATATATATATATTTATATATATATACTAAATCATCCAGAATAGGACCTATGCCTGAGTAGCTTTTAAGGATAAATTTTATGTTTTATACATACTGAAATATTTTGGTCAAGTTTTCCTTTGAGAATGTTGATAGTGCTCATGTTTGGAAGAAGGAGTTTGAGGTTTAGCAACCTCATCTGAAGTATGCTAGCAGTTTGGTGTTGGTTGGGGTTTTTTTGGGGTTTTATTTTTTGGGTTTTTTTTTTTTTTCAAGTATGTTTCTACTTCCAGATGAATTTCTTCAAATATTAGGACTTAGGGAAGTGCCATCCTGATTCCATGGTCTCCACCTATGCACCTGTTGCATGGTTACCTCTCTGATACATCCACCTGCACTGGACATGTTCCAGCCTGAAGCTGAATGTGGTTTGACCTGTAGATTGCAGACACAAGATGGTACAACCTTTGTGCGTCTGAGTGGAGGGTAGGAACAACGAGACTGGTTGTCTGATCTGCCTGTGTCAAACACAATCTGATCTGCCTGTATCAAACACAATCTGATCTGCCTGTATCAGACTGCAGAGAGGAGATTTCTGAGAAAGACTCTGATGCCAGAGAGGAAGAGATGAATCAGAGGAACAGCAACTAGAATAAAGGCTGGAGCTATGTCTGGTCACGGAGGTCTCTCTCTGTGAATTGTTCTGTTCATGCTCTGGTTTTGATCTGAGATGAAGGACTCCATGCCCAAAGACATAAACAATGTCAATTTGAATTTCAGACAAACCTGTTTCAGCCATACTCAAGTCTTTTGTCCACAGCTGTATAGCATGACAGTGGACATCTGGTGAGCCAGCACCATCAGTATCTCTCAAAACAGTTTAGGAGCAGAAATCATTGCACTAGGAATGAATTGGAAATGCAGTTGCTGCAGAATGATGAATATGAACCTAAAATGAATAAATGGAATGGTTCCACTGTAAAACTAACTCTGGAATTATAACCTGCAATTTCATTGTACTATGGCTTTAATACCTCTGCTTAATTATCAGTGCAGTATATATCAGTGCAAACACCATGCAGGTGAGGCACATGTAGGCTCTACACTGTTAAATTATATCATTCAGAATCATGATAAGTGTTAATGACCTGCTAGATCTCAGGCCTACCTGTAAGCAAATGAGAGCTCATACTTGGCTTTTTTTTTTTTTCAAAGTGAGTATGTTTTTGAGTTCTCCAAACTTGCCAATGCACACAGGTAGTTACTGCATGGTCAATGCTGACAGCATTGGCCTACAGAGGGACCTGAGTGGGAAGAGAAATTCAGTTGCCTATTAATGGTCTGAACTCCCAGTCACCTCTAAAACAAGGCAGACAGGTAACCTTTTTCCCCCTGTCTTTAGATTTCTTTCAAATAGCATTAAATGGATTTATCAATTTAAGACCATTTTCATACAATCTGCAATCAGTAGGAAGACCCTGCAGTGGAATAAGCAATGTTCCCTCAGGGCAAACCTGCCCTAAGTCAGTTTCGTTTGGCAGTGCAGGTTTTCAGGTTTTCAGAGTTCTTCTGAGCATCATCACCAATCAGTTCTGTGGTAACGCACAGATCCCCTGTGAGTCACTCTAAACAGGGAAGAGCTTTCCATGCAACATTGAGGGGAACTGCTTTCCAATGTTTTTACATGGAGAGTTTTAAATTTGTTTTTTAAAAGTTGATGATAGTGAATGCTGACCAGTTTTACTGTTGCATGTTGGCCTGTTGTCTATGCTTGTTCTTTTCATGGTGAAGTAGGTTAACTTCATCACTAGCAACTAAACCAAAAAGTTACCGTGACACAAGATACAGAAGATAAACTGAAAGAGTTTTTATTACTACTTAATTGAATTCTGCTCTAAATGCTCATGCAAAGTAAACAGTGTCATTAAATAAAGATTTGTTTTTAAATGCAATCAGTAGGCAACCTGCTTGATACTCTTTCTTCAGACAGGAAGGGCTTCAGGGGAGAACTTGCTGTTATACTAAGAGTACTGAGTATACAAACTGAAAAAAACCCATCCAGCTTCAAGTTGAAATTGCCTTGGAGATGTGATGCTAATTCCCTACCATCTTTGATTCTGTTTTCCACTTAAGTCCCATCCATTTCCATAACGATCGATTTCTTGTGTCAATGTTCATAATACCTTTTTTTTATCTTTCTGTGTCTCTAACTTTCTTAGAATTTAACAGCTGCCTATTTTGAATACTACAGCTGAAATGTCAAGCTTTTTTCTTGCTTTTACCTCTATTTCTAGCTTCATGGTTTTATTAACTGACAAGCTGTTACTTTGTTTAGCAGCAGAACATAATGGTTCCCTTTGATAAACACAAAGCAAAAAAAGAAAAAAAAAGAAAAAAAAAAAAAAAAAAA
>VWZE01009462.1:25811-47257 GCA_013396675.1 Eubucco bourcierii
ACTGCAGTTCAGACGTGTGCTTTTCCTAGCTTCCCTTCCCTTCCCTTCCCTTCCCGCGGTGCATTGTGTGCTGAATTAATCTTTGTGTCTGACCTGATGTTCATACTATGCTAACATCTGACTGTGGTTCTACTCCCAAAGGCAACAGATTTCCCATTGTCTTCAGAAATGCTTTTGCTGAGGTGTAACTTTGGAGGCCAGGCTTGCTAATTATTTCAAGAATAAAATACTGAATGCAGGGGATCTCTGAGCCAACTTAGGGAGTCATGACTGTTAAAGGTGAAGGATCCTTCCCACAGCAGATGCCTGCTTTTCATGAGGGAAGTGCTACGTGCACAGGTTCAGCCATTCAGGTTAAAAAACCTTTGCTTGAAAGCTGTCTCCAGAAGCTCTGGCAGCTTATGTGTTGGATGTGTGCTTGCCTGTAACCAGGGTTACACAGTTTTCTCAGCTGAAGTTTTAACAGGATTCTGTAGGGTTAGAAATGAGGAGCTGGATATTCAGCTGTGTCCCAAGCACTCAACAGGGACAGCTCCTGTCCTCGGCAGCAAAGGCTGGTGTCATCATCTTTTGGTTCTGTAGGCTGCTGATGGTTGCAGTATGTAATGAGATGGTGAAGTCCCATTATGAGCAGAGAAGAGCAGTGCACTGCATTAGAGCTTCTGAAGTTTTCTTCCTGTCTCTGTAGTTGGGTTTTCAGAGTATGCTGTGAAAGCTACCTGACACCTAGTGAGAAAGAACCTAACAGAATTGGGCTGAAAGCGACTTCTTTGGCTTCAATGGGCAGCTCCACAGAATCACAGAATCAAGCAGGTTGGAAGAGACCTCTAGGATCATTGAGTCCAACCTATCACCTAGCTCTTCTAATTAAGTAACCCATGACATTAAGTGCCTTATCCAGCCTCCTCTTGAACACTCCCAGGGACAGTGACTCCCCCAGCTCCCTGGGCAGCCCATTCCAATGCAAATCACTCTTGCTGTGAAGAACTTCTTTGTAACATCCAGCCTGAACCTGCCCTGGCACAATTTGAGGCTCTGCCCTCTTGTTCTGTCCCTGGGTGCCCGGCAGCAGAGCCCAACCCCACCTGGCTACAAGCTCCCTTCAGGTAGCTGCAGAGAGCAATGAGGTTTGCCCTGAGCCTCCTCTTCTGCAGGCTGCACACCCCCACCTCCCTCAACCTCTCCTCGCAGGGCTGTGCTCCAGGCCCCTCCCCAGTCTTGCTACCCTTCTCTGGGCACCTTCCAGCGCTTCAACATCTCTCTTGAATTGAGGGACCCAGAACTGGACGCAGCACTCAAGGTGTGGCCTGAGCAGTGCTGAGCACAGCAGCAGAAGGACTTTCCTGGTCCTGTTGGCCACACTGTTTGTTCCTGATCCAGGCCAGGATGCCATTTGCTCTCTTGACCACCTGGACACACTGCTCCGTAACAGCCTTCCATTGCCACTGGTGAATTAAAGAAGTGCAAAGTTTCTAGTGCAGACTCCCTATCTGAATTGGTCTCCCACTGAAATTAGTGGCATGTAAGTAAATATTGAATGTATCTGGAACATTCTGTTAGCTTTTATGTCTTTGTCCTGATGTTTTGACTCACACAAGCTCAGCACTGGGACCTTTGTGATGCTGTGCTTTTGTCAAATGTGGCGGCCAGGTGAAGGGAGCACACACCGATACGATGTAGGTAACATAAAGCTCCGTTTATTGTTCGATATCATCCTGCTTAAGTACACTTCTTAATTATCTCATACATATTGCAAAAGCTGAGCTCATGATTGGTCCAGTATACAAAGTCCCTACTTGCGGTTACAGCTCTCAAGCATATGCTGATAGACTGATTCAGTGTTCATATTATTTACGTAAGCATTCTGTTATCTAAGCAAGACTCTCACAGATGTATCCCTCTTTGTGAGATACTAAGAGGGGAGTTAGTGGTAACCAAGGAGAAAGCCAACTAAGCTGGGCACATCCCTGCATATAACCTTGGAACAGTGAGATCAAACATAGCAGACTGATATGCTGGCCTTGTGTTATATCTGCACAGATGCAGGATAGGCTTAGAACAAAGAACTAACAGTAGTCTGTATCAGAACAGCCAACTTTCCCGTCACACATACTGTTCAGTTTTCTTCTAAAATCATCCAGGCCCCAACAGTCAAACAATGGCCTGATGACAGTTTAGAAAGGACTGAGTCTCATCAGTCCTGTGCTGCATCATGTATGCCATGGATTGAAAACTGAGTCTCTGTTTTATTCTTCAAGAACCGTTGGTGTGAAGCAGTGAAGAAACTAGTTGCAATTTGTACCCACACTCACTCTGAAGCCAGGAGCTGCGACAAAGAAGGGTGCTCTTGTGTGTTCTTAGTGCTATGCTGCTTGAGAACCCTGACCCCTGTGTCATGCTAGGGAGCCAAAGTTTGCTCAGTTGATGACTGAGTGCATGTTCTGCACTCAGAACTGTAAGTTTCCAGGCTGATTATTTTTGATGTGCTGTACCCTAGCAGAGCAAAGAAATAGTTTCTCAGGAACAGAATGGCTAGGGTGAGTTGTTTACTTATGGCTAGTGGGTGAGTTGTTTAATTCTCCCTGTGCTTAGCTGGCCTTAGAGTAATAACAGTGCAGTTATGACCTATTCAACAAGACCATCCTAATTCCTCTGCTGCACTCCCTTTTCATAAGGTTTCTTATTTTCTTTGGATAACAGAAAAGGTAGCAAAGTAATCAGAGGGCTGAAGATCCATCTGATGGAATAATGGGCTTCAGAACTTGGGAGCAAGTGTTTTCCTTAGACAGTTTCTCCTTTCCTAGTTTGGACTTCTGTCCACCCCTCTAACCAGCTCTGACTAAGCAACTTGAATCTTGAGGAGGAGGTACTTGTACTAGTCTGCCTCTCTAACATCCCAAGAATGGGTGTATTGCCAAACTACTGATACACATTCCTCTTTTTTGCATAGTGACAATAAATAATAAATAATGAAACTAAGAGAGTCTAGTGTTTGGGGTGGTTTTTTTTTTTGTTTTTTTGGGTTTTTTTTCTTCTTATAATTTCAGAAAGGCACAAATTCTAGCTTGGCTTCTCCTTTTTCCTGTGTATCACAGCAGTGAGAAGCAGCATTACCACATGCTGTTATTCCTCCTGCATCACCTAAGTAGTGTAGGTCAGTGTCAGGAGCCTTTGTCATTGTGTTATGTCTACTGTGGTTCCTCTGTACCCCTTGTTATGCAGGGTACAATGGGCAATACTCCTGATATTCTGTGAGTGTCAGAGTGAAACCCAACTAGTTGCTCTTATAAACAATGTGAATGACCATCTTCTTTTCCTTACCAGCCAGAAGTCTTCCTACTGAATTCAAATGTTGTTATATATAGGCTTGCTCTGGCAGATCTTAATGTACTTGTAGATCTTGTTGTAGCCATGACTGCAGAAACAGTTACTTCCATGGAAATGTGCAGTAGTGGAGCAAATACTGTTGAGCTCTAACATATGCTGTAAGATCTTGGCTGCTGCTTAGCTGGTTGATTGCCAATTAATGGATTTGGCTATGCATCTCTTTGCTTTGTATGGGTCTCCAAGCCAAGCTTCCATTGAAGAAAAGCCAGTCTTACGCTATCAGAAAGAGACATTTCTGTGTTAGTTGTGGTTGTAGCAGGATAAGTGAAGTAAATACCAACTTGCATATGTCCTTCTGAAGAGAGATGCCTTGCAGAGGTCCTCAGGGGCTCCTATTGTACCATGCAACTCTTAGCCGCCCTAGGGAACTGCAAACTTGCTATTCACAAGTTCCCGTGTGTTTAATAGCTTGGATTGCAGACAAGATGAGCAAGGTATTGGCCAGGTCTAACATGCTTTCAAAAACATATGCTTCATATTAAGTCTTCCATATATGCACTATGAGCTTGGAATGGTGTTAAGTCTCTTTCCAGTTGGTAGAAGCATCTGCTTGGATTCCAGTATGTGTTCAAGATGCTTTGCTTCTTCAGGTCTCCTGGTGCTGCACAATTGAGACCCAAAGTCCTAAGCAAGTCCTTAGACAGTAACACCTTGGATTTAATAAAATGGACAATTCTTTCAGTGGAAAATATTTTCAGTGAGGGAAAAAATTAACTTTTTTGAAAGACAAAATCAGTTCAAAGAGGGAAAAAGACTTTTCAACTGTTTAAGTGTGTCATTAGCAAGTGTGCTGGTTTGAGGCTAATTGGAATATTTTAATGGAGAAAATTCTATTATAGGCTGTGAAAAGCAAACACTGCTGATGTCTGCTGCACTCATAGGCTTGCTGAGACATAAGAACAAGAACACAAACATAGGTAAGACACATGCTCGGAGAGTCTTAGTCTCTCTAGCTTTTTGCCTTCTCTCTGCTGAGTAACCTAACTAACCACACTGCTTCTCACCTTCCTGGCCCATCCTCCAAACTCACCTTGTGCATAAGGCAAACCTTGGGGTAAAGTATAGGGGTGGGGAGAAGGTGGAAGGGTGGTTGGGAGCCCCTCCAGGGGACTCTGGTTTCTGGGAGGGAGATTGTGTTTCTGTATTCCCTTTAACTTGTATATGTCTGAAACTGTTGCTGTCTGTTGTGTCTATCTCTGCTTGTACGTTGTGCTGAGCTGTAAATAGAGCTTCAGTCCTTAACTTCCAACTGGCTGTGTCTATAGTCTGGGGGATATTACAAATGTGGGGGGCAGGGAACGCCCAAACCATCACAGAGACTGAAAGGAAAATGTTTTACTTGATGGAACATATTTTTGTCTCCTTTATCCTTTTATTCTGCTGTTGCTCCTGGATAGCAGAACCTTTTCAATGCTTTAGTCAATGTGCCATGCACATATAGCTTAAGTTCCACAATCTGGCACTAGCAAGTCAGACATTTGATGACTGAATTTGTACTTCACTTAATTGTATTACTGTAAAGAATTGTGGGGAGCTGCTTTCTTCTGCTCATAGATATTTTTCTAATACATTTCTGCTTGTATCAGTTTCTATATAATTTTACACATACCTGTATGATTTCAGCTATATAGTTTTATTAGAAGCGTCAAGTCAGAAGTGTAGATTGTCTCAAACAATGACATGCAGACAAAAAACCCCTGCACTACAAGTAAGGTAATTGCTCTGTTGGTAATAAAGGGCATCCTATCTCTGTCAGACTAGGGTGAGATGGCAAACTAGGACCTATAAACTCTATCTCTGTAATGGTTAGTCACACATTGCCAAGGACCATAGTCCACCAACGGGAAGGCTCATAGAATCATAGACCTTCCTCTTGGTTAGTGACATCAAGACTAATGTGGTTGGGATGATCATAGAATGGTAAGGTTGAAAGTGACCTCAAGGATCATCTAGTTCCAACCCCCTGCCATAGGCAGGGACACCTCCCACTAGTACAGGTTACTCAAGGCCTCNCCAACTCTCTCAGCCTGTCCTCACAGCAGAGCTGCTGCAGCCCTCTGAGCATCTTCGTGGCCTCCTCTGGACCTGCTCCAACACTTCCCTGTCCTTCATGTGCTGAGGATTCCAGAACTACACACAGGACTGCAGGTGGGTTATGAGGAGAGCAGAGCAAAGGGGCACAGTCCCCTCCCTTGCCCTGCTGCCCACACTGCTCTTGCTGCAACCCAGCACACAGTTGCTGTCTGGGCTGCACTCAAACTGGAGGCTCATGTTGAGCTTTTCATCACCCCAGACCCCCAGGTCCTTTTCCTCAGGGCTGCTCTCAGCCATTCCCCACCCAGCCTGTATTTGTGCTTGGGATTGTGCCTACCCAGGTGCAGGACCTTACACTTGGCCTTNTGTTCTCTAGCAAGTTGACTGTGCCACACAGCTTGGTGCCATCTGCAGCCTTGATGAGGGTGCACTGATTCCTCTGTCCATGGCACTGACAAAGAGATCAAAGAGCACTGGTCCCAGCACTGAGCCCTCAGGAACACCACTTGGCACTGGTCTGCAGGTGGACATTGTGCCCTTGATCACCACTCTCTGTGTGCCACCATCCAGCCAATTCCTTACCCAGCAGTGCTCCACACATCCTGTCCATGTTTTTCCAGTTTGGTGCCCAGGATGCCATGTGGGACTGGGTCAAATGCTTTACTCAGGTCCAGGTAGATGCCATCAGTTGCCCTTCCCTTGTCCACTGTCACTGTGACTTCATAATAAAAAGCCACCAGATCTGTCAGGATACTGATCTTTGAAATTTAGCCAAGTGGCAGAACTTGCCAAGGACAAACAGAGCTCTGTTGGGGGAAGTGGCACGGAGTTATTGTTTTCAGGAGCTCTTTTGTTGTTTTGTTATTGAGGGGTTTTCCCCCTTTTTTTCCCTCTTGCCATTGAAGACATGAGAGGTTGTTTCATTTGGTGTGCCAGAAGTCACCTTCGTCTCCAGGGTGGCAGAGTTACGCTGCTCTTGCACAGCTCTTGAGTTATGTCTCAGTCTAATCCCAGCTCTGGGTTGCCTTCTTCAGAATCTTTGCATAAGCCATCACACATCCATGTTTCAAGGAGCTCACTGTAAGCGACCTGCCTTGAATTTTAACCCTGGTAACATCTACATGTTTGAATCTCATCTACTGCTCAGTGTTTGACTTTCTGATAATTTTTGTCTAAATCTGGCTAGCACCACCAGCTTGCCATTATTTTAACCTCTAAGTCTATCTGCTTGGTAGAGGCCTGGAGAAATTTTTTAAGAATCAACTGTAAGGGGTTTTTTTTTTTGGAAACTCTGATGGTTGGGGAGTTACCTGCATCCCCCCACCCCCACCCTGCTTTGTAAAATCCCCCAGACTAGACTCACCCAGCTGGAAGTTAAGGACTGAAACTCTATTTACAGCTCAGCACAATGTACAAACAGAGACAGACACAACAGACAGGAATAGTTACAGACATAGACAAGTTAAAGGGAATACAGAAACACAATTCCCCTCCCAGACATCAGAGTCTCCAGGAGGGGCTCCCAACCACCCTTCTACCTTCTTCCCACCCCTCTGGCTTACCCCAGGGTCTACCTTATGTGCAAGGTGAGTTTGGAGGATGGGCCAGGGGGGTTAGGAGCAGAGTGGTTAGTTGGATTACACATCAGAGAGGTTAGAAGCTCCCAGGGAGACAGAGAGGAAACTCTCTGTGTCTGTGTTATCTCTGTTTGTGTTCTTGTTCTTGTATGTCTCAGCAAGCCTATGAGTGCAGCAGACATCAGCAGTGTTTGCTTTTCACAACCTGCAATATAATTTTTTAATTAAAATATTCCAATTAGCATCAAACCAGCACAGAACCTTTGGCTGTGATATTCCACAAACACATGTGAAACTCCTTAGAATGCTAACAGTGATGTGGTTTCTGTGCAGTCTTCCACGTGAGTTCTCAAAATGGGACATTTAATTAACACTGCTCTTAAGAAAATTACCAGGGAGGCAGTAGGTACAGTAAATAAACTACACCAGTATTGTTTCCAGGATTGCTCACCTTGCTGCAGTCCGTTGCTCTTTGTTAATGAATTTGCCTTTTCCCTTTAATTTTAACAATCTTAGAAAATAATATAATCTGTCTATAATCTGTATATTCATCCCTCTTTATCAGCCATCTGTTCTTTACCACTACTGAAGACCATGTGTTTTGTACCTAATATTGTTCTTTTTTTAGGTTCCAGGACCAAGGAAGGAGTTGTTCATGGTGTCACTACAGGTAAGCCAATTGTCTCTTAATTTCAGCTGCTTTCCTACATTTGATTTAACTGATCATTAGCTGTTAAAAATTGTGTGTGCTTTTGGAGAGCACTCCAGGTTATGAATGGTATGGAAGTTGTATCGATAATTTTGTCAGAATGATGACACCGATTTACAGTCCAGCAGAATTTTACTGTAGTTGCTTTTGTGTGAGAAGGGCACTTTTTAAAAGGATGTTCTGAACAAAAGCCAAGTTGAACTGGGATGAGCCAGGAGACTAATGAAACCACTTTCCTAAAAACAAGGAAATAACTAAACAACAGCTTCTTAAGACAGGAACTGAGCAGCCCTACCTGAGGGGATATCTTATTGGACCTGTTGGACACAAAGGGAAGCCATCAGGGATGTCACAGTTGAAGGCAACCTGGGTGTGACGATTTGGGAGTTCCCTGCACCAACCCCCTGCCCCCCACCCCCGCATTTGTAAAATCCCCCAGACTAGACTCAACCAGCTGGAAGTTAAGGACTGAAGCTCTATTTACAGCTCAGCACAATGTACAAGCAGAGATAAACACAATAGACATGAATAGTTACAGAGATAGACAAGGTAAAGGTGATACAGAAACACAATCCCCCTTCCAGAAGTCAGAGTCCCCAGGAGAGGCTCCCAACCACCCTTCCAGTTTCTTCCCACCCCTCTACCTTACTCCAGGGTTTGCCTTAACTGCAAGGTGAGTTTGGAGGATGATCCAGGGGGTTAGAAGGAAAGTGGTTAGTGAGGTTACTCAGCAGAGAGGATAAAGCAAGAAACTAGACAGCCCAAGAGTGTCTGTGCCTGAGTGTCTTATCTGTGTTTTGTATTCTTAGTCTTATCCGTCTCAGCAAGCCTATGAATGGGAGTAGACATCACCAGTGTTTCTTTTCACAGCCTGTAATCTAATTTTCTCCATTAAAATATTCCAATTAGCCTCACACCAGCACACTGGGCTGCACTAATGCAGGTCACTGTCTCAAGGGGCATGAAGCCCATGAGAAGCATAGTTAGGACTCTGAACTTTAGGGAAGCAAATTTCCAGTTCTTGGAGGAGTCGGTAAATAGGACCATGGGGGAAATGGCCCTCAGGGATGAGGGAGCAGAACAGAGCTGGTGGATCTTTAAGGATGCTTTCTATAGAGCACAGGAGATCCCCACAGGTAAGAAATAGGCAAGAAAGGCAAGAGACCACCATGGCTGAGCCATGACCTGCTGCTCAAAGTAAAGGGCAAGTTGGGGCTACAGAGGGAATGGAGGAAGGGAGAGGTACTGGGAGGAGTATAGAGGCACTGCCTGGGTGTGTACGGATGAGGTCAGGAGGGCCAAGGCACAGCTGGAGCTGGACTTGGCAGGGGATGTAAAGACATACAAGAAAGGCTTCTACAGGTTACCCAGGGCAGGAAGGTTAAAGAAAGCATCTCCTGTGATGAGCAGCAGTGGGGAGCTAGGAACAGCAGACAAGGAGAAGGCTGAGGTGCTCAACGACTTCTTTGGCTCAGCCTCCACTGGTGACCTCTCTGCTCGTGGCTCTCATGTTGCTGGCCACAAGTTGGAGATCAGGGAGACAAAGTCCCTGCCACTGTAAGTGCAGACAGGGTGCCTGAGCATCCAAGGAAGCTGAAGATACACAAGTCCTTGGGACCTGATGAGATGCACCCCAGAGCCCTGAGGGAATCAGCTGATGTTGTTGCCAAACCACTCTGCATGAGATCTGAACAGTGCTGGCAGTCAGGTGCAGTCCCTGGGGCCTGGTAGAAAGGAAACATCACAGCCATTGTTAACAAGGGGAGAAAGGAGGACCCTGGGAACTACTGACCTGTCAGATCCTCCTGAAGGTCAGGCTAAGGCACGTGGGGGACAGGGAGATGATTCAGGACAGCCAACAGGGCTTGACTAGGGGCAAATCCTGCCTGGCCAACCTAGTGGCTTTCTACAATACAGTGACTATGTCAGTGGACAAGGAATGACCTCTGGATGTGATCTGTCTGGAGTTCTGCAAGGCCTTTGACATCACCCCCCACAGCATCCTACTGGCCAGGCTGCAGAGATATGGATTTGCTGGGTGGCCTGTTCAGTGGATAAGGAATTGTCTGGATGGTGGCATCCAGAGGGTGGTGCTCAATGGCTTGAAACCCAGATGGAGAGCAGTGACCAATGGTGTCCCTCAGCAGTCTGTACTGGGACTGAGCTGTTTGGTGCTCTTATCAGTGCTATAGACAGTGGGATCAAGGCACCATTAACAGTGTGCAGGTGGCAGCAAGCTGAGTGGTGCTGTCGATACACCAGAGGGACAGGATGGCACCCAGAGGGAGCTGGACAAGTTGGAGAGGTGAGCCCAGGTGAACCTCTTGAGGTTCAATAAGAGCAAGTGCAGGGCCCTGCACCTGGGCCAGAGCAATCCTCACTGTCAGTGGCAACTCAGTGGCTTGATGGCCTCACCCAAAGAGTGGCTGTTAGTGGGTCCATGTCCAAGTAGAGGGCAGTGACAAGTGGAGTCCATCAAGAGTCAGTACTGGGACCTATCTTGTTCAGTGTCTTTGTTGGTGCCAAGGGCAGTGGCATTGAGGCAGCCTCAACACCAAGCTGTGTGGTATGACTGACAGCTGGAGGGAAGGATCCTTCCAGAGGGACCCGGACAGGCTGCACAGCTGGGCCCAAGTCAACCTCATGAAACTCAACAAGACCAAGTACAAGGTCCTGCAACTGGGTCAGAGCAATCCCAGACACCAATATAGGCTGGGCAGTGTCTGGCTTGAGAGCAGCCTTGGGTAGAGGGACTTGGGGGTGCTAGCGGATGAGAAGCTCAACATGAGTCAGAAGTGGCAGCCCAGAGAGCAATCAGAGCCTGAGCTGCAGCAAGAGCAGTGTGGGCAGCAGGGCCAGGGAGGGGATTCTGCCCCTCTGCACTCTTTAGATGAGACCCCACCTGGAGCACTGTGTCTAGTTCTGCACTCCCTGTCACAGGAAAGATCTGGAAGTGCTGGAAGGTGTCCAGAGAAGGGCCACGAGGATGATCAGAGGGCTGCAGCTGCTCTGCTGTGGGGACAGGCTGAGAGAGTTGAGGTTGTTCAGTCTGGAGAGAAGGCTCTGAGGAGACCTTATTGTGGCCTTCCAGTATCTGAAGAGGCTACAAGAAAGCTGGGGAGGGACTTTTTAGGGTGTCAGGTATTGACAGGACTGGGGGAGATGAATCAAAAAACAGAAATAGGTAGATTCAGATTGGATGTTCTTCAGCATGTGGGGTGGTGAGACACTGGCACAGGTTGCCCAGGGAGGTGGTGGAAGCTTCAACCCTGAATGTTTTTAAGGCCAGGCTGGATGTGGCTCTGGGCAACCTTATCCAGTGGGAGATGTCCCTGATCATGGCAGGGGGATTTGAACTGGATGAACCTTGAGGTTCCTTCCAATCCTGACCATTCTATGATTCTGTGATCAATACAAGCTTGGGGAGGAGGGGATAGAAAGCAGCCCTGAGAAAAGAGACTTGGGGATGCTGATGGATGGGAAGCTGGACATGAGCAGGCAGTGTGAGCTTGCAGCACAGAAGGGCAATGGCAGCCTGGGATGCATCCAAAGCAGCACTGCCAGCAGATCCAGACAGGGGATTCTGCCCCTTTGCCCTGCTCTGCTCTGCTGAGACCTCACCTGCAGTGCTGTGTCCAGCTCTGGAGCCCTCAGCACAGGAAGGACATGGACCTTATGGAGCAGGTCCAGAGGAAAGCCACAAAAATGATCAGAGGATTTGAGCCGCTCAGCTGTGAGGACAGGCTGAGGGAACTGGGGTTGTGCAGCCTGGAGAGAAGGCTCCAGGGGGACCTCAGAGCTGCCTGCTAGTGCCTGAAGGGGCTACAAGAAGGCTGCAGAGAGACTGTTTGCAAAGGCCTGCAGGGGCAGGTTGAGGGCAATGACTGCAAACTACAGCAGAGCAGATTTAGATTGGATGTGAGGAACAAGTTCTGCACAAGGAGAGTGCTGCCCACACTGCTCTTGCTGCAGCCCAACACACAGTTACTGTCTGGGCTGCATTCACACTGCAGGCTCACATTAAGCTTTTCATCACCCCAGACCCCCAGGGCCTGTTCCTCAGGGCTGCTCTCAGCCATTCGCCACCCATCCTGCAGTTGTGCTTGGGATTGTGCCTACACAGGTGCAGAACCTTCCACTTGGCCTTGTTGAATGTCCTGAGGTTGGTCTGGGCACAGCTCTGCAGCCTGTCCAGGTGCCTCTGGATGGATCCCTGCCCTCTAGCAAGTGCCACACAGCTTGGTGCCATCTGCAAACTTGCTGAGGGTGCACTCTGTCCTTGTCAGAGACAAAGATGAGAAAAGGGATAGGAGACAGTTGCATGCATGCACTCCATTTGGATTCTCTTTTGGCTGCAAGGGTTTGCACAGAGGAGATTTATAAACACAGAACTAAAGAGTTTAAACAGTCACAACTCGGAAAGCAGGAGTGTGGAAAACAGGAAGATTCTGACTAGGCAGGAGGCAAGAGCGCCTTGGGTCAGGAGGCAGCCCAAAGGCGCTCACTGAGGGACTCTAAAAACTATTCTAAGTTTTCTAGCTTGCAGCATCTTTATCATAATGTGCTGGTTTGAGGCTAATTGGAATATTTTAATGGAGAAAATTATAGGCTGTGAAAAGCAAACACTGGTAATGTCTGCTGCACTCACAGGCTTGCTGAGATGTATAAGAAGAACACAAACATATATAACACAGAGGGAGAGTCTCATTCTCTCTAGCTGCTGCTTTGATCTTGGCCTCTGCTAACCTAACTAACCATTTTCCCTTTAACTCCCCTTACCCATCCTCCAAACTCACCTTGCAGTTAAGGCAAACCCTGGAGTAAGGTAGAGGGGTGGGAAGAAACTGGAAAGGTTGGTTGGGAGCCTCTCCTGGGGACTCTGACTTCTGGAAGGGGGATTGTGTTTCTGTATCACCTTTACCTTGTCTATCTCTGTAACTATTCATGTCTATTGTGTTTATCTCTGCTTGTACATTGTGCTGAGCTGTAAATAGAGCTTCAGTCCTTAACTTCCAGCTGGTTGAGTCTAGTCTGGGGGATTCTTCATAGTGTGGTTGGGCAGGGAACTCCCACACCATCACACATAACTACAGCCCATGCTTCCACAACCCGTGACTATGATCCCCAGGGAAAAATACGAAATATTCCAAGGCAGAAGGAAGGTGAGGAAACTGAGTTACTGTAAGCTGCTTCTGCTGCCAAACCCCTGTGGCTGCTGTGAATAGGCTGCCCTGCAGGCAGGGACCCAGCTAACCAGCCAACCACAAGTGGGGTAAGCAGGGGGAATGGCTAAGGGAACCACCCTGCCAGTCCAGTCTGGACAAAGGCTGGATAAAACCTGCTGGAGGAGGGTGGACTTTTCAAATCATTCTCCCCATTAAATACACTCTTTGAAAATCAAACTAGCAGTCAGGCAGAAACATCAGAAGTTTTGGCTAATGAATTCAAAGTATGGCTACATATATATTCCCACAGTGGAATCAAGGCAGGTGAGAGGCTGCACAGGACACCTAATACAGCGGTGCTGGGCTCCTACCCGTCAGGGCAGGCTTACTGGAGCAACCCCCCACCTTGATTGTTTTGTCTCCTCCCCAACTCAACTCCTGGATCTTACACCAGGAAGATAAGGGCAGTGGCCAAGGTAGTCTAGCCAGATTCATGCCCTGCCAGGACATCTCTGCCCTGCCATATGGACAGCTATCCACAGCAAGGCTTCTGTTTGCATGTGTTTCCCCAGAAGCATCTCTGAAAGGATGGCCTGTCTGCCAAGCACACCGCATCCCCTGCTCATGAAAAGTGCATATAGCTTGATAAATGCCTTATATGGATCGAATGGGGTTTGGGCTGCAAATGTATAGGATTAATTAAAATTGCACAACTACATACTGATTGTTTTTCACAGAATCACAGCAAACATCCAGTTGGAAGAGCCCTCTGAGCTCATCCAGTCCAACCCTCAATCCAGCACTACAGGTTCAGCACTAAACCTTGTTCCTAAGCACCAGCTCCACAGGCTGCTTAAACGGCCCCAGGGATGAGGACTCCAGCACTGCCCTGGGCAGCCTGTGCCATTGTCTGAAAACCCTCTCTGGCAAGAAGTATTTCCTAGCATCCAACCTGAACCTCTCCTGGGGCAGCTTGGAACCATTTCCTCTGCTCCTGTCCCTTGGCACCAAGCAGCAGAGGCTGCCCCCTCCTCGCTCCAACCTCCCTGCAGGGAGCTGTAGAGAGCAATGAGCTCTGCCCTCAGCCTCCTCTTCTCCAGCCTCCTCTTCTCCAGCCTCAACACCCCCAGCTCCCTCAGCCCTTTCTCACCCCCAGCTGCTCCAGGCCGTTCTCCAGCCTCCTTGCCCTTCTCTGGACATGCTCCAGCTCCTCAGTGTCCTTCTTGTAGTGAAGGGCCCAGAGCTGAACACAGAACTGAAGGTGTGGCCTCCCCAGTGCTGAGCACAGGAGGATGATCCCCTCCTGTCCCTGCTGACCACCCTGCTTCTGATCCCAGCCAGCCTGCCATTGGCTGTTTTAGCTTTTGAAGACCAGACCCTTGTTCAGATGAGTACATGTGGGTTTTGCTGGAACTCTGGCTGTGTAGCTTTAAGACATGAAGTCATCTCATCTCTTTCCTTAGAGCAGTTGCAGTGTAGTGCAAGTTGCTGTCAGAAAGAGCCCTTGGGCATGAAAGAGCAGAAAGAAGCCAGTGGTGTTCTGAAAGGTAGAATAGCAACTACTGATGTGTATGTAGGCTAAATGAGCTGTTGTATCCCTGGGGCTTGGACATTAGCTTGTTTGGCATCTTTGGTGTTCAGTCGCTTTGTGCATTAGTATGTTATAGATGGACATATCAGCAGAGGGGCAACAATCACAGGGAATCATCAACTTGTATTTTAGATTGGCTGAGCAACAGTAGCTCTGCCTATTGAGTATATTTTCAGAAAGAAAACCAAAATAATCAATGTTAATTTTGAGTTTAATGTAAAAAAATCTTGTCTTCCACACCCTGTAACATGCAGCAAGCATTTGGAGAACTAACTGGATGTGTGCGCAAATTGGGATGTGTTGAATGCAATTATTATATGTTACACAGTGAGTTGGGCATAATAAAGGCCCTGAACTAATACATTTTCTTCCCTGAAGTATAGCTAGAAGTGAATGAAAAATGCAAAATGTCTGTCATGTGAAAGAAATTGAGGTACAAATTAGGGTGCACTTTTTTTTTTTTTTTTTTTTTTTTTTTTTTTTTACTACTGCTGCTGCAGCAGTGTTAACAGATGAGTGGTTTAATTTCTTAAGATGAACTTGAAGTACACAATGTGGAATGGCATTGTGGATTCTCATGATGTTAGGCTGTCAGGGATAGATAGGCTTTTCTGAAAAACTTACAGCTCCCAGAACTATAATGGGGTTTGTGACATCTTCTGTTTCTGCTCAGTGGCTGAGAAGACCAAAGAACAAGTATCGAATGTTGGGGGAGCTGTGGTGACAGGAGTGACAGCAGTGGCCCAAAAGACAGTGGAAGGAGCAGGGAACATTGCTGCAGCCACTGGACTGGTGAAGAAGGATCAGTTGGCCAAACAGGTTTGTTTGTTTACAGTTTTTCTAAGTGAAGAAGTGAATGGTGAGTGGTGTCTCTAAACCAGGGGCAGATGGAGCATTCTCTTTCATGTCTGTCAGCAGCGTGCACGGTGATTTCTGAACAAAAGAATAGCCAAGAGAATGTCTACTTTTATAGCTTGTGTTTGGAGGGACTTGGAGGGTTTGGGCAGTGGTGTAGGATTAGGCATAGAAATTCACAATTCTGAAAACCCTTAACAGATTTGGATCACAGTTTAAAGTGTGATCTAGTAGTGATTTTGAACTGGGCAACCTCTAATGAAGGCTAGGAACTGTAGGATCACTCCGCACTTGACTTAGAAGTTAATTATTTTTCCAAATAAATTGGGATTGAAAAACAACTTGTGAGAGCTCAAACAGCAAACCTCAGGTTTAACAGGTACGATTTGTATCCTCTGTGGACGATGAACAGAGGCATTTGTGCACTAATCTGCTGTCTGGTTAGATACTTTGCATCTGCAGTCAAGATCTATCTGGAGCGTCGCTCTCTTTCATTAATAAAGTGACACAAACTCAAAAGTGCTTCCACGTTATTCTGGATTCTTCGGTTCAAATTTGCTTTAGCTCATCCTATACAACACTGTAGACATGTTTATTCCAGCACCAAGGTGAACATGAAGGATGTGCACAAAGCCAAGTGTTACTACGTGTTTGTTGCTGATAACACTGCAGTTACAATCCTCCACTTACACTAGGGGAAAGGTAAGCTCAAATAGCTGACGGGAATGGTGATTTCCAAAGTGTGTATATTGCTGTTTGAAAAAACAACAACTCAGAAGAGACAGATACTTCCTTTTGTGCTGTTTTATGTATAGACCTTTCTGTGTTAGAAAAACATTAAGATTGTTAAGCGTCTTGGTGTTTGCACAAAAACACAGGTGCCACATGGAGTTCTGTGTTGTAGCTTATTGACACAGAGTGTCCAGAGGAGCTATTAAAATGGAAACCTTAGAATCTCTTCTTTACATGTTATTGAAGTGTATTCCTGTATAACAAATCCAATCACTGCTTTAGTTCTGAGGATAAAAAGGAGCCTTAATGTTGTGGTAGGCATTCAGCCCACTGTGGTGCTCACAAGCAGTTTTGTTCTCTTTGAAAGCAATTTTCCTGGGGGGGCTTTCTGGTCTTTTTCTGTTAAACTATTAAGACAGATAGGGCCATGGTCCTTTAAAAGAAGCTATGTTGAAGATTGTCAGAATGGAGTGTGTAATGAAGGGCCAGTGGATACATGTGCATGGCATGACCGCAATAGTCTGTCCCTCCAGGTTCTACTAACACTCATTCATGGCTTTAAAGATATTCCTTTCTGTTGGTAGCTCTTGAAACTCAAGCACCATCATGACTGTAATGTGCAGTTACCTACTTTGGTGTCGACCACACCTAATATTTTTTTATCTTAATATCAGTATATGCAAATAGATCCTTACGGAGTGTGAAGCAAATCTCTGCTGACTGTCATTTAATTCTGTTTTGTATACTGTGAAGTTTCAATAGGAGTCCCTCCCTGGGGAGACCCTTTCTGGAGGTGTTCAAGGCCAGGTTGGAAGAGACCTTGAGTGACCTGTGCTAGTGGGAGGTGTCCCTGCCTATGGCAGGGGGTTGGAACTAGATGAGATTTGAGGTCCCTTCCAACCTTACCATTCTATGATTCTATGAGTCCTGATGGCTCTAACAGAATAAAAGTGTGTCTATGACATTAAAGAACATCTGTGAGGTACATGTGTATTATTCTACAGCCCTAAAGATAGCATAATTATTCTGAACTGCTGCTTTATTCCTTAAATGCTCAAACCCATTCATTTGGTTCTTGATACTGCTATACTTAGTGCAGTGCATGCCTGTGCAGTGCAGAGGTACTTGGGCTTGATTTTCCTCAGATTTTCCAGGTACATTGGCAGTTGGGTGGGAACCAGGTGTGGGCATTCAGAATGCCTGTGGGGTACACTTCCATAGCAGGAGGCAGGGTGGGTAGTTATGGAATAAGGGGAAGTACCAACCAGACATACCTAGTATCATGCAGCTTTGTTTTATCTCTAGAAGGTTGTGCCTCTTAGGGCTGTGCTGTCTCTAGTCTACTCTCGATTGGGAATAAGAGACCACAACTGGCAGACTTGTTCCTCCAGCTTGAGTGTGGCTAACGGTGCCTTTGGCAGAGCATTTTTCCTTATAGACATCTGTTTGAGATTGTCGTAGACTAAATGGCTCTGTATCCCATTTGTAAATAAACACTTATCTTGCCTAAAGAGTAGGCAAACCATAGGCTTTGACAGGGAGTTGCAATTTAATATTATCCATTAAAAGCAGTTAGAAGCATGATTACAGACTGTTCTTCCACCTCCTGAGACACCTTCCAGCATGAACTGTGGCCCCTCTGTGGCTGGTGGAGTTTGCTTATTTGCTGTCAATTACAGGATTAGGGAGTGTGAAATAAAAATGATTAGCCTGAACTAATGATCGTTGCTGGGTTCTTCTACTGTTGATCTGCCTGCAGCCTTGTATGGTGCCTGGAATTGTTTTTGTGCTGTGATGGAAGATTGGTTTTGACTTGGAGCTGTAGGTTTTCTTTACCTATGTGTGCAGTGTTCATTCAAAGGAAATGCTAAGCAGATCCTTGGCAGGCTACTGTCTTATGAAGTTTGCGAAGGCTGCCTCATGCAACCTTTAATGCTACTGTGCTTTGGGTGGCAAAGGACATGTTAACTGCCCAGCTGAGGCCAGGCTGGAGGGCTGCTGTTATGCCAGTGTCGCCTACCCACCCTGCAGCCAAGGTAAGCAAGCAGTTCAAGCTGAGAGCTGAGACTAGTGAGTGACAGAGCTCACTTGATAGTGCTCACTTGAGGACTGCTTGGCGGGGATTTATGCTTTGGCAGAAACTCAGTACTTAATAGAACAAGGGTACTCAAACATTACTTTTAGTGTGCACTAACATTTATTATCATAGACCCCACTGAAAATGGATTAACTCTGTATAGACTAAGTGTACATTTGTTGCTGCCTCTAAAACCTGTCCATAATCATAGAATCATAGAATGGTAAGGTTGGAAGGGACCTCAAAGTTCATCTAGTTCCAACCCCCTGCCATAGGCAGGGATACCTACCACTAGTACAGGTCACTCAAGACCTCCTCCAACCTGGCTTTGAACACCTCCAGGGAGGGAGCAGCCACAACCTCCCTGAGCAACCTGTTCCAGTGCCTCACCACCCTCACTGTAAACAACTTCCTCCTAATATCCTAATAGCTTTAATCTCTCCTCTGCCAGTTCAAACCCATTGCCTCTAGTCCTGTCGTTGCAAGACCTTGTCAATAGTCCCTCCCCAGCCTTCCTTTAGACCCCCTTCAGATCCTGGAAGGCTACTCTAAGGTCTCCTGGAAACCTTCTCCTCCCCAGGCTGCAGAGCCCCAACTCTCTCAGCCTGTCCTAACAGCAGAGCTGCTGCAGCCCTCTGAGCATCTTCATGGCCTCCTCTGGACTGGCTCAAACAGTTCCATGTCCTTCCTGTGCTGGGGACTCCAGAACTGCACACAGGACTCCAGATACTGTTACTGTCATCACTGACACTTTTTCTGGAAGAAGGAAAGACATTGCCTCACTTTTTCATTGTTGCTTTACAAGAGAAAAGCACATTGTTGCTTGTCAAGAGAAGACAATAAAGGGAAGTACTGAGTTATACAGATAAAGTATTTATTGTAACTTTATTATCTGCACGTGCATGTTTTATTTCTGTTTGCAGTGTGAAAATGCTCCTACAGTAATTGAGAAAAAAAGGAAGATTGATGATCATGACATTTACTGTAAAAATGGGCATTTTTGAAATTAAGAAAGCTGTGAAATCCTTTGTATATTCTATGCTCAAGAGGAGCATACAGACCCAGGTAGTATGGAGGAGTGCTAGCTAGTGAATACCTAGTCTGCGACATTGCCTGAGAACAAAATGTGGATTACATAGTTGTTACAAATGATACAAAGTTAATAATTGATATTAATGTTGATATCCAAATGAAGATTGTTAATAACTATGAAAATTGTTTATTCACAGTAAATCTCACCAGAAAACTTATTTACAAGGTTCAGAATGCACAGTTTGGATACTTATACACAGGGAAGAGGCAAAACTTGAACGCTTTAAGAAATAACTAGCAAATGCAAGCATTATATGTTTGATTTTTGGTTTTGTCTAGAGTGTCTCAAGGTAACACATTTACAGGAAATAGCATAGTATGCACAGGCAGAACACTACAGTAGCAGATAACATACAGATACATCAAGAGCAGTGTGGGCAGCAGGGCAAGGGAGGGAATTCTACCCCTTTGCTCTGCTCTCCTCAGACCCCACCTGGAGTCCTGTGTGCAGTTCTGGAACCCTCAGCACAGGAAGGATATGGAAGTGTTGGAGTGGGTCCAGAGGAGGCCAGAAAGATGCTGAGAGTGCTGCAGCAGCTCTTCTGTGAGGACAGGCTGAGAGAGTTGGGGCTCTGCAGCCTGGAGAAGAGAAGGTTTCTAGGAGACATTGGAGGGGCTGCCTAGGATCTGAAGTGGGCTACAGGAAGGCTGGGGAGGGACTGTTGACAAGCTCTTGCAATGCCAGGACAAGGGGCAATGGGTTTGAAATGGCAGAGGGGAGATTTAGACTGGATGTTAGGAGGAAGTTGTTTGCAGTGAGGGTGGTGAGACACTGGCACGGGTTGCCCAGGGAGGTTGTGGAGCACAGAATCACACNTAGGCTGTGAAAGGAAAACATCATGATGTCTACTTCACTCATACGCTTGCTGAAAAAAAATTGTTTGGAAACAATAACCAAAATATATAGATAAGTCAGTCTCTGTCTCTTGCGGGGAGAACAACAACTTCTGGGGCAGTCTAGCAGCTTCTGGCTCTGACTCCTCTGCTGATTAGTTCTCACTAATCACCTTTCTTCTAACCCCCCTGGCTGATCCTCCTAAATTACCTTGTGTGTAAGACTAACCTTGGGGTAAGGTACAGGTGTCGGGAGAAGGTGGAAGGGTGGTTGGGAGCCCCTCCTGGGGTCTCTGATTTCTGGGAAGGGAGTTGTGTTTCTGTATCACCTTTAACTTGCATATTTCTGTAAATATTCTTGTATATAGTGTATATCTCTGCTTGTACATTGTGCTGAGCTGTAAATACAGTTTCATCTTTTAACTTCCAGCCATCTGAGTTCTAGTCTGGGTCATTTTACAAAGTGTGGGGGGGCGGGGAACTCTGAACTATCACATAATTTTTATTTGGTGCTTCCAACTCGGGGCTAATTAAATTTGATTTATTGCTGGTTTAGTCTGGAAGTTAGGATGAAGTTATTTTACGTATTCCTCATTTGGGTCTACCGTTTGATTGTTGGGAAGATTGGTTCTTTTCTGATTGATCTAATGTGGATAAAGCTTAAGAAACTGTTTTGGAGCTATGGAGATTATGTTTTTGGCTGGCTTGGTTTAACTCTCACAAAAAATATTACCAAATCTGCTTTTAATGTGTCAGGAAATATTACAAATGTATCAACATCTCTAATGAGAGTAACTCTCCCTAAATCTGAAATTCCAAATCCATGCAGAGAATTCGTTACTTATAACACAGTGATATATTTATCATGTGTGATTTTGGCCCTAATAATTCTGGTTTTATGTCTAATTTCTGTAGTATGCGTTAAGAATTCAGTTGTCTCTTCCTTAAAAAAACAGCTACAGCTAAAAAACCCCAAGAAACTGAGTTCTAAATGCTTACAAAGTAGACTTTGACCTTGGCCAGAGTCTAGTAGGAGATAAGAAGCAAAACATTGTCTGTTCGGGGGGAGAGCAAGGGGTGATCGCCATGTCCACCACTACCCCTCCTCCTGCTGCTTCTGGGAACTCGACCAATAGTCCCAAATCTAAGCAAAACAATGTACAAAACAAAAACACTGTTCCAGCTGCTCAGATTTCTGCTGTCTCTTCAGGCAGTTCAAATTCTAACCAGCCAGTAGCAGATTCTAACCCTAAACCAAATCCAACCTATCAGGTAGCAGTTCACAACCCCAGTGATTCAAATCAGCAGCTGCCAATTAACCAGGCTCCTACAAAAGCTAAACAGAAGGACAAAGAATGACTCAACAGAGGATGATGGGGAAGGAACATCTGGA
>VWZE01009463.1:0-39051 GCA_013396675.1 Eubucco bourcierii
AAGTGTGGGGGGTGGGGTAACTCCCAAACCTTCACATTGTGCAATGGGTACCAGGAAATAATTTTATTATACAGTTTAAAAGGAAGGAAAAAGGAGCAATTATTTTAAAAGTTAGTCAGCTTTAATGATGATAAACTGTACAGGCACTCAAAACCACTGAGTTTCTAAACTGAAAGAACTGTTACTGATAACTAGGTAACAGTAAACAGCATGATAAAAATGTCTCCCTCCGGACATGACAGCAAATTCAGAAGTTCCCAGAAGTCCCTAAAACATGGCCAAAAAGCATCTTGTGTGAACCAAAGAACTTCTGCCCTATCCTGTGCAGCCTCCCTCTCCTCAGCATTAAATCTACTACCCTGAGACTCCAGATTCTGAAGGCGAAACAGCAAGGAATTGAAATTTTTTTTTCCCAGCACTAACTGGAAAAAACCTAAAAACAGAGGGCGGTTGGTAGAAGTGAAACTATAGTACCATTAAGCCAGCCATTTTTTTCATTTTCTTAACACTAAAGTATTATAAATTCAACTGTTACTCTGTCAGGATTTAGGACTGATCAATAACAATTTGGATTTTGCAAGACAATCTGTAAGCAGGAACTGCATCTCCTGCACAGGTGCAGACTTAGCTGTGCCATAGTTGATTATAGCACTGTACTTAGAAATCAATGGTCTCACCTGCTATAATTTGCTTATGAGATAGAATGCAATGAAAAAAGAAATTGGCCTAACTTAATGAGTTACTAAAAGCAAATTGAAGATGGGGTAACACCATTTCAGAACTCAAAAGTATTAAATTAATATGTGGTCATTCCACCCTGAAAATATGTTCTACAGAAGAGATGATATAGTAGATACAGATGGCATTTGAAGTAGGACAAAGATACAATTTTTAAACTGTAAGTGTTTTTATGGTAGTCTGTCGTCAATGACAGAACAAAGTAACATACTTAGATTTGAAACTTAGTTCCCTGGTGCTAGTTTTAAGGTCAGAGAAACACTGGTGGTGGAGAAACAGTAAAGAAGATGACACTACACTACAGAAAAGAAAAAGTCTCTAGATTATATGGAGAACCTCTCTATATTCCCATTTTTCTTCTATGACAAAGCAGCAAAATACTATAAACAACTATTTTGCCTCTTCGAGGTCAGAACGAGGAAGATCCATACTACTGTCTGCCTCTACATGTTCATCCTCAGTGCTCCCTGTGGCTGGCCAGGAACAGAAGCAGAATGCCATGGGCTGGTACTCCAGAGGCTCATACCCAGTCCTCAGTCCGCTTACTGAGGAGTCCACTTACTGCACAAGGCAGGAGATGGAGACACTACATTAAACTGTTGTCCATTATCCCAGAATCCTATTTCCAGGGTTTGGCTAAAAGTGCCATGCACAGATCAAACTCTTCCAAGACACTCTAACCAAGATGTCCAAGTCTAAAGTTTACCATTGCCACAGAGGCGTCATTGTACTACACAATCACAGAATGCAATCCGGTACACCACCCAGTTCTGTTGCACACATAACCATTCAAAAACTGTACAAATAATTAAAGGTTCCAATTTATCTTCTGTCAATAAGGAACAGCCTAAATGCTGTGTATTGAGTTAAGGTCACTATACTTTTGGTAAAAATTACAAAGAATGGCAGTTTGCTTCATAATCATCACATGTAGCATTACAAACTTCATTTTAGTGTGCTCATGTTCAGAGTTGAACACTCATCATAATTTTTTGTTTTCTTTTAAATACAGAACCAATCAAATAAACTGTTACTTAAAATGAGCTTTAATCATGCCATCTCCACAGCAGTAGTAGTCAATGTATTTCACAGAATCTCCAGCAGGTGTATTTCAGGGAACTGACTGGTTGGTTAAATTCTGACAGATATTGAAGTACTGACTGTTATCAGCTTACCTTTCCTCCTACAAAAAGGAAGTGATGACCTCATTGAATGAAAACAGTTTAGACATTTTAATAAGAAAAGTGACCTGACTTTTAACAGTTATGGAAACTAATAATTCAGATATGATTTACGTAGGATAAATTTGTTACTGATATAGCACTGTACTCTGTGAAAATACAGATGCTGGATACCCTACAGGGATATTACAGTTAACAACTACAGAACAATTGTTTTTTCTTCAGTGTACAGTGGAATATTGCCAGACCACTCATATCTGAACAGAAACCTTTATCATAGGGAGACCCTGTGTTCAGAAATGGCTAGAAACCTTTCTGGACAGAAGTAAATGCACACATGTGTTTGTGCTTTTTGCAGGGGACTGCTCATCTCTCCCATCATAAGAAATAACACAGCAGTTACTGTGAATGGAGATATAGGCAGCGGGCTAGCCAGGCAGTACCATACATAAAGCTCATCTCAATAGACAGGATGGTCCATTTTTCCATTCTCTCTTTTTCTTCTCTGTGGGGTGTTAAAGACATTGAAAAGACAAAGACAATATAATTTCATTTATTCAGAAATAAAAATACATACCTGTCTCCTACAGCCATTAACAGCAGCACCATTATGAGCTGAGATAGAGTGGTTCCAGGGTTTTGTATCAACAATGAAACTGAAAGGAAGAATGGCAGTTGGTTGTTATGCAGTTTTTGTCACTGGCAATCTGTGCTGCATTTTTACCAGGAAGAAGCTGTGTACAAACTGCTCCAGTGTTGCTGGAGCAACACCACTAGACTGCAGGTATACACTCCCTAAATGCAGTATCAAAAGCAATGTTTAGTAGATCTAGAAGATCTAGTATTTTAGAGTTTATTTAGACCTACACAGATTCCTAATTTTCTCAGGATCACGATGAAATAAATTATATAAACACATTAAGAAACAGTTAACCATGTCTCTTATAAATAAGCAATCACTTCAGTAAAACTAAAGAACACACAGTATGAATCACTGCCTGATTCATTGATGACAATGACCTTACATCAGAGCTTTCGTAACCCAAGTCTCAAAATACCAATAGCCTAAGGGCAAAACATGAAAGATCTGAACATTTTCCCTAATTCTTGCAATATCTGATCCATCTTGTCAACAACGACCAAAAAAATACAACAAAAGTATACTTAAGGGAAACTACATAATGCTACTTTAGGACTCCAGGAGTGACTCTGAGTTTACACAAAAACCATCTGGGCAATGCTTTAACTAATACACATAGGCATTAAAGAAAAAACAAAACAAAAAACCCCAACACCAAACCCAAACACGCTAATACTTAAAACTGAAGATTTCAACAACGAATTGCAACTCAATTGGAAAAAATCTGTCTTGACAGAAAGCTTCTACTACCTTTGGCCTTCACACTGGGAAGAAAGGTACATCCCTCAAGCTATGCTCTTCACACTTACTGAAGAAAGCCACAGTTTTAAGATGACACTTGGCTTCTTGGAGTAATTTTGCAGGTACTGAGGCTTTTTAGCTATAAAGATAGCTAAGTTTACCATCAGCTTGGAAAAAAAGGACCATTCACTTCCATGAATGGTAAGGACCAAAAGAAGGACAATTCACTAACAAGTAAATTTCCTAGCTGGTGTTTAGAATGTGGGCTCATCATCACCACTGATTCACAAGTAAACTCAGGCCCTGCAGGAGGCGCATACACATCTTGTCTCAGTGGTTCTCAACTCTAAAGATGCAACAGAAAGGAAACCATCAGTTTCTAACAGTTGCTGAAACCTTGTGCATAAGGATGCCAACTGTTTTGACTACTGGAGAGGAGTGGAAGAATTTCTGAAGTGATGCTTTAAAAAAAAATACAGTAGCTCAATCACTTTAGTAACATTAAAGCACAAATAAATGTTTTAACACATTTAGTAAGGGTCACTTTTTCAAAAGTCTACCCTTTAGTCTTCAACGTGTGTTTGTGCATAACACCAGGCTCAGAACTGCCCTGTTTAAGTAAATTTTAATCACCTGATAACTGTAATAGCAGCCTGACCAATCCGACTAATCTGAATATTAGTGATTAGAAAAAGTGACACTGAAAATTTCAGTATCTGACAGATTAGACAATAAATGTTAGATCATTATAAATGAAAAAAAAATGCTAAGTAATTATAGAAAACAACCATAAATATGCATACACCAACACTCTTCCAAGAAAAGCCTACCAAAAAAACCCAAACTTTGTCGCCTTCTGAACATCGTCAACCTTACAAAAAACCAATGGCAAAAAGAGTTACGTTGTGGGTACTTGCTGAATGTGACATTTTTTTCTGTGAATCTTGTGTTGAAGATCTGTGATTCTTCTGTGAATCTTGCAAGAAGATGAGAGCTTATTCCCCTATGTCCTTGGGCATTCTGTTTTAATCTGAGAACAAAATCAGCTTAAAGGTGTTTTGTCAACCAGATATCTCCCATCTTCTTTGTGTGCTACAGAATACATCTGATTTTGTCAATTTCATTCCCCTGAGATCAGGTACAGAACTGGGTCTGCAGTAAGAGCAGTGACTTTTGCAGAGTTATTACTGATTAACATTGCTGTTTCTAAGGAAGGTTCCTGTTCTCCTCCTTCTTTAATTGGTGTCTTTTTGGTCAGAACATTTAACCTCTGGCACGTCAGTGTCATTGAACATGGTTGTTATTAACACAATTGTACAGCTGTGGTTAAGTGATTACACTCCATGTATTTCCCACAATTTGGATTGTTCAAAACCAGAAGTTTCATCTTTTAGGTGACCTTAGCAGATATGTGTGATGCTTTGGGAGTCACCCGTCCCCCCACTCTATGAAAATCACCCAGACTAGACTCAGCCATCTTAAAGTTGAAAGTAATACAGAAACACAAAAATCCTTCCCAAGACAATCAGATTGTCAGGAGGATCCCAACCCAAACCTTTCTCCCCCCCACTTCCTCCCTTTCCCTCCCTTCAGAAGTAACCAGATCAATCCCCACATATCTCACGTGATAAATATGGAGAGATCCAAGGCAAGAGGAAATAAAGGGTTAGGTCAGTTTAGAGCTAAGGCAGAAGTAACCCCAGACCACCAGAGTGAGGAGAACAACAACTGAGAACTGACTGAGAAGTGTGTGAGAAGTCTCTTATCTGTTTTGACTAATTGTGTTTCTCAACAGAAAAATGAATGCTATGGGTTATTGTTGTTTTTCTTTCTTCCCACAGTTGAGGATTTAGTTTCACTCAGTAAAATATTCCAATTAGCCTCAAACCACCACAATGTGGTATGGTCATTATTTCCTTAAGTTTCTGAATGTAAAGCACACATAGAATGAGAGCATCGTTCACCTTTTGCACCTGCACTTGCAGACAGTTCAAAAGGCCTTTTTAAGGTTTTCATATACTGAAGTCTATGTCCCTAAACACACAATGCAAGATTCACAGGAAAAAATGTCACATTGGATATGTACCCACAGCATAACTCTTCCTGACATGTGTAAGGTTGCTAGCCTGCTACTCTGGTTGTCAGTTTTTATGACAGGGAAGCCCTACAGTGGTGACAATTTTAGAAGATGTTTCATGCCACATGATTCTTATTGGACCCTCATCTTTAGCAAACAATCTTGTCTTTCCTGGCTTACTGCTGCCAGAAGACTATTAAATGTCCAACAGCTGGAAGAATGAGTTAACTTCAGCAGTTTGGTGTGTTGGTAGTTTGTTTTAGGAGGCTTTTTGGAATTTTGGTTATTTGCTTGTTCTGGGTTCATCTTGCAGAATGAAATCAAGTAGTTCAAGTTCCCTAAAGACAGACAAAAATAATTTAGCAGCTGAATAAAGCCACCAAGATAATTGAATTTAATATTATTAAACAAAATACTAGTGGCATAGAGAGTACATTGAATTACGTTATAGTTCAGTGGCATCAAGAAAACCCAGACACATCTTTAGAAGTCTCAGCATGTATTCTTCCTGCAGTTTTTACTTATTGTATAAAATTTAAAAGCTGTTCCATAGCATGCAGGGATGGAGAGTAAACCACATCACTTTCATAAATGAATGCACATAAATCCAACGCATATCTGTTTTAACAGTTAAAAAATGCATGCCTCAGAAAATTCTAGTTAGAGTCCCTAAAGTAAGTGGAAATAAAATTAGCTGAACATGTGAGAGAAAGCATGCTATTGAAACATGCAGTTTCTCATTCCTCATTTGCATAAATGTTCTAAGGTCTTAAGAAGACATCTAAGATGAAACCACACGTACTGTAGATTTTTAGCCTGCAACACAAGACACTGAAGACAAGCACATGAAAATTATTTTCCAAGAATGAAAAACTAAACTTGCATGAGAAATCGTTCATCTTGACTAGTACAGCAACGACATTTGTGTAGCACTGGGTACGGCAGTACTTGATCTGATTTTTGTAAAAATAACCCTGAGCAGGCCAATATGCCATGCTTTGCCAAAAGTCTGAAAAGCCAACACAACATTCTTTTCATCAGAAGACATCAATAGAGACATAAACAGGTACAGGCCAGAAACCGCTCAAGTTCATCAAAGTAGGTCAACTTTATTTGCTTGTGTTGGTTTGAGGTTAATTGGAATATTTTAATTAGAGAAATCAAATCCTTGGTTGTGAGAAGGAAATAATAGTAACACCTATGTCACTCATTCTTCTGCTGAGAGACATGAGTAGTGAAAATATAAGATAAGGCACTCACTTGTGATGTAGTTATGTTCCTATTTTAATCGAAAGGATGCAGGACACTCCTCTCTATTCAACATTGGTGTTAAACCAAATTTGATGGCAGAGATGGTCCAACAAAAAGTCTGGCTCCAGTCTCATTTTTGATACACAAAAAGACACCATCAAAGACTCATTATCTTTGCTTTTGAACAGCATGTAGACTGCACTTCTTCTGTCCTTTTGTGCCTCTTAGCTATTTTCCTTTGCAGAGAACTACAGCTCAGAGATCATACAGCTCATTTCAGAGCAGCACATGTCTTCAGAGTCATCTTCCTCTTGTCTTGTGCTGGTGTAGATACCTAGCCTGTACCTGTTACCTCATGGACAAGAATATTTCAGTATTGCATATCCAGTAACTGGGATTATCTTTCACAACTTCCAAGATAAGATTTTGCCCTAAGTACAGTTTCGGCATTAAGGTATTACTTTGCTGTCACCACTACAATTACAGATGGTAACCAGCAGAAAGTAAGGTCTAATCAGCTCCATTCCCTGAGAATAAGAGAAGCACAGTAGCCTAGACTTCAGCAATAAGAAAAATATTGTGAATTAAGTCAGGACTGTGACTTTTAATGCAATTACTTGTTAATTTAATATCCCTGAATCATTATTGCTCTGGGGCTTTTGCCTGTAACTCCATTAATTCTTCTCATTTTCTTCAGCTTGTGGTGTACTGAACTATACTATGCTAATGGAGAAGCTGCAGTTATTTATTCTGTGCATTTCCTGCTGACTGAGGTTATTGCACCATGCAAGAAATGTCAGTGTGTTGGAATAAAATACTGATAATGGCACAACATAAAATAAGAAGAGACTGCAGTTTCATCATTTGTCATTGAGGTTTTGCCTTTTGGGTAAGAAGAAAGGCATTAAGTTGTTAAGTGAAAGCATGGCATTACTAAAAGTCTATCTTCAATTTCTATCAAGAATTAGATTATTTTATCTATTAGCAAAGTATTCCAAATTCCATTTAATTTCCTTAACTATGAAATGCATAGAGTCAAGTTCTTACCATTTAACACAGCAAAAGCTGTTTAAAATGCTTGCTACAAACATGTTCAAAAACTCAAATGCATAGAGGTTTATAAGAAAAAGGATAAATTAAGTGACTTGTCTGTAAAAACCTGAATTACACTATCTTATTTTGTACTACTAGGTTATTTAAAGATCAGTAACACAAGAATAATTCATGAAGCAAAAGATCACACTGCCAAGTTCTACAGGACCTTTACCCAAGTTTTATGGAGGCAGGGCCTTTCAATTAAAACAGATTTAAAAAATATTGAGAGTTAAAAGTCAAACAAATTTTCACATATCCACGAATTAACATATGGCAATTCATCACACTATATGACATTTTCTTCCAGAGAGGTGAAGTCTAAGGTAACACTGCTAAAAATGCAGTCACAGAACCAGAAAACAACGAGGATTGGAAGGGACCTTTGGAGATCATCTATTCCAACTCCACTGACAGAGTAGTTTCAGAGTCATGGGACTGGATTGCTTTCTGAGAAATGACAGGGTTAACAATGTACCAGTAATCACAAAATCCAAGAACCTTAGAGGTTGGAAGGGACCTCCAGAGATCGTTAAGTCCAACCTCCCTGTCAAGTCAGAATTACCCAGGGTAGTTTGCACAGGAATGCATCCAGGTAGATTTTAAAATTCACCAGAGAAGGAGACTCCACAACCTCTCTGGGAAGCCTGTTCCAGTGCTCTCTCTCACTCTCACTGTAAAGAAGTTGAAGTGTTTGTAGTTGTTGCTCCTTGTCTTATTGCTGCTGACTACCAAAAAGAGATTTGCCCCACCCACTCAACACCCACTCCTCAGATATTTGTACACACTGATAAGATCTCCTCTCAGTCTTCTCTTCACCAGACTAAACAGTCCCAGGTTTCTCAGTCTCTCTTCATCGGGCTCAAGTCCCCTAGGCAACCTCACGGCTCTCCGCTGGACTCTTTCCAGCAGGTCCCTGTCTTTCCCGAACTGGAGAGCCCAAAATTTGACACAGTATTCCAGGTGTGGTCTCACTAGGGCAGAGCAGAGAGGGAGAAGAACCTCCCTAGACCTGTTGGCTACACTTATCCTGATGCACCTCAGGATGCCATTGGCTCTCTTGACCACAAGAGCATATTGCTGGCCCATGCAGAACTTGCTGTCCACCAGAACTCCAAGGTCTTTCTCCACAGAGCTGCTTTCCAGCAGGGCAGCTCACAACCTGTACTGGTGCCTGTTGTGATTCCTCCTCACATGCAGGACCCTGCATTTGTCCTCCAAATATAGCTCCAAACTGCAATTAAACTGCCTTCTGCATACTATGGAACACTCATGTGATTTAAATTCAGTAGTCTTTATATGACATACTGATACACTAATATAACCTTACAAACTGCAAAAGCCTTCAACATAGATAAGGGATAAAAACAACTACAACAACATCAAACCAAAACCACAAACATAAATTCATTTAGGGGAAAAAAAAAAAAAGTACAAAAATGTTTACACATGTGGGAGGAAAAGAAGGATCAACAGGGAGAAAAAAGGAATAAAATAAAAAAGGTAAAAGCCAAAAGATAGGTCATCAAAACATGAGAGATTTCTAAACTGTAAAACAGAGGTTTGAATTTCAAGCACAGTGAAGAGTCCTTAGCTGAAGTGAATTGTCAGCAGAAATGCTCCATGGTTTCACAACCGTAAAGGTAGAATTAAAATAATAGATTACAAAATCAATCAGAGGGGAAAAAAAAAATCCTCTGGTTTTGAATTGCTCTCCACAACACTTTTTTTTTATTGGTTGTGATTTGTCTTTTTTACTATAGGACAAAATTCTCATCTATAAGGTTATATATATTTATTCACACAAAATAAGATGCAAACCAACCACAGGAAAAACAAAAAGAAAAACCCAAACCAATTCCATGCAAGTTGTCATATAGCTATAAAGAATCACCAATAGAAGAACTGTTTTCTGCAAATAATCTCTGGTGTTCAAAGAGATTATAGATAATCAGAGGGTTGGAGCAACTCTCCTATGAGGACAGGTTGAGAGAGTTGGGGCTCTTCAGCCTGGAGAAGAGAAGACTTCGAGGAGACCTGATAGTAGCCTTCCAGTATCTGAAGGGGGCCTACAGCAAGGCTGGGGGGGGACTATTGACAAGGTCTGGGAATGACAAGACAAGGGGCAATGGGTTTCAACTGGCAGAGGAGAGATTTAGACTAGATGTTAGGAGGAAGTTCTTTACAGTGAGGGTGGTGAGGCACTGGAACAGGTTGCCCAGGGAAGTTGTGGCTGCTCCCTCCCTGGAGGTGTTCTAGGCCAGATTGGACAAGGCCTTGAGTGACCAGTACTGGTGGGAGGTGTCCTTACCATTCTGTGATTCTATAATAAGTAGGAGAATAATTGATTTAGGACTATATATTCCCAACTCATGATACCGAGTGACAGAACTGGTCTGCTTCTTAAAGCCACTGTCACCATTTCAAAAGCAATAGGCATCTTTCAGCTGCAAGAGCAAGCCTCCAGATACAAGAGACAGGATGACTTCCATTTTAATGAAACTTAAGTAGAATTTTCATGCTATTAAGAACTGCAGCACCTTCCTCAAATATTCTTGTGCCCCAAACCAACACCCCCCTCACAGAGACAAGATACTCCTTACAGAAAATTTGTCTAAGCCTTCAGAAAGCAAAACCTGAAGTCTATATAGTCTAAACTATCTTGTTAACAGATTTAATCACCTGAATTTTGTAACAATGCTTTTCCATTTTCTCAGGATAAGCAGCTGAGATTTCTCAACTCCTATACCTTTTGTGCCATTTAATTCACAGAATTTTTTAAGTGCCTTGAACATCCCATTTTTGTAATGAAAGAGCTTTCATTTATTATCCAGTCACCTTCTATTAACACTGTTCTACTGCTTTCAAATGCAGTAAGAAGTATAAAACAGTCTGTGGAGCTTATAACAGCATGGAATGAAATTGTATTAAAGTTGGAGCCTCTTGACCCAGAAAAAAAACACTCCCTGATTGTACCTTTTGGTCCAGGTAAGAGCTGTCTGTCAGTCCACTCAGCAAAAGAGCAAATCACTCAGCAAGCAGCAGGTATTTAGGATTTGCAAAAGCTTTGGAAACATGTGAATTTCATGGAAATATTAATATCTTAAACATCAAGCTTATAACTAAGTTCATTATTTTTAAATACTTCCCTTAACTGAATGGTTCTACTGATGGTGCAAGTGGGTCAAAAAATCAAAGTTGATACAAAAATTAAATTCTACATTTGGTGATAAAAGTTAAACTCTAGTTTCATATTAAAAGAGTATGAAAGTTACTGACAGCACTTGAGAAAAGCACCTCATACGATTTCACCTCAGCAAATGTAGCACAGCTCAAAAGACTTTTATCTAGAAGGAGTAGCTTTTAAACTGAACAATGTGAGCTCCAAAGTATATCCAAAAAAAATATTAACTTTTAAGGTAGGAAGGATAGTAAAGAGCTGCTCCAAGTGGAAAAAAAAATTAAAAATTCAATGCTTAGGTGCTCAAAAAGCCCACAAACCCAACTCTGTTCTTCATAAGGTGCTTATACTTGACACAGGTCAATGTGTCAGTGATCCTTGTTCTGCTCTGCAGAGCAGCTTGATACTGTCTCAAAATTGGCCTGATCTCAAGAAGAGAGGGGAAAGCAAACAGCCGTAAAGTAAGAACATGTAAATGGAACCACTGATGTTCCCCAAGTTTTATCAAGGTCAGGTTTGATGGGGCTGTGAGTAACCTGATCTAGTTAAAGATGATCCAGCTTACTGCAGATGAGGTTGGGCTAGATGACCTCTAAAGGTCCCTCCCAACAATTCATTCTATCATTCTATGATCTGTTTAACTATACCTTCCCCCAAACAGGGCAGGACCAGCAAAACCAAAACAAAACACAAACAAAACTGAAACTAAACCCAAACTAAATAAGTGGCCACAGAAAAAGTCACAAAAAGCTTTTGTGCAAAAAGAAAATTGGCAGCAGATAAAAAGGTAAAAAGAGGAGGGACTAGTGTCTTCAAACTCCACTCTAAAGTAGACTAGATAATAGAACTTCTGAAGATGTATTCCATAGAAAAACTTGAGTTAAAGATTAAAACCACCTTCGCAGATCATCACACAGAAAGATCCAGCTAAAAACTTTCAAATTATACACAAAGTAGAAGACCAGCAGAACTGACATATCAAGATTTTGACAAGAAATGACACAAGTAAAGAATATAGACTCTGAAAGACCTTGTAAGACATGCCTCTAAGCACTGCTCAGGTATTCTCTTTATGTCAAAACCGCTGATATTATCCTGCACAACACAATTTTTTTTTCCCGAAGGCAGGAGTGATGACTGATTGGAAGTGATGAGAGTAGAGATAAAGGCATGATTACAGTAATGTGGATGAATTTACAGATGACATCAAAAATTCACAGTCTATTTAAAAGTAAATTAAGAATTGGGAGACTGCTTAAGTTTAGGACTGGTAAAGAACACTAATTCTTGCTGTGTTTCTAAGTGGTAATCTTCCTGCAAAGTGCTGATTCAATGTGGAGGTCAAAAAAAAAAAAAATCTAGATCACTGTGTTACCCAGAAAAGAGAAAAGAAACCACATTTCTCCTAGTTTAATGTAGGAATAGTTTTTTGACCAAAATACCTCCAGTCTTTCAGCATGTTCAAGACTAGTGCAGATTTCATCTTCACATCCAAGTTAGGAAGTCTCCCAGATGCATAAATGGGGGAAGGATAACCCTCCAGGTGATGTATTTAGTGCTTCTTTTCTTGGATAAGCTGTTCCTCTTAGGTTTTAATTTGAAAAATTGCTCTCCCACTAACATTATCTAAAATTCTTTCAATTTTGCAAGGATAGGGAAAATAAAATCAGCGTAAATTGGTGGTTTATCTTTACCCTGTCTCTTGTGAATTTCTGTCCGTCTCCCATCAATAGAGAATGTTTAATCTAGTAAACTCAGGCATAATTTAAAACAGCCGTAGCCTCAAAAGTCTTGCCGATCTCCAGAATTTGCAATGTTATTCTTCAGGGAACCCATTAATCTTCACAAAAAGGTCTCAATGGGCTGTATTAATTAACAGATCCAAGTAATCTACAAAAACTGAAATACTGCCAAACCACTCTACACGTACTCCCAGCTCATTAAAATTACCAAAATCCTCAGTTTGATACTAAATAATTCCCATGAGACTTTCAAAAAAAGCTTCACAGAAGTCTGATATTTAAAAATTGGTTGAAATGCTAGGGAAATGGACTGTGATTTATTATCACAATTACATATAATAAGCCTTTCAGAGCCATGGCTCTAACCTAAGTTATAACTGCTACTATGTGATAACACACTTCATGGCTGTGTGCTTTCCTTACGGATTTTGTGCTCCCACACACACCCCACCCCTCCCACACACTTTTTATAGAGCATACTAACAAAACTTTCCTTTCAAGATTTGTGACACTGGGAAAGTCACAGAATGTGTATTATGAAACAGTTACAGTAACCTGGAAAACATCAAAAAACAGAAACACCTCAAAGTTCCTTTCTGTTGTTCGTCCTGCTTTGAACATCAACTTTACTGACCATTGGCTACAGATTTTAGTTCATCTATGCCAAACTTCATAAATATAATTGAAATTATCCCAATTTTCTTACTGTAGGTTACCATTATCTGGCTGTATTTTTATTCATCACCAAAAATAAAGGTCTAGAGAAAGTAGTCACATTTCCTAGGGTAATAAATAAATAAATAAATAAAATTAAAAATTAATTTACATGCACTCTCCCTCATGAATTCAACCACAAAACCCACTCCTAACTGACTACAGAAGCAGACTAAACTTTAGAGCATGATTGATATGAAGTCTAAAAAAAGATAAAGAGCGCAAAAAATGATACTGAAATAAGACAGCAACAATCCTGAAGAGATGAGGGAGCAACTAAGGCCAAGTGACATATCATCTACACATAAAAACAAGTTGAGACAAATGTCCATGGATTAGAACTGATTTTCAAATACTTACCATTTACTGTTTAATTCAAATGGCTCTTGACAACCTTTATCAAGATAACACACTTGTCACTTTCAAAGACTATCCAAATTATGCCACCATAGTCCCAACTTTATTTTCTTCAAACTCTAACAGCTGCTGCATTTTGTCTTCTCCTTCCACCTCCTTCACCCTCTCATACCTCTGTTTCACTTCTGTCCAACATTTACAACTGCAAAGTCACACAATTCTGAACTCATTATGAAACTCAGACACTAAACTAAGCAGCTCTTACTTAGAATTTGTTAAAGATAGAAGACATCTTATTAAGAAAAAAAAATTAAAGGCAAAACAAAACAGAACACAACAAGCAGATGTGAAAACCTTGGTTATCCCCATCAACTCTTGTTTTCTACTTCTTGGACTCTGTCTTGATTTTGCTCTCTTAAGAGAATGTATTTACAGTACCTCTTTGCACTTGAATAAAAGGTCTTTGGGTTGATATTTTCCTCAAACAGACACTTAAACTTGTATAATGAAACTGTAAATAACCACTGTAGTGCAAACTTTGTCCCAGAAATAAGCAGTGAAGTGCTCTGTTGTACAGTAAGTCTCAAGTGCACAGAACATCACATATATTGAACTGTACCATTATATTAGGATACGGC
The DNA here is from genome assembly GCA_013396675.1 of Eubucco bourcierii. Classification (NCBI taxonomy): domain Eukaryota; kingdom Metazoa; phylum Chordata; class Aves; order Piciformes; family Ramphastidae; genus Eubucco; species Eubucco bourcierii. The sequence continues at coordinate 14,353 of VWZE01009463.1, forward strand.
ATACACTGCACTATGAGATACAGAATACTCTCAACTACCTGAAACATACACTGTGGTGCTTTGCTTTATGCTATAGCAACATGCAACACAAAATGAGGTTAATGGCCATTTTGCTATCACAGCTGCAAATTGTCATATAAGCAGCATAAACCCATATATCATTACATAGCTAGTGAGTTAAAAAATCAGTCCCCCAAAACACTAAAACATTACCACTATTTTCTGAAACATGCTAAGCTCCATGAATGTTTAACTGCTTGTTGTCAGGATACAGTGTTAAAACAATGGGTTGGATTTCATTTATTTATTTTATCTTCCTGATTAACAGAAACACAGGGAAGTTGTTTCAGACAGAAAATTCTCGCTTATCTCAATGGCCATTGATATTTCTTCAGAAAACCATCCAGGTGGGAAAAGATCCTTGGGATGATCAACTCCAAATTTCCTCCCTAAACCACATCGTCAAGCACCACACATGAACATCCTTTAAATGTATCCAGGGATCGTGACTCAACTACTTCCCTGGGCAGCCCATTACAATGCCTGACCACTCTTTTCTATGAAAAAAAAATTTTTTTAAAATCCCAATGTCCAGTCTAAACCTACTCTGTTGCAGCTTGAGGCCATTCCCTCTTGTTCTGCCACCAATTACCTGTTAGAAGAGACCAGCACAGAACTCTCTACAACATCCTTTCAGGTAGCTGCAGAGACCAATGAGATATCTCCTCAGCCTCCTCTTCCTCAAACTAAGCAGCCGCAGCAACTTCAGTTGCTCTTCATAAAATTTATTCTCTAGACCCTTCACCAGCTTCCTATCCTCCACTGCACACACTACAGCACCTCAGTATCTCTTCTTGTACTGAGGTGCCCAAAACTGGACACAGTACTTGAGGTGTGGCTTCACCAGTGCTCAGTACTGTGGGACAACCACCTCCCTACTCCTGTTGGACACATCATTTCTAATACAAACCAGGATGCCATTGGCTTTCTTGGCCACCTTAGCACACTGCTGGTTCATATTCAGTTGTTTGTCAATTAGAACCTCTAGACAACTTTCCACAAGACAACTTTCCAGCCACACTTCCCCAAGTCTGTAGCACTGCATGGGGTTGTTGTGGCCCAGTCACCTGCAGTTGGCCTCGCTGAAGCTGATACTATCATCATTGGCCCATGGATTCAACATATCCAACTCTCTCTGTAGAGTCTCCCATCCCTTATGCACATCAGCACTCCCATCTTCCTGCCTTTCTTTTAGATGGCATTCAAGTTGTTGTCTTTTTTGTCCTTTCCCTGCCACTCTGTCTCCTGGGAGCTAACTGATGCATTTAAACTGTTCAAAGCACAAAGTTTCCTTGCCTCTCTGACTCATCCTGAAACCAACCAGTACCACCGCACTTAATAGTATAGTTTAGAGTAATTAAAGAATGCTGCATAATATAGTTTAAAAACCAATATGTAACTGCACCAGGAATATTTCTGACTGGGTCAGAACAAGGGAAACAACAAGTGCTACTCATTTTGTGGCTGATGGTACTTCTTTTGAAAGCTTGTATAAACATGCACATATTTTATTAAGACGTATTTGTAAGGAAAGATATAATGAAAGTGTTTGGGAAGCACCACAGAATTTGGCAGCCACTGACTCCCATAAAATTTTATCAAACACCTTAAAGATATCTAAAAAAACTGATTTACAGTTTCTTGGACAGCAGAATTATGAGGATGGGTTTCCCAATACTTTAAATCAATAACTCCTGAAACACACAGAAATCCAAACAAATATCAAAAAGAAGTATGAGGACTTTATAAATTTTAAGTTAAAAAAAAAAAAGAAAAGAAAATCTAATTTTTAAACGTTAAAATATGGTCAGTGTATTTTAATTCAAAGAAACTAAAACCCAAAAACAACCACAAAACAAACAAACCACCCCACAACCTGTAACTACTCTACAAAGTAGACGAATAAATTTCTCTGGACTGTGAGTTGATGAGGCCACATCAGAGATACCACACAGTTTGAACAAAGGAGCAGCAGCTGCTCACCTTAGACCCTTCTAGTCCTCAGAGGCTACAGAAACTTCTCCTATTACCTTGCATAGTCATGAGTTTGGCTTGCTTACAAGGTTGTCTGGTGTCAAAACAGGTAAAACAGTCTTCTACTGAGGTAACCAGCTAATACAGCAAACCACACCTGTAAGTATTAAATGTAAGTCACTTATTTTAGAGTGATTTAATGATATTAAGGTTTAACAATGACACAATGGGTGAGAAAGCAACAAAAGCAACCCTAACCCACATTACCCAAACAAAAAAAAAAAAAAAAAAAAAAAACCAAGGAGAAAAATACAGATGGTAGCAAAATACCAGCTACTAACTAGAAGTTGGTGCTATAAAATATTCAGCATTCATCTGCTGAAGAAAGATTTATCAAGTAGAAAATAGAGTATTCTTACCTACTTAGCCACAACCGAATTCAAAACAGCAGCATTTTGGGTTTGTGGAATTTATTTTCTTGGGTTTTTTTTTCCAGGTCAGCCTCAGGATTCTTCCTTTTACAGGAGAGCTTTCAGACCATTATCCACCACACACTGTTCCACGGGACTCTCACAGGTGCTCCCACTCAATTAGCACACAAAAAGGGACAACTACTATCATGCAGCTTTAGATAAGGTGGTGGGCAGATCTTCTGTTGTGGTTCTCAAACGTCCATCATTTCAAAGATTATTTAACACAGAAGATGTTTCTGAATATCAGCTAAGAAATCATCCAATATATTTTTGTTCATAATAAAGCACAAGCTTGCTCTTTTCAAGAAATCAATAGAAAACATTTAAAATGGCCTCTGTTTCTGAATTAATTTTTTAAATCACAATAAAAATAATACAGGACAAGAAAACTTGACTGCAGCTGCACAGAGACCTGTAAGCTGTAAATATTTAGAAAGCAAGCCTGTATTGTTTTGAACAGCCTCTGTCTAAAATATGCCATTTCACATGCAGATGGTTTTATTTTTAAGGGGGAAAAAAAAACCACCAACAAGAAAGTAAATATCAACGGTACAGAAGCTCAGTTTGGAAACAGCCCAGGTAAATGTAGAAACTTTGGTCTCCAGTCCATTAACTTTCATGACTATGAATGCTCTCAAGGAAACAAGGGTGATCAGAGCTTTGAAAAGACATTCACCTGGCTGACATTTTTGTTTTCAAATGTAAATGTCTGTGTCTCAGAGACTGGAAATTTACATCTCTAAATTATATTCAAAATAAAATTGCTAGAGGTAGAAGTCTAAATGTTTTGAAACATGAAAAGAAAGAGATAAAAGAAAATCTGGCAAATACCATTCAAGCATTTAGTGTCAATTAATGTAAAATGAAAATCATGATGTTCTTTTGACTGGTTAGACAGAAGCAGTTCATAGAATCACAGAATGCTAGGGGATGGAAGGGACCTCCACAGATCATCAAGTCCAACCCCCACACAAGAGTGTCTCCTCGTGCTGAGGTGAAATCTCCTGTGTTCTAGCTTCTACCTGTTGTTCCCTGCCATATCACTGGGCACCAAGGAAAAGAGACTGTCACCTTCACCTTGACAACCACTCCCCAGATATTTATAGAAATTAACAAGATCCCCTTCTCAGCCTTCTCTTCTCAAGACTGAACAGCCCCAGTTTGTCTCAGTGTTTCTCTATAAAAGAGATATTCCAGCATTTCCATCTTGTTACTTGCTTATCTCACTAGATTCTCTGTCCTACACTGATAACAGAAAACTCTTATATTTAATCATGTGCTTTAGGACTGAACTAAAAACTTCATAGACTTTCACATTTTGGCAAAATTGAGATGAGATTTTCAGAATATGTTGAGCATCCCCACTATTTTTTCCAAGTCTCTACATGGGAACTGGTCTCTTCTGGAATATGGATGCTTGTTTACACACCTGCATAGTAGCTGCTGAAAGCTGAATCTGAATTAGAACTTGACCAGTTAGGTAATGTAGGAAGTTTGTCCCTTAAACTGAGCACAGACCCTGACATTTTTCACATTAATGAAAATATTCAGGTAAGATTATTACTGCCATGGATCTGCTCCATTTCATAGTTCCCAAATCCCTAGATAGTTATTCACTTACTCCTGAGCTGCTCTGCACAGAATCTAAAAGAAATGCAAACCAACACTAACTGGTCATGATGCTCAAGTAATTGTGTAGTTTTATGTCAGTCCTAATTAACCATAACAGCAACAATTCTATTCAGTAAATAAGTCCCTAACCCTAACTCATCATTGTCATGCACCTCTCGCCTGCTCCTAAGTAGGTATTTCAACAGAAAGACGTGCCGTCGTTCACACAGTCAACAGAAACAAAGGCACAGGCACCCATTACCGCCTCTTCCATTCATGGCATCTCCTTCAAACTGTTTAATAATGTGAATTCCTGGTAGTGGTGTGTTATTCCAAGCAGTGTTTACTACAGCTAGAAATACATTCTTGTCTAAAATACTGTTACAAAAACTGACATCGGGTACAGAAGTGAAACTACTGAAAACTTGGGTGGTTTTTTTTTGTTTCAAAGGCAAAATTTGGTGCAGCATTCCAAATATAAAGGATACTCTATCACTTGATTTTCAAACCAACTCGTTCTGGACACTTTCAATACAATGCTGGAAGTTCTCCAGGGAGAAAGATTAAAAATAGAAATCAGAAGTAGAGGGACATGGAAGGAATTGCATTGAGAACAAAGCCAACGGTTGAAATGAACCTCTAACAATCAGTTTCAGTATTCCAAATCATAAACCCAGGGGACTTTACTCTCTTCCCATGGACTTGATCATGCTTTTCAACATATTGCAAACTTCACCTTTTAAACTGAACTCAGCATCTACTTTTTCTATTTATCTAATTGGTCGCATAGCTCAAAGTGTGTGGATACTAATATTTTCATAAATTACCATGAAGAACATTTTGAAATGGAATAAAAAAAGAAAGTTAGCACTAGGAGCAGCAAAATAAAAGAAGCAATATGTGTATTTTATGAGCATGTTCAATATGTACAGTTTTATATCTGAAAAAGATTAAATCTGCCCACAAATGGGACAGTAGTGGAAAATGTGGAGTAATTCCCATAATCTAATTTGTAAGGAAATCAAAAGGTCAGCATTTAGCAATATAAGCAGACATTTAAAAAATATGGTATCTTAAATTTAATTTAATTATAATTCTGTCCTGAAAGTGCAGGTCTATAACACAGTGTATTTTCAAGTGCAAAAGAACTGGCACTTGTTCAGGAATGCAGGGCCCAAGATACTGAAGTTGTAACCTTGGAAATGCTTTCTCTGGGCACTTCAGATCATACTGCAGTGTGAAAAAAACAGGACAGTGCTGTCTTAGCCTTATCTTTTAGGCAGTTACACTTAGTAAATGTGAAGAAAAAAAAAAAAAAAAAAAAAAAAAAAAAAACCAGTCCCTCATTATATTAAGAACAGAATTTTGTTATTTGTCCTGTTTCATCTTCATGTACAAGAGTACAAAATTGACTAAGACCTTTTTTTAGGCTTTTTCTTTTACACTGTCCTAGGTAAAAATCTAGAATTATGTATCTGTGTGGAATAATCCAACTATTCTGTGGCAGTTTGAAGTTTTATTTGATGACATACAGGAGATAGTACTTAAGAAACCCCTCCAAAATGGATATTAAAAGATAAGCTTCACCTTAACCATATTGAAGCCAAATAATGTGAGTGTCTTGAGGAAACACTTTATACTATGCTTTTAGTGACTCCATCAGTTCTGTTTTCACAGATATTTCTCCTTTTTGTTCTTTAGTACTTATGAACTTTCACTGAACACCCCAATAGTTCATTTTCTATTTCCTACTGCATATTTACTCACTGGAACATAAGATGTAAATATGTATATTTTCTTCACATTTCTTATATTTGTCTTTCTTTTCTTCAGAGACACCATTGTTACCATAATTCAAGTACTACAATAAATTTAATAATTAAAAACTCATTTTAAAAATATTTAGATTGGGGGGGGGAATTATAGTTTTTTTAAACTTCAGATGGTAACAACCCATGGGATAAAACACCAATACGAGATTTGCAAGCTGAAGGATTTAGGAATTATGCAAATATAAACCTCCATACCTCTGTACCTCTCTGTTACTGTTGTATCTCTAAATCACAGCAACCATAAACACCCAAAGCCTTTAGTGTTTTTTTACATCTGGGTTATGAAGCTGGCCTACAAATGAATGGTAGGTAATTTCAGCTTCTATTACCTTAGCCAATAAAAAAGGCATTGTTACTATAGTAGATTTCTAATACACGCACATCTTTCCACAGGTCAGACTAAGAACAAGGAAAGCGCAGAAGCATTATGAGATGAGTTTACAATTTCAGCAAGATAGAATCAAATTGAAAACTGCTTTATGATATTAATTGCAATGCCTTAAGTGTTTTGGCAAATGGAATTCCTCATTACAACACAACATGTCCAGCCTCACATAGTGCTTTAGAGTAGCAACTGAGTCTTGTACATTGCACATTGCCCATGTACTGATGTAAACCACTTCTACATACTTAAAATATATAAACTTCATATATCAGCACTATGTTACTTTTCCTTTTTCTATACCACAATATATTATGCACTGAACATTCTCTGGTTCTCAAAAACTTAGTCTTAGGTTGGTGAGGCACTGGAATAGATAGCCCAGGGAGACTGTGGATGCTCCCTCCCTGGAGGTGTTCAAGGCCAGGTTGGACGAGGCCTGGAGTAACCTGTACTAGTGGGAGGTGTCCCTGCCTATGGCAGGGAGTTGGAACTAGATGATCCTTGAGGTCCCTTCCAACCTTACCATTCTATGATTCTATAGTTCAGCAATGCTCCTTAATTTCCCAGAAAACAAACTGTTTATCTGCAGACTAATTGTATATACACTGGCTGATGTCAATTACAATTTCGATGTAGCTCCCTCTCCTTCTAAAAAAATTACTTTTTATTTCTTCTCAATTCAGTGCAAAGTTCTAGAAAATGTAAAACCTGACATACGGAAACAAAGCAAAGCTTCTTAGATAAACACTTTCTTCCACATTTCTTGCCAAAGAGTAGTTCTGAATGGGTGCTAAAAATATAATAAAAATGTAAATGCCTTTTCAGTTTATGAGAAAATTTCAGTACTGTACATTAATTGAGGATCTTTTTGTAGATAAATCTTTAGAACTGTATTGGAGCCAGTGAAGTGTCAAGACAGATACTGTTCACCTTTTGGAATTCCTGGAGTTCAGCATTTTGCTATTCTAAAATAAACTGAGCACTTTTTAAACAGAAGCAAGAGCATACTTCCCCAAAGTGAATTCCCCCATGCAAATGGGGGCCTTTTTTTAAGCTCACCAATCTATTTCACTTCCATAAAATGTCAACCTCTTGTTCGCTTTGTAGAATACATGGATAAATGAATTTATTTTCAAAATAATTTAAGTTAGCACTCCATCCCATATGACCTTATTACTCTCTACAGTTACCTGAAAGGAGGTTGTAGCCAGGTGAGGGTTGGTTTATTCTCCAGTGACAGAACAAGAGGACACAGCCTCAAGCTGCACCAGGGCAGGTTTAGGCTGGCTATTAGGAAGTTCCTCACAGAAAGAATGATTGGCATCAGAATGGGCTGCCCAGGGAGGTGGAATCACCATCCCTGGAAGTGTTTAAAAAGAGGTTGGATGGGGCACTTAGTGCCATGGTTTAGTTAATTAGAAGGTGTTAGGTTATGGGTTGGACTCAATGATCTTGAAGGTCTTTTCCAACCTGATTAATTCTGTGATTCTGTGACAAGTGTCAGATTTTCTTTTCTTTTTCATAAATTACATGAATTCAGTACACTTCAATTAAATATGTAGTCTATTTGCTGCTCAGAAGAGTTGGATCACCACAGGCTGACTGTTTCCAGACAAAATTACTAATTCAATCTATTCAACCTTCTCCCTGTCCACAGAGTATTTGGAATGAAAAGACAATAACCCACATTTAGTAGGGCTGACAGTTATCACGTATTGTAACCTTCAGTCTATGGAAAATATGCAAGTTAAGACAGTATCTTTTTACAATTATATTTCTGTGAACAAGTGCTTCCAGATTTTTCCACAATCTATGAAGGTAACTAGTAAAAACTACTGGAAAACTATGCTGCTTCCCTGTGGTGACCTTCCCTGAACATTTTCTGTTTTTCTGGCAAAGACACTTGCTCACTAACAAAATTACAGAGATACCCAAACTCATTTCAGGTGTGCACATAAAAGAACATCATACGACTTCAGATTACTGCTGCTTCACTTTCAAGCTCCCCATGAAAGTGATGGCCAATGGCTTCCCACAGGAGTAATCATTTGTGGCCAAATTTGCAGGCAAAGCTAATGAGAAATAAAAAGACTTCTTAAGACTATGATAACTAAAAACTTACAGAGAGGAATAGGAAGGAACATTTACCAGGTAATAAGTGCATGGGGGGAAAAAGCAAATGTGGAGTCAAGGGAACCATTTACTTCTCTTATTATTACCGTGTTCAATACAAAAAAAAAGTTACAAATGAGGTTGAAAAGGTTGTAGCCAGGAGCTGTGTATTCATACTGTCGCTGCAGCAAGCCTGCACAGAGTTTATCAAAGTGTGATCCACAGTTCCCACTGATTATTCACAAAGAGCTACCTTTTGCTCCTTATTACACTGCATTATAGAGAGCTAAACTACATTTGACATTTTCCTATGAGTACATCTTCCACATCAACTGCATTAAAGCTGTTACAGAGACTGTACGATAATGAACAGAATGAAGTCCATGAAATAATCTCTCTGTTACAACGCAGCCCTTAGTGCAGAAAGAAATTAAGAACTTAATTTGTATAGGAAATGGCAATACTCTGAAATTGAAGGTTAAAGCACTGAACTGTGACTCAGAAGACATGAATTTAATTTCTGGGTCTTCCACTTAGGTAATCTTGCAGGAATTTTTTCACACAAGGATAATACCACTTCATAGGACTGTTGGGGAGATAAGCATGTGCACGAGGTCTCATCTAGAAGAACAATCAGAGCCCTGCAAGCACAGACACAGATATGTATGCGTGCTCTGTTTTCACTGCATGTTAGATCTAAATTAAATCTACACTGCCCACTGCAGCCTGGCACTCCTCAGTCCCTGACTTAGCTTTTGAGTACTTCGTGCTGGTGCTTGCAGCGCAGGTTGCCCAAGCTGCTTTATACATCCAGCAGTGTCTGAGGTGCCACCAGAGCCTCAGGGGAAAGTACCTTATAGAATCATAGAATTGTCATGGTAGGAAGGGACCCCAAGGACTATCTAGTTTCAACCCCCCCACCCCCGCCATGGGCAGGCACACCTCACACTAAATCAGGTTGTTCAGAGCACTACCCAGTATGGCCTTAAAAAACCTCCAGGAATGGGGCTTCTACCACCTCCCTGGGCAACCTGTTCATGTCTCACCAACCTCATGGTGAAGAACTTCTTCCTAACATCTAATCTGAACCTATCCACTCCTAGTTTTACTCCATTCCCCCTAGTCCTACCACCACCCTGGTGCTTCCCATCAGCCACACATGCTTTGAGGAGAACAGAAGTACACCTGGGGCAAAAGGTTAGACAAAGAATATTCTTGCCAACCCGCTGTAGGTGGTGTTAGATGTAGCCACCACACCAGGAGGCTTCAGAATTCTTTGGCACAAGCATAAGAACTTCATTTACTTGCAGTGTAAACACTCCTTTATACCTCTCATCAAGGCCAACAGAATGACTTTTCAGTCATTAATGCAAGCATTTAGGAAAGGAAATTACTTGAATTTCCTACACTGTAAAGATCAATACAGCAAATTTATTATCAGCATTGATTTAACACTAAAATACTTGACAGGATGCATCAGATAAAGACAACAGTTTAAAACACCACAATAAAAAAGGAACTTGCTGCAAGTGTGCAGACTGATCTGTCCAGTGACCCAGGCAACTACTCCTGTTTCTCCCTTATGTCTGGAAGATCCACTGAGTGACTCCTGTTAATTCTATATTTAACCACCTTCTTCAAACATATTTAAAGGATGTTAAAATGGGGAGAAGGGAAATAAAATAGAAGACATAAGAATTTCTTTGCAAGGAGATAAGAATCAACCCAAGCTTTCACCCATATTTCACTAGGTCATAGGATATTAGGTGTTAGGAGAGACCTCTTAGGGTTATCAAGTCCAACACTCCTGCCAGAACAGGGCCATAATCTAGTGATGGTAACATAAGAGTGTATCTAGATGGGTCTTGAAAGTCTCCAGAGAAGGAGACTCCACAACATCTCTGGGGAGCTGTCAAGGTCCGGAAAACAGAGGTGAACAGTATCTCTGTCCAGGGAAGCAAGACTGGTTCTCTCACAGGAGCCTGTTCTAGTGCTCTGTAACCCTTACAGTAAAGAAGTTGTTCTACTTCTGAAAAAAAAAAAAAAAAAAGGGGCAAAATTTGGGTATTTTAAAAGAGACAGAATATGAGCATTAGAATATTTCACCAGACAGAAATCCAACATTGCAATCTTGTCAACCCTTATTCATTAGGCACTAACAGCAAATACATCTGCATAGAATCATAGGATCATTGGGATTGGAAAAGACCTCTAAGACCAAGTCCAACTGTCTGTATATGTTATGTATGTTTACACAGGTGTTTATGTGCATTTCTACATATAAACTAAATCACAGGAGTAGTGAAGCTGGAAAAGGTCTCTGGAGGTCATCTGGCCCAAGTCACCTGCTCAAAGAGGGCTACATGGAGCCCGCTGCCCAAGAACAAGCATGTCATAGAACAACAGGCTGAGATTATCTTACTTTACTCTCTTTCTAAGGAAAAAGTGTGGCAAAATAACAAGGCTCTCACTGAGTTGGAAATGAAAATACAGGGAATTTGTGTTTTAAAATGTGAAGTAAAATATACAGCCTACATGAATCCTTACCACCTAATACAGATACATGAGGATTCCCCCCAAAACCTTCCCCCTCCAAGCAAGCCAAAACCACCACACACCAAAACCCCAGAGCTCACTTTCTCCCATCCCAACTGGCCCCAAACAAGCCAAAATTCCCTGTGGTGTCCCATGGCCTTGAAGGTCATGGCCTACGGCTGGGTCCTCCTGCATAGTTACCAGTACATTGTTACCTAGTTATCGGATAAAGATCCCTCTGGAGGCCTGCAGAGGCAGGGAGACAAGAGAGCAAACTGACCCCACTGCCCACTTTTACAGTGTTTGCAGGAAATCTGGGATCACTTGGAACCCCTCAAACCACCAGGACATGTCACAGAAGCACCCACAAAACAGACAGCAATGGCCTCCAAAACATGTGGATTTACAGTAGCCAAAATACTCAGCACTCCTCACCACATACTGGAGTTCCAAATTCAGATGTCAGTCAGGAATACAACAGTAGTCAACCAAATACTCTGTAACCTTAAGATTCAAAGAACATTGTTTCTAGGAAGATGAACCAAAATGTGTGTCCACTCCCTCACAAAGGGCAAACTCAAGAGTACTCAAAATATAAACTCACCAAAAAGGCAGCAAGGATTCACTTGGTCCGTGGAAGTGTCCTCAGATGGTGCCCTGGTCTAAGGAAAGTAGATCTGACTGGCAGAACACTTGCTGCCTGGACACCAGCTCAAAATGTCCCCGTAGCAGGATTCCATTTATAACACAAGTCGAGGGTGCACTGTGGCACTTTCTAACGAGCTGCACACCAGAAGCGGGTGAGGGCCTGGGCCCTGAGCTGATCATTATCAGCCTCTAGCAAGCCTCAGTCCTTCAGCGGGTGTCCGTCAGGCCGTTGTGCTTCTGTCAAGGTGGCTGTACCTGCTACACCATGTTCAGACAGCTTTTGAATAGTTAAAAGTACAAAGACTTCATGACCTGTCTGAGCAATCTGTGCCAGTGCTCAGCCATCCTCACAGTGAGAAAGCATTTCCTGGCAGTCAGAGAGAGCTCCCACCTGCACCTCAGCTTGTGCCCGTTCTCTCAGGAAAAATATCTTGACTCCTTTTGTGCCTTCCCTTCACATATTTGCACATATTAATTGATGAAATCCACCTCTGTGCCTTCTTTTCCTCATGCTGAATAGCCCCATCTCTCTCATCCTTGTCTCACAGGAGAGATGCTCCACTTCATTCATCATCTTCATAGCCTTTACATGACATTCTCCAGTACATCCATGTATCTCTTGCACTGGGGAGCCCAGAACCGAACCCAGCACTCCAGGAATGGCCTCACCATGAGCAGAGGAGAAGGACCACCTCCCTCCACCTACCGGAAACATTTCTCCTAATGCAGCCCCAAACACCATTTACCTTCTTCACTACAGGCCCCAAGCTGCTTTTCTGACAGGTTGTTTTCCAGATGGTCATTCCTACCCAGGTGCAAGACATTACAACTATCCTTTTTGAATTTCATTAACTTTCTGTGGACCCCTTTCTCCAGCCTGTTGAAATCCCTTTGGACAGCAGCATGATCTTCTGGTATGTCACCCTTTTGTCCCAATAATGCAAACTTGCTGAGGGTACACTCTGCCCCACACAGATGGTTAATGAGGGGCTTCAGTAGGACCAGACATAGTCCCCTGGGATGCACTGCTAGTTAGTGGGCTTCAGGTGAACCTTGTGGCACTGATCATCAGCCTCTGCACCTGGCCATTCAGACAGTTTTCAGTCCATTTCAGTCTGTAAACAAAAGGCAAACTTAGATAGTAGGAGACTGAGTATTTTTATACACATGTGAGACTAATTTTCTCCATCTTTGACTGCAGTATTACACATAAAGCTAAAGAAATAATTAAAGCTTTGGATTTTGAAGAACAATAATGGAAAATGAACATCTGTAGTTGTAATAAAAAATTAGTTTCTTATATAATAAGTCTTTGAGAAGATGATTATTATGAATTATTTGTTTACGTAGTTACAAGGGCATAAATGGGTTTTAATGAATGTCTGAGATCTGAAAACAAAAACCTTCTCTCCTATTTTTAGAAAGGTGCTCTTTTGTCTCAGCCAAATTATATAAATGTTTTCAAAGTGCTAACATATAAGATCTCCTGCTGGGATTGTTTGTCTCAAGATGATACACTGGCCTCAAGGTTCCAGAATAGTTTGATAAGGAAAGCAAATTCCATGCAGGAGCTGAAACTTAGCTATCAGAAGTATATCTTTGAAATCCATACTTTAAAGACTCCCAGATTTCCTTTTAAGAGTCGTGGACTTGAGTCTGAAGCATGCAATGTAAATGAGAATAAGTAGCTTACAAAATGAAATGAACAGAAAGGGGAAAAAAATGCCCTCTGAGTCACAGAGTTTGGAAGGCAGGGAGTGGCATACTGCCCCAGCAATCCATGGAAAACATAAAACATTCTGCAAAAAGCTTTACATCTGCTGTGCTGAAGCTAAATTCATCAAAATGGCTACAGCATGAGAGATTAGGATATGCAGTAGCTATCTTGTATGTCATATTCCTTTAAAACCAAAAGAACAAGTTCTTTACTGTGCGGGTAGTGGAACACTGAATCAGGTTACTCAGGGAGGTAATTGAGGCCTCATCCCTGGAGATATTCAAGATGAGGTTCTACAATGCCCTGGGCAACCTGATCTAGTTGAGGATGCCCCTGCTTACTGCAGAGGAGGCTGGAGCAGATAACCTTTGGAGGTCACTTCCAACCCAACCCATTCTATAATTCTATGAAAATTAAGCAGCAACTACTGTTGTTAATGTACATCTCCAATGCACTGCAGCTACTCGTGCAAGAAATGATGGAACAAGTAAAAAGTTCTATTGTTAATGGAAAAAATGTAGTTCAGTAAAAAAATATCTTTCCTAATGCTCTAGGGAGGCAAGACCAGGGTTTAAACAATTAGTGAGGATTTTTCCACCTCCCTTGTCTTATTTCTTTAACAGGAAATTTTACCACATGAATTTCAGAAGTTGAATTCTCTGTTTTTTCTAGCTGGTGTTGTAAGAGGTCACAATACGATTCGTATGACTGATCACCTCTTGCTAGATGGACCTTATTTTGCTTGGCATTGTTCAGACATGGAACACAATGATATTACTTCACTATCTCTAAGACAATTGAGAGATAGAAACAAATGGGCAGGACACAGGAAAAAGGGAGAAAACATTCATCAGTATGACAGGCAGCAGCCTCAGCAAACCATCAGGATGACTCCACAGGCATCACAGTAAAGAAGAGTATCATGGAATGCCAAGACTATGAGAAAGTTACTTTGAAATGTTAACACAGAGCTTTTTCTAAATGGGAAGGGCAACAGAAAAGTATCTATTAAGCTGTTTGCTAAAAAATAACCTGCATTACTTCTGTTACTTTGTTTATACACAACACAGTCTTAATAACCTGCTCTTCCCCATTAGCTGCTCTGTGAAAGCAGAAGTTTGGGAATGAAGCAGAAAACCGGGAGCTGTGTCTAAAGGAGACCAAAAAAAAAAAAAAAAAAAAAAAAAAAAAAAAAAAAAAAAAAAAGTACAGCCCCAAAAGCAAAGTCTGACCCACATAATAAAATGTGCTTTTCTTCACACTACTGCCTAATTCTCCCTGCCTCACTACTATATAAAATGAAAAGTAGAAACTTTAAAGATACAATACAGCTCAGAATCACTAAATTTTGCAGCAAGCTGTAACTAGACTCTGTATCTACAACTATCTGAAAGGAGGTTGTAGCCAGGTGGGGGTTGGTCTCTTCTCCCAGGCAACCAGCAACAGAACAAGGGCACACAGTCTCAAGTTGTGCCAGGGGAAGTATAGGCTGGATATTAGGAGAAAGTTCTTCACAGAGAGAGTGATTGGCATTGGAATGGGCTGCCCAAGGAGGTGGTGGAGTCACTCAAGAAAAGACTGGATGAGGCACTTAGTGCCGTGGTCTAGTTGATTGGCTAGGGCTGGGTAATAGGTTGGACTGGATGATCTTGCAGGTCTCCTTCCAACCTGGTTGGTTCTATGATTCTCTGATTCTATTTCAAAGGAAGACTCTCCTGTCACTCACAAAGAATTCTCTTTCCTGTAAAGACTCCTCTGTATGTATGTGTTTGTACATCTGTGTGCACAAATGCGCTTATATGTTAAGAAGGAGAAAAGGTAGAAGAGGTGTACAGGGGTTTGTAATAATTTCTGTACGGGCTTACCTCCACAACCTTGCACAAGGCACTACAAGACTGTAACTTCAATTCCAATTGTGATAAGTCTTGTATATTCACCTACACGATTTTATGCTGCAAATCAATTTGCATTGTTCCCAGGGAGATAAGTTTTTTAAAACTTCTCTGGAATCCAGTAATAAATTAAAAATAAAATTTAAAAAAAAATAAAATAGGATATAATGATGAATTAGTCCCTATAGAAAAGCTATCTTAGAGTGAGGCCATCAGGAAACCCTAGATTGTAACTAAATATTTTGTATCTTTCTTGGTTTTTTTGGTTGTTGTGGTGATTTTTTTTTTCCTCCAGCTTCGTATGATTACTGTGCCTAAACAGAGCATTTCTAGTTCTTTATCTTTTGCTTTTGCAAAATGTCAAACAAAGATAAAAGTTTGGAGAACATCAGGTGTGATGGTTTGGGAGTTCCCCGCCCCTCCCACTACGAAAAATCATCCAGACTAGACTCAGCCAGCTGTAAGCTAAGGACTGAAGCTATATTTACAGCTTAGCACAATGTACAAGCAGATATATACACTATATACAGGAATATTTACAGAAATATACAAGTTAAAGGTAATACAGAAACACAACACCCCTCTCACAAATCAGAGTCCCCAGGAGGGGTTCCCAACCACCCCTCCACCTTCTTTCCACCCCTCTTCCTTACCCCAGGGTCTGGCTTTTATGCAAGGTGAGTTCAGAGGATAGACCAAGGAAGTTAGAAGCAGAAACATTAGTTAAGTTAGCAAAGAGGCCAAGACCAAACTAGCTAAAGAGACCGAGACACTCTCTTTCTTTGTTTTATCTATATTTGTCTCCTTGTTCTTATACATCTCTGTGAGCCTGAGTGAAGTAGACATCTCCACTGTTTTCTTTTCACAGCCTATTATCTAATTCTTTTCATAAAAATATTCCAATTAGCCTCAAACCAGCACATCAGGGTACATGTAATCAAGAGTAACGTATGAGAGGTGTCTTCCATTTTGTGCAAATACAGATACGAAGTATCAATCTAAAATATTAAGCCATATACTTTACAGATTCTACCCACAATCAAGTGTCTTTTTTTTTCTTACAGCTTTGTATGGACAATTGTAACCCCTGTTACGTGGGAGGGAAGGAGGAGAAGATGGTGATGTCTTAAAACAAAACACAAAAATGCAAGGTGATGGAGCCTTCACTTGTAATTCTGCTTGTCATAACAGGTCTGTAAAAAAAAGTTTATACTTAAATTGCAAATGGCTAGTATTTTCAGAACACTCACTGTCTGATCAGAGATTGAAATGTGATAAATAGAACTGTTTTCTCTCTACAAAGTACATTAAATTGTATGCTAAATATAGTATTGTGCTAATCCGAAACTGTCGTGCTATTACTGCTAATTTTTCAGCTGCACCTCAGGTAATTATCTCTCCAAAGTAATACGTAGCATTTTCCTGTTTTTCAATGCTGTACTAACCATAAAAGATGCATTAAAAACATTTGCACAGGCATCTTTCTTTTGCCAAGTGAAAACAATATAAGCCATGACAGATGTAGTATTGCATGTGGTGTCTGTAGAAGTACCTTCCATGGAAAGCCATGCAAACCTCTTGGGGTTACAAGAAAGATGTAGACAGCAGTAGCAGCAGTAAGCAAGACTAGGAAGATCATTTCAACATTATAGATCTTACAGTAACTTCCTGTAGACAGAGTAAAATTTACCAGGATATTTACAAGGACACTAGAGAAATGTGAGCTTAATGCAGAAAAGACACTCCTGTGTGGTGATCTGAAAAGTGGGAAACATTCAACTTGGCCAAAACCAAACATCTTCCCAAGGGAATTTATAGACACACATACACACACTCACACATATACACATACAATAAATCCCTTTTTACAGTGAGGGTGGTGAGGCACTGGAACAGGTTGCCCAGGGAGGCTGTGGATGCTCCCTCCCTGGAGGTGTTCAAGGCCAGGTTGGATGAGGCCTTGAGTGACCTGTACTAGTGGGAGGTGTCCCTGCCTATGGCAGGGGGTTGGAACTAGATAATCTTTGAGGTCACTTCCAACCTTACCATTCTATGATTCTATGATTGTTTTGCAAGTATAAGCTTCAGCGAACACTGATGAAGGTCTAAAGAACTAAACTCCAAGAGCTTTAAGGCATGTAAAAGCTGTGAATATGGATTCGCAGGTGCTCCAATTTCTAGAGAAATTAAAGAGCACCTAGTAATATATATATGGATACCAGATTCCATTTTGTCTTTTTGATACACTGGTTCTGTGAGAAGAGACTAAATCATAAAAAGCAAATTTGGTTTCTCAAGTAAATAGTATGTTTTCTTATGAAGTACAAGAAAGAATTGATTTTCATCCAGCAGATACTGATTTCCACCTTCTGTCTGTAAAATCAAATAGACAATCATAATTACTACAAATACATTTAGTGAAAGTTCAGGATATCTTTAAATGGGCCGGTTTTATTTAATTCCCTGTACAGAGAATTTAATCTAAGTCATTCTTTTCTGAAAAAAATCTTGATTTATGTATTTAATAACCTCTTGGAGCTCCAAGGAAATCCAGATTCAGGACTGACTGGTTGGTGTGTCAAACCAAAAAATATAACTATAATATTCAGATAGGAAAAACTTTGTTTACTGGAATTACTATAAATTTTAAGTGTTTTTTCAGGTACTGTTAAACATGTAGATACTACAGTTTTCTATGTGCACAAATGTTTTCGAGCCAGTGACAAATTTACCTATATTGTTTAATTCCTTAAAGAACACTTGAAAATCCTTCTTTCATTGTTTACATGCTATTATGTTTTTACATCCTTTAAATAAACATTCAATTTAATTTTAGAGCACTATCACAGGCTCTCATTCTCCTTAAAGCATTATCTTTACGTGATAGTCAACATCATATTGCCAGGATATGAAATCAAATGCACATCAGCACTGGAGGATTTTGTTGTTTTTTTGTTTGTTGGTTTTTTTTTTTTTCAGTTTAGTTGCTGTTTCTTCAAGCAAGTTCTAAATGCTTTCCAAACAAGTTTAAAGACATCCAATCTATTTTTACATGAGTAAATTGCTTTCTCAAGTGCCACTGTATCCTTAAGGTGTTGTATTAGGCTATATCACACTTAGGTATAACCTAATACTTAAAATTCCTCCATACATAAGGGTGTCTCTTCTAACAATAATTAGAAGCACTGTATATAAGGATCTAGAATAAGGGGTTCTAGTAAGATATAAAAAGATGAGTGAAACAGAATCACAGAATTAGTCAGGTTGTTAAAGACCTTCAAGATCATTGAGTTCAACTCATCACCTAACACCTTCTAACTAAACCATGGCACTAAGTGCCTCATCCAGTCTCTTTTTAAACACCACCAGGGATGATGACTCCACCATCTCCCTGGGCAGCCCATTCCCGTGCAAATCACTCTTTCCATGAAGAACTTCTTCCTAACATCCAGCCTAAACCTGCCCCTGTGCATCTTGAGGCTGTGTCCTCTTGTTCTGTCACTGTGTGCCTGGCAGAAGAGATCAAACCCTATCTGGATGCAACCTCCTTTAAGGTAGCTGTAGAGACCAATAAGGTCTCAACCCCCAAGCCTCCTCCAGGTTGAACACCCCCAGCTCCCTCAGCCACTCCTCGTAGGGCTGCGTTCCAAGCCCCTCACCAGCCTTGGTGCCCTTCTCTGGACACATTCAAGCACCTCGGCATCTTTCTTAAGTTGAGGGGCCCAGAACTGGACATAGCACTCAAGGTGTGGCTTAACCAGTGCTGAGTACAGGGGCAGAAGGAGTTCCCTGGTCCCGCTGTCCACCCTGTTCCTGGTGCAGACCAGGATGCCATTTGCCTTCTTGTCAATCTGGGCACACATGTTCTTCTTGTGTGCCAAAACCCACTGACATTTACTACAGCCTCCACAAAGCAGCTGCACAGAGGTACAACCTGCAATCTTCCTTTTTGGATAGGAGAAATATGCTTATACAATATAGAAGAAAATTATTTAAAATTCCATTATCTGAAGGGGGCCTACAGGAAGGCTGGGGAGGGACTATTTATGAGGTCTTGCAAGGACAGGACAAGGGACAATGGGTTTAAACTGGCAGAGGGGAGATTTAGACTAGATACCAGGAGGAAGTTCTTTCCAGTGAGGGTGGTTAGGCACTGTAACAAGTTGCCCTTGGGAGGTTGTGGCTGCTCCCTCCCTGGATGTGTTCAAGGCCAGGTTGGAGGAGGCCTTGAGTAACCTGTGCTAGTGGGAGGTGTCTCTGCCTATGGCAGGGGGTTGGAACTAGATGATCCTTGAGGTGCCTTCCAACCTTACCATTCTATGATTCTATGAATATAACTGAAAGAAAACCAGAATTCACCATCTCAGAGACTAAGCAGAAGCCTGTCCAGGTAGACCAAAACTCAGGGCAGGTATTTATTACAAAATATGGGCAGCCAGCTAAAGAAAGTGTCTATGCCCTTTGCATTGTAATTATTAAATATGTGAATATTGTTCCCATTTTCAAATACAAGATTCACCATCCACACCCATCAGCACACTCTAATTTGTACCACTGCTTTCCTCAGCTCTGATTTTGCCTACTGGTTTTATGGTTCACTACTGATTTTCTTCACAACATTTAAATCTGTATATCTATCTATATCTACCTACCTATCTATCTATCTACCTACCTACCTATCTACCTACCTACCTACCTGTCTATCTACCTAATTTATTTTTTTTTTAATGAGTCAGACAATTATTAAGATTTTAATCTGTGTGGGAATTACATTGCCCCATATCCAAGGTTTTGGGTTTTTTAAACATTGGATTGTGTTGCCTGAATGCAAAAAAGAAATCAAGCTGCTAAAATCGAGGATAAGAATACAGTTTTCTTTCAGGGCAATGTGTTCAAAAGTAATCTACTACCAGTCTGGGTGCAGCTAGAACAGAATTCAGATACATAAAAAATTTATTTGAACAGTAAAAATATTCACAGAATCACAGATTGGTAGGGTCTGGAAAGAACCTTTGATGATCATCTAGTCAAACTGCCCTAGCAGAGCAGGATCACCCAGATACTTCTTCAAAAGATTTTTCTTGCAAAGATAATGCTGCTAAAAAGCCAAAGTACATTTATATACACATGTAGTCGATCCGGAAGCCTCATTTCCAATCAATGATGTGGCCTAAAATGATAAGAGATTTATTACTAACTCTAATTAAGCAAGGTAAATGGCTGTATTAAAAAAAAAATAGATTGTCATTAAAGGATGTAAGGAGGGTAACTGTGGACAATATATTTTAAGGATTGCACCAGTCATTGCAAAACTACTGACAAAGACTAAAAGGCTATGCAGTTTTCTGAAGACTTTGCCGATCCTGCCTGCTTGCAACATTTTTAGACATCCTGCTGTGAGAAGCTTTAAAGGAAAGGCTTGAATTACCAATTCCTTTAAAACGTCCATCAACCACTAAGATTAAGAATGAAACAAAATCAATGTGTTTTAATCTGAAAATGTACACACACAGCAGGGGTGTTCACTACTTTCTTTCTTTCTTTTCGGTTTGTTGTTTTTTTTTTTTTTCCCAGAGTTTGTTTCATTTAACTTGAGGACAGCCATACTGTTAATTTGCAGCAATGAGCATACAGCAAATTTCAGAACTACAAACTATCAAAAGAATATCATTTTGGCTCCCATTTCAGAAGCTCTCTATGTTGCGTGTTCTAGAAGGATGTTATTAGCCTGAGTCCAACTTTTTAAATGGTTATGAAAGTAATTAAGCTAATGACTTAATGATCAGTGCTAGCACATCTATTACAGACCCAAGACCTGGGAGATATTTTTAAGTGGTTTAAATCACATGCATTACCTAACAAAACCACTACAAGAATCTAGGGTTTAGTTTTATTGGGGAGGGCTTTTTGTTTATTTGTTTGCTTGGGGATTTTTTGTGCTCGATTATATATTACAAAAGTAAAACTGTCTGATAGAAGCTGCAGATGATCACTGCTCTGTTTTTGTTCCACTTAAAATATATTCATGTTTCCTCTTTGAAGCGAAAGAAGCAGCTTTGTTTGCAGAAAAACACCTCAATATTTGTACCCTATGCATTTATTTTCTAAGCTTTTTTAGCTATGCAAAACCTTATCTTCAAATTGTCTTAATGATGCTCAGAAACCACATTGCTGGAACGCTGTACTCAATTTCCATGGAATGGTAGGGACTTAAAACAATGACTGAGACAGGACATCAGTCTTATCTTCCTTTTCTGACTGGACAGAAAGAGGCAGTCTAGGAATCATGGAGAACAGATTATCAAAATCATACTATAGTATCTTAACTCAGATATTGGCAAGATATCTACACCTAAGGTGCTGATTAAACATCTACACCTTGAATCAGCCATTTCACACAGATTAGATGTGTTTAAATACAGTTTTCTTTATTTCCACTTCTTATTTCCACTTAGGTGTTTACTAAGAAGCAACCAGGGTCTAGAAAGAAAAAGCTCAAATGAACACCCACATTCTAAAAACTCAGTTTGAAACTTGTAAAATATAATTGTTAACAGAAATCAAAGTTTTTGTCTCACAGATGAGAAAAATTTTGGAGAGAAAGGTTAACCATGTGGGAAGAAAGTAAAAAAATAAATGAATCCAAAATATTCATAATTAGTAAATAAATATCTGAAGTACAAATATGTAAAGATTAGAGATTGCTTTAATCTTGCATTGTCCCAGGAAGGAATCATAATACATTTGTGGCTAAAGTTACACATTGTTACAGAAATACATGTCAAGTTCTGGTTGTGTGTTGGATGCAATATACCTGCAGAATTGTGAAGTCAGTTTCAAGAAAAGTCCATATTTTCCAAATTTAGGACTGTTTACAATGGGTTTGCAGAATGTACATACATAAAGACTAAAAAGGTTGACTAAAAGCAAATATAATCCCAATATGTGCCGCTGCCCTCATTCAACTCTTAGAAGCTTTATATGCTCCTTGTCTTACTAAGTTCTACATTTCAAGAATTACAAATTTGAACAATTATAACATTAAAAAAAGCATTCTAGAAACATGGGTTTTTGTAACCTGTGTTTCACTACTCCCTGCAACTACCTGAGAATGAAGCGTGGTGGTGGTGAGTCTCTTCTCCCTAGTATGAAGTAACGGAATGTTATGATTTATGCAAAATTAATAATCTATATTAATTTTTATATTCAGGTGAAGATTGTTAATAACTATGAAAACTGTTTATCAAAATTAAATCTCACCAGAAAACTTATTTACAATGTTCAAAATGCACTGTGATGGTTTGGGAGTTCCCCGCTCCCCCACACTTTGTAAAATCACCCAGACTAGACTCAGCCAGCTGGAAGTTAAGGAATGAAGCTATAATTCCAGCATAGCACAATAAGATATATACACAATATACAGGAATATTTACAGAAATATACAAGTTAAAGGGAATACAGAAACACAACACCCCTCCCAGAAATCAGAGACACCAGGAGGGGCTCCCAACCACCCTTCCACCTTCTCCCCGCCCCTATACATTACCCCCGGGTTTGCCTTACGCGCAAGGTGAGTTTGGAGGATCGGTCAGAGAGGTTAGAAGAAAAGTGGTTAGTGAGGTTACTCAGCAGAGAGGAGAAGACCAGAAGCTAGACAGCCCAAGAGTGTCTGCAAGCCTGAGTGACTACTGACTTATCTATGTTTTGTATTCTTAAACATCTCAGCAAGCCTATGAGTGAAGTAGGCATCACCATTGTTTTCCTTTCACAGCCNTATGAGTGAAGTAGACATCACCATTGTTTTCTTTTCACAACCTATAATATAATTTTCTCTATTAAAATATTCCGATTAGCCTCAAACCAGCACACGCATGGTTTGGATATTTATACACACAGGGAGCAGACAAAACTAGAACACTTTAAGGAATAATAGCAGATGCAAACATTAAAATCGGAAAGAGGTTCTTAGTTTCAATTATACCTCTTGCCCATCAGGGGACTTGAGAGGCTCCTTTCTGCTACTAGGGCAGAAAGGCACAATAGAATCTAGTTACAGAATTTCTTAGAGGGAGGTTTTGAACATTTACTCACAAAATAGTATCAAACAGTACCCAAAACTCAAAGAGAATTGTCAGTATCTTGAGACTCATTGCAAGCAAAGCAGAACATAATGTGGCAGGGCTCAGCAGGCAAAGCAAAACAAACTCAAAAGCCCAAAGCCATGTGGCCAAAGCCTATTTATTTGTTTGCCCTGGAATGTGATGCCCACTTGGACCACAGACATTTGCCAATCGGAATAGCACTTTGCAAAACCTGACCATATTAGGTGAAGTCAGGATCTTGATTTCCCTTATTTGAAGTACAAGTCTGGGCAAGTCTTGTCTTTTTCCTGCTCTCTACTCTCCCCCACCCNCACCCCCCAACTCTCCCCACACACCAGAGGGAAGTGGGACAATGAGACCATGCCTGAGCAAGCCAGGACATGTATCTTACACAACACAGAAGGAGAGGAAATGGCCTCAAACCACACCATGGGGAGGTTTAGATTGGTGTGATGGTTTGGGAGTTACCCAGCACAACTGGATATTAGGAAAAGTCTCTATTGAAAGAATGGTCAGGCATTGGAACAGACTGACCAGAGAGGTGGTGGAGTCACCATCCCTGGAGGTGTTCAAAAACTGTGTAGACATGACACTGTACTTTAATGGCCATGGTGGTGTCAGATTGGTGGTTGGACTTGATATTAGAGACCTCTTTTCCAACCAAAACAATTCTATGATTCTACGATTCTATAAAATGTGCCTGTTTAATGCAGGGGGATTGGATGAGATGAGGTCCAACCCAATGCATTCTGCAATTCTATAAAATTTCCATTGTTAGATGTTCGAGCTGAGATCTTGCCTAACAAGGCTTTGTGAAATACAGTTATTAGAAACATGGACTGCAAAGTCTGATGCTACTTCAGCAACGGCAATGTGCATGCCAAAATTCAAGGAACACGTGTAGGGAGTGCTGAGGAGCCAAAGCATTATATTATGTTTTCCATTCACTCTTGTATCTGCAATGTACCAGACATCTGTACTATGACGAACATGAGAAGCTATTAAGCTTTCCTCTTACATCAGTATAAAAGAGAAAGTAATGCATTTCCTGCCTGTAAAATTAAACATCCTATTACTTTATCATCAAAGGCAAGGAACATTACATTCAAAATAGTGTCCTAGAAAGGATGTCTGTGAACCTTAACCATTCTGAATGCACGTCCTCAGTCACTGGCAATGGTAAAAGCAAATAGTGCATTGTGTTTGCCCAAACTGTCATTTAGAAATTACACTGTCATAGCTATCTGTAATTAGAGGTGTAACAGACTGTCATCCACAGCTCTTAGTCAATGGAGTATTTTCACAGTTCTTAAAAAAAAAAAAAAAAAAAAAAAAAAAAAAAAAAAAGAAGGAAAGAA